>OY757905.1:143876337-144076337 GCA_963585895.1 Sepioteuthis lessoniana | reverse complement strand
GGTTCTGTATAAAAGTATACAAACTGCAACCATTTGCATGCATAACATAATTATTCTATTTTCCTGATAATCAATGAGCGGCTTCATTATTGTGCAATCATGGGTTGCTCATAAGACTTGACTGCTTCTGAGAAGTCTGTTTTAACATCCAAACCTGCAAAAGGTAAATCAACATTAGAAATATTCAAAATAATTGTAAGATATCATTTAAGAAAAAACACATTTGCAGCTCCTACAAAGGTACATGAGGGGGCTAATAAGGATCACTTGATGGTTGTTTCCTTATATTCTTTGCAACAAATTAAACGTGAAACTATGAATTGAGCAAGCCTGACCATTGGATAACTTTTCATGTGCACTGGAGAAACAACTGTGTTCAGAATTACTCAATGTCATCTTCTGAAAAAGGTGGGGAAATCAATGACAACACCACCATTAACAAAAACACATAAAAATGCTTCTGATATTGGCAGAAGATGGTCAACTTCTCAAAGATTTTGTTCATAGATGAATCGTGTGCTACATTTGATGGCCCAGATGGTTTGAGAAAAAGATGGATCATCATTGGACGAGATCATTATTAATGCATGAGATGCCAACAAAGATGAAGAGTTATCATGATTTAGGCTGGTATTATTGGAGGTATAATAATTGGTCTATGGAAAGGGCTTGACAACATTAAAATCACTGCAGATGCTTTGATAGCCTTCCTGAAAGAGCACCTTCATTCTTGGTAAAAATGTAAAGAATCACCTCCAGGGGAACCATCAAATTAAAGCAAAATAATGCTCCCTCACATGCAGTGCAAAAAAACTACAGTATACCTGCAATAATTTGGCTTCTATAGACTTCGGAAGATGGCTGGCCAATTCTCCGGACTTAAACCCAGTCAAAAACTTGTGGGTCATTCTGATGCAATAAGTTTATAAGAATAGACATTAATTTAGAAGTAAGGAGGACTTGGAATTACATCAGTGGAAATCAAGAAATTGCCATATTCCATGGATCACTGTCTTATCAAAGTCATTTCAATAAAAGGATTATATATCCCTTATTAACAGCTCTGATATCATTTTCAAACTTTGTTTACTTGTTGATTTCTATTTATTTCATGTTGGTTACAGCGTATATCTATAAAAATCTGTACATGAAGCAATTAAAGAATTATTTCCTTGTTTACATGACTTTTAATGAATTCTGAATTTTAGGAAATTTAGCGGCTAAATGCTTGAGTGAATATGTACATCGTTAGGTTAAGGCATTGTTGAATTTGTGAGTGAGATATGTCGCCATAAGTGTAGCAAAAGTCGTGTTTGCTGGTTAAGGACAGGAATGATATAGTCACCCATGAGTTTGTGGTTCTGGTTGTTTCGGGAGAAGCGTGAATGTCTCCAGAAAATGTTGTTCAGGGATGAAGTGGCTGGCTGTCAGAGTGGTATTTTCATCGCAGTCGACATAGCCAAAGCTGAAGGGGACTTAAAGTTGTTTCTGCGTGTGGCGTATTGAATTCATCTAATTCATATTCAACTGGGAACCCTTGGTCTAAGAGAATAGACTCAAGGGGTCCATAAATTAGATGGCTTCCCTCATGGTGGTGCCACTGCTGCTATTCAAGAGAGCGGACAGTCATTATGTCTGTCCTGAACTAAGGAAAAGAAGTGTTTGGAGGCTTTCCCCAATTTGTGCTGCCTGGAAAGATGGTCCGGGTTGAATAGGATAAGTCAACCTGATTGGATGAAAACATGCGTCGACCCTAAAGGTCAAATTAAATTACGCGCCAAACAAAAATACGAAATTCTTTCTGCTACATATATATATATATGTGTGTATGTGTGTGTGTGACGTAATCTACCGGCTACTGAAATTAAATATTCCTCAAAGAAAATGCAGAGTTACCTGTGACATCAGCTAACGGCGTTTTTCTTTAAACTCTATTGGAAACGAGAATGCTGACAATGTCGCCTCTATGAGATAAATGAATTTCTGTATCAATACAAGGACCATTTTTTTAAATGAATTCTGCAGATCATCTTTCACTTGTTGATGTTGACCTCACAAGGTTACAATAAGAAATGTGATTACAGCTCAGACACAAAGTAGAGTTCAACAAATATATCAATTTTTATTTCTTTAAAAATGATGTGTTAACAAACAAATAAATCTGGAAGTGATTTGTTGGTTCCAATATCTGATTGGGTATAGTCGGGATTGATATCGGTAGGAACTGGTAGGGCAGGATCGTCTCAGGACTGAAACAAGATTTCACCGTCGAAAAGAAAAGACTTTTGATTGTGCTTGCCTTAATAAGGACATTTTTGTATGCCATATTTGTGTGGCCAGATGATGACTGGGTCAGCAGGGTCATGGTCAGCGGAGGAAGAATTATTTCAACTGGAAGCTGGAATGTCGAAATGGGTCCAGGCTGTACCGTCGTTGGATACAGCAGCAAGCTGGAGCGTCTTCTGGAATGGCGGCTGTGTTTATACGCAGGGAATCTCGCCAGAAACATGATGGTGTGCAATGAGCCTTCTCGGGGTGCTGTTTTTCCTTCTTCGTTCAAGAGGTGAAGAGGAGAAGATGCAGGGACGGAGAGGAGGGAGTCATGGTAGCCTCAGGATGTAGAAATCGCCGAACTGAAAACATAATTTTTCTCCTCCTCACTAGTTTTCACGTGAGTAGTTGTTCACCATATATTTTCTTGTTTGGACATTCAAGTTGTTCTTACGGTGATATTTTATGTGTGTTTACCATTTTAAGAGATAGGAGTATTTAGACGTGCAAAGGTCCGACCCCATTTTTCAAAATCTAGGAGGAAGAACACTAAATTATACTCTGGACTTTAATTGTTTTCACTGCAAGGAGGAAAAACGTTAAATTACTTGCTGTATTGTTGTCTCCCTTTTTTATTTAATTCACTACAGTGACAAACAGGTGAGTTGTCAGGAAAAGGGTGAGTAAGACTGTTAGTCTGGACAGAGTACGCAGAGGACAAGTTCAGCTGCAAACCAAGCACATGTTCACTCAAAGGCAGGATCAACCACCGAAACAGGATCACTGCAAGCTAGCACATGTGGGCTTCAGCCATGAGCTTGCCAGGTTTTAGCTGGCAGGTAGGATCAAACCGCAATGGAAACGAGATTGCTATGAGCAAACATGAGCATGCCTCTTTCAAAGGACCTGAATGTTTAAGGCCATCTTGCTGGATTGACCACACTTAAGTGGGATCATAAGTGGGCTTAGAAAATCAAACTCCTCAGCAGGATCGACTATGAAAGTGAGATTGAAGACAGCAAGAAACTTTCCATCTACCAGGCTAGGATCAACCAAAGAACAGGATCTTAAGCGAGCAGGAGTGCAGTGCAAGGAAAAGCAATCAGGTGAGTCGACAAAGTGCAAGGTTGTGCCACATTCTGAACTGAGGCCCCTGGCCACCTGGCTGGTTTATTTGTTACTGCCTCCCACCAGACAGGACTTGACACAAAGGTCTTTTGTGGAAATTGATTGCTTTTATGTAAGGGAAGGGGACATACAAGTAAATGGTTTTGGTGGCAAATATTTCGTGATGTAAAAATCTTTCTTTTAAATATGTGATAAATATCTTATTATACTACCAAGAGAGGCTTTTAAATGCTATGTATTTTCTTCAGTGATTATACCCTTATTCAAAGATGATCTGCAGAATTAATTCATTTCAAAAAATGGTCTTTGTATTGATACAAGAATTCACTTATCACATAGGGGTGACATTGTCAGCATTTTTCGAAAGAAAAATGTTGTTAGCTGATGTCACAAGTAACTCTGCATTTTCATTGAGGAATATTTGATTCGAGTAGGTGGTAGGTTATGTCATATGTATGTATATAGATACACACACACATTGATATATACATGCATACTGATACACATGCACATACAAACATATATAAACATGCATATATATATCTATATATATATATATATATATATATATATATATACACATGGATATATGTGTGTGTGTGTGTATTTGATTAAATAGTACAGAAAGTTTTTTTTGCTTACTCCATCCTTGATCTATTCAAGTTTTTGTACAAGTCATTTCACTTCTGGAAGGAATGAATTCTGACATGCACCGTAGTTTTCTCAAGAATATTCAGCCCCAACTGGAGCCATCTTCAGGGAAATGATTAATGAAAGGAGAAACATAATGACCAGTCATATACATTTATATCAAGAGTACAAGGAAGAACAAGTGGGAAGTGAATTGACTTTTTAAATTTAATTCTTGGTTGTGTTTTTCTCTGATTTTAAGGAACAAGGACTGAGAAGCATTCTTAGAACTCTTACGGCAGAATTGACAGTTTTTCCACACAGAAGCTCAAAGAAATGTCCACCCATAAATGACATCAGTTTATTTTAAGTTAAATTCACTATGTCAGTATTTATGTTCTTGCACCCATATAAGTTTAAACTGAGCTCGGCAGCAGATATTGTAAACACCAGCAGCTTATTTATTATGTTTAAAGTCCTAACGGTAAATATCACTTGGTTAGAAATGTTTTTTGCATTTAAGTAAGTTAGGTTTGGGGTCTGTAGCTGATTTTTCGAACACTTGTGTCAGATCTCCAGTGTCAGTAAAACCCACCTCTTGTTTACCCATGTGAAGGTTGATATGATTTGGATGTACAGTTAACCCAACTTTGGATTCATCCGCCTTGCTTCACATCTACCATACTGCATCTTATGGTTTCCATTGTTAAATGTTTGTGTGGGTTACAAAATTCTCTCCTTCCTTAGACAGGGTTCTCCTATGAAAAGATGGGAAATATATCTGTATCATTATGGAGGTGCGAGAAAAGAGCCTACTCCTTATTTTCTTCTAGTTTCAAGTCCAAATATTCTATTTTAGCTTAATCAGTTATATGTATGCTTATTTCCTTCTATCATTACACCTAAACAAAAGTGTTTCAAAGTTTTCAGATAAGAATGAAATATTTTTCTTCAAATGAATTTGTACTACATACTTTCAGACTTTTGGGTATCAGTATTCCTTTTCTTCAAAACAGTATTCATGAAAGGGAAGCTACCAAATTAAAAATTGTCTAAGCTTTAGCATAATAACCGGTTTTCCTTTGTTTTTTTCCCTATTCAGAAGTAGTTGGTTGTTCAGACATCATGATACTATTTCTCTTTAATAGCCTTCTCTTGTGACCATTATTTAGGTGTACTACACATCTGAATTCTCAATTGAGAGTTTAACATCTGTGTTTCTGTTTAATTATACTTTAAGGAATAGTAACTAATTACATTTCCATTTGTTCCTACACAAGTAACTTTTAAGGGAAATCCAAGTATTTTTTATAATTCATGAGATGAGGCTATTGGAAATTAATTCAAATGGCAAGGTTTTCTTTTTTTTTTTTTGTCTGTTAAATTTCTTGTATTAAAAAAGGGAAATTTTTTAACAGTTCAGCAAAATTTGTCAGAAATTTTGTATTCATCTTTATATATATATATATATATATATACACATCTGTATGCATATATATACATGCATATATAGTTAATTGATCTAAAAAATCTGATTTATTTCTCCAAAATAGAAAATCTGACATGTACAAAAATTTGTGTAACATCGTCTGCATTGATGAAATCAAGTCAGTTATAAATTCAGCTGAAACACATTTGGGTGTTTAATCATTCAAGTTCAGCTGATCAATCAAATGAGACATTCTTAGTAAATTGGTTGTGCAACACATTAAAAGTGAGTGTGAGTTCCATATAAGGAATCAAATAGAATGGTTTAACCATTTAAATATGTGCAAACAAATGACTGATGTTAAACTGAACTGTTTATTTTACATAAAAATACTTGAAACCATTTAACTTAGTGCATATGAATGAGTAATGTGGAATAGAATTATTAGTTTTAAATAGGAATACTTGAAACCATTAAAAACCACCTAAGCTGCTGTAATGCTTCATGAGTCAATAATTACCTCAAGAGAGTTGCAGATCTCTCTAGAAGGATATGGAGTAAATGTACATATGTCTTTGATCAGCCAAAAATTGGAGGCTCTATTAGAAGGAAACCCCTGCTCAGAGAAAAGAACAAAAAACTGCCCATTCAATCAGAACCACAGAACATATGGACAAGCCTTCTGGAAGTCCATACTCTGGAAAAATTAATCAAAGATAGAATTGTTAAGTCACAATCAAAATTGCCATGATTGAAGAAAAGCCAACACTGTGTCTATCACACCAATAAACTCATTCCAACAATGAAACATAGTGGTGGAAATGTAATGATCTGGAACTGCTTTTCTGCCTCTGGACGACTCCATATTATTCGAGGAAATATGATTTTTCAGTCCTAGCAGCAAATTCTGCATAAGAATCTCCAACCACAGTTAGGGAGATGAAGCTTAGCCAAAAATGAGTTCTGCAACAATTAACATAAACATAATTGCAAAACTACTAAAGAATGGCCTAAAATAGAGACAGGATTTGTACTGTAGATCTCAATCCAATGGAAATATTCTCATTAAACCTGACAATAGCAATTCATGCTAGATGTTTATCCAAGCTCTCTCAACAAGCTGAGTCGGTAAAAAATCTCCAAAAGCAGATAAAGAAGGAGAGTAAGTAGAAGAAGTGGGGATAAAAGAGTTAACACCTTTCTCAAATGTATTTATTTGAAAGTGAACATAATAGCATGACTGGAGATTGAACTTGTTTACTATGATGTTGCAGTCAAGTAAATTCCTCTTCATTATGTATAAAGTCTATATTATAAATTGGCATTTACATGCACTTTTAATAGGCCGATTGTGCACAATAACAAAATCTATTAAGTATATACATACATACATGTGTGTGTGTATATATATATATATATATATATATATACATATACACACATAAAAATGTATATATATATATATATATATATATATATACACACACACACACACACACACGTATGTGTATATATATATACACACACACACACAGATATATGGAGTAATGCATACTAACAATGATATATACATACATATAAACATAGACATGTGTATAAATATTCATATTGTAGTATACTGCCACTGGGTCTTGACAAGAAATGAGGAACACATACATATAAAAATATAATGTTATATTTTCATTCTTTGATGGTGAGACTAGTGTGGAGCAGGAGAGCAACTGGAGAGAGTTTGTGCACATGAAGGACCAGTCAGGAGTCGGAACAGCCAGCAGAAACTTGACCTCAGCCAACATTCTAGACCTATATAGTCTTAAATCTCCTATGAGACCCACGCGTAATACTTGCTTTTCACAGGCCATGGTTCACACCCAAGAAATGCTTGTCCTCCATTGGTCACAGCTTACACCCATACATTGATTGTTTTCCAGTAATCACTTCATTTTTATCTACAGGTAGATGTATTTTTTAACAACATCCATTGGATTCATCACAGGTCAAGGTGATATATCACTATATATATATATATATATATATATATATATATATACATACACTCACTCGAGTACATAGACATGCATATATATATATATATATATATATATATATATATATATATATATATGTGTGTGTAAGTGTGTGTGTGTGTGTAAGTAAATATGGATAAAATCCGACAGTGTGAAGGTAGCAGAAAAAACTTAATCCAAGTCCTGATGAGGGTTACTGAAACTGAAAGGTTAACGTCGACTTTAGATCATGTTTTTTCTGCTACCTTAATAGAGAGAGAGAGACATGAATCTATAAATATATATATATATATATATATATATATACATGCATATAAATATGTTTATTCATGTGTATATATATATATATATATATATATATATATATATATATATATATACACTACACACATATAGATATATACATTTACACACACATATATATATATATATATATATATAAACTTATATATCCACAAAATATATATATATACATATACAAATATATAGATATACACAAGTATGTATATTTATATGTACATATAAGGCACACATACATGAACATCCACAAGCATATAGATATATATACATACATATATATAACGCACACATATATACATACACAAGCATATATATATATGTATAATGCACATGTGTGTGTATATATATATATACATACAAACAAAAAAAAACACGTAAATTTAGATACACCCACACACACGTATATCTATACAGAAGATATTGGTCATTACGTGAGTTCAAATACAAGACAAGGCAGATTAAATTTTACATTGTGCAAATTCCATTTGCAAACATATGAATCTAATTATCCTTCAAGTATGGGAAAATAGTAGGAGAGACTAAGTTCTCTAAACTAAGTATGGCAATCAGTCTTCATAGAAGAAAACTCTGAATTCAAAACCTGTTCAATATGGCTTAAAATTGGCATATATATATATATATATATATATATATATATATAAACATATATATATATACACACATGCATATGAATCGACTTATTTTCTCTCCAGCTTCAGTAGAGAAGACTGGGTCATTTAACCTTGTTCTAACAAAAGAAGAACACTAAATTCAAACATTTTAAATATTGCTTAAAAATTGACCTTATGTCACATGTCTGTGCATAGGAGTAGGTAAATATATATATATATATATATATATATATACACAATTACATATATATATATATATATACCTATTTTTATACACATATACACAAACAAACACACCTATATATTTATGCCCATATATATATATATATATATATCTCCACACACATCTATATGCATACATATACCTATTTATAAATAGATACATTTATACATTCATCATTTTTTAAATACTTTTTTCTATTTCCTCCATACTGTTGGATTCCTTTCCATTATTTACTTCTATACATTTACAATATTCATATACATATATATCTATATTTATACTTAAACACATATATATATATATATATATATATATATATATATACACACACAAACACATGGATAGTCATATATACAAATATATACATACATAAACACATGTATATTGATATATACACATATATAAACACATGTATAATTATTTATACACATATTTATACATATGTACATAAACACACACACATATATATATATATATATATATATATACACACCCTTTTAAAATGAATAGGTCCATAAGTGAATTTGGTTATACTTTCTTTAATTGTTTTGCTTCCACAAGTGTTTCTGACTTTAGAGTCTACTTCAGGATGTTAATGATTGATTAGGGTGCTCCCTTTTGGCCTTTCTAGTGGCTACGCTTGATACTATTGTGATTCTTCTGTGAATGTCCTGTTGGAGATAATTGTCAATTTCAAAATTTAGCCTTTGCAGATGTTGTGTGTGTGTGTGTGTTTACAAGAGTGCATTCCATGTTTTTGTGTGTATGTGTGAGTGTTCTTATCCATGTATGTGTATATACTTTCAGAGTAGGGTTCCATTATTTCCCTTCTTCCCCTAAATAAACTATGATAGTTGATATGTCATAAAATCCAATCAACTAACCTTCTCCACTGAGTGATTCTGTTTGTGCATGTCTTGTGTATGTGTAGTTAGGTTCTGTTTATCTATGAAGATTTTTTTCTTTTATTTGAAGTAATGAGGAGTCGTCAGTTTGGTATACTGGCATTTTAAACATTCCATTACTACATTCATAAGGATGTTATGAAAACGAGAATTTTCTGTTTTCTGGTAAATTAATGTTGCTCTTATGTAAGGACACTCAGTTGCATAGTACTTGAGTTGATTCAGTGAATACTTTTTACAGTTGCAACATTTGATTATGTTGACTACATTTTTTGTATTGCTGCTAAGGTTTATATTTATTATGAATGCTGTTTTTGAGTGTTCGAAGATATAGGATTTTCCTTCTGTGATCATATTATATACTCCACACCTTTTATTCATGCATTTTGAGTATATATATATATACTTAAATAGATGCATATATATGTATACAAATATATATATATATATATATGTATATATATTTATGCACAGAAACATAAATACATTTATCTACACACACCTACATCTATATACAAACTCATACATACATATATACGGATATATACTCACACACATTTGTGTATATATATATATATATATATATAAATAAATACATATATATATATATATATATATATATATATATATACGGTCACGTGGTCTCCCACTAAAAGAGGATAAATAAGGAATTCCCACTACCCTCCGGGTTTGAATTAGCCAAAGATTGACCGTTAAAAGACAAATAAAGAATGTAGGTCAACTTCGGCCAGCAGTTGAAGGAAGACTAAAATGTGGGTCAGGCTATCTGTACTCCGTGACCTCACTTGGGTTGCCTGACAGGGGAAGGAAGAAGATAGAAGCCAAATGATTGGCTAGAATCCCAAAGCGGAAATAGCCCCCTTCTTCTGTCAGCAGAAATAGGAAATAAGAAAAATCAGTTTTGGAACAGAGGTCGTGATGAACGGAGTCTCAGACCAAACTGAAGAAAGCAGAAAGAAATCTTGGACAAGAAGAACTTAGTGCCTTCAAGCCAGAGCAATATGCATAAATAAATTCTGTCAACCTGTAAAAAAAAAAGAAAATATTCTCCAAAGGAAAGTCGTCGTAAAGATATGTAAACTTTAAGACTGTTTCTCCCTACACCCAATTATATATTCTCTCCCTCTCTCTCTCAATTTAAAGAAAGACTAAAGGAAAGGAAAAAAGGAAGAAAGACATTTATAATCATGTACTGTCCGCTAATAAGATAGCCGACACGTTGAATATGTGCGTCCGCGTGTTTATTAAAAAGATTGTTATATTCTAACGTTCCCACGTGTTGAAGTTTGTTCATTTGTGTCGTCTACTATCAAAAGTTGCTATTTCATGTATCTTTTTCAGCTTCTACTGCCTTATGTTATTCTCGCTTAAATTGCCCAATGAATTCCTTTAAAATATTATATGGGAAACCGGAGTTGTCGACTACTATAATTGAAATTATTACATCTAAACCTAGAGGTGCATATCTTCCATTGTTCTAGGGGTAGGAAGAACTAGTGGCCTTGGTGGGTGTTTGTGTAGTATGAAAGTTGGAAACCCCTTGCCAACGGCAGTCAGTCTAGCCCTAAATTAACCCCCACATAATATGCCATTTTCTATATGCCCGAGAAAGGACTCTCAACAAGGACTTATTCTACGAGGGATCAAGTGCCAGACCGCCCCGTCATCACACGTGCGAAAAAAATAAACTCCCCGTTTGGTGATAACAATATTTAAAGGCACCAGTTCCCATACGCTTTTAAAAGGTTGCTCATCTGGGGATCTTTTTATTTTAATCAGCTACAGACCCCAAACCTAACTTACTTAAATGCAAAAAACATTTCTAACTAAGTTATATTTAATGTTAGGACTTTAAACATAATAAACCAGCTCCTGGTGTTTACAATATCTGCTGTCAAGCACAGTTTAGACTTATATGTGTGTGCAAGAACATAAATATTAACATAGTGAATTTGACTTAAAATAAACTGATGCTGTTAATGGGTGGACATTTCTTTCAGCCTCTGCATGGGAAATCTCCATCAATGCCCCCATAAATGTAAGAATTCTTTTCTGTTCTTATTCCTTAAAATCACAAAATAACATAGATAAAACCGAACAGAATTGGTGCTACGTTTAATGGTAACCTCACCACAATGATCATCTCAGTAATGAATTGGTTATCATAAACCTTTGGAAAAATCAAAATGGCTTTTAAAGAAATCAATCCACAACCTCATAGATTTTGACAATCCATTAAATCATCAGAAGAGTACAGCCAGAGAAGCTCAAAGAAACATGATTTTTCCTAGGTTTCTACAAGACATGTGATTCCATACACTGAGGAAAAATGGAGCTAATATTATCTGCATATATTCTTTGAATGTCAATTGATCTAATAAAAGAAAGTGATTTCACATTTAAAAAAGGCAAGAAACAAACAATATCCAGCAGAAACTATGACAGATGCAGACTATGCAGATGATCAAAGACTTCTTACTAATCCACTTGCTCAAGCAGAATTGTTACTGCATAATTTGGAGCAAGCAACAGAAGACATTAGTCTCTTTATAAAAGCAAATAAAATTGGGAACATAGCTTTTTTTTTAAAGAATAATCTTAACCCTAAGGAGCAAAACTCTAAAATTAGTAGACCAGTTCATATTCCACACAGAAACATCTCATCTAATAAAAAAAAGATGTCAAAGTACACCAAGCATAACTAAAAACTGCTTCTTACCAGCTGTTGGGATTCACCATGTGGACATTAATAAAACACATAAAGAAAAAGCTAGATAAGAACAAGACAAGAATTCTGTGGGCTGTATTGAAAGACCAGGAAGTAGCATCCCACAAAACAGCAGCTTTACAATCATGTACTTCCCATCTCACAAATCATCCAAATAATATGAACAATATATGCCGGGAACTGCGGAGAAACAAGGAGGAACTCCTAAGTGACATTCTCTTATCATATTTACCAACCCCTCCGCTCGGGTGGGATATGACACAAGGTCAATTTTTAAGCGGAGTTTAACAGGTTTGAATTCAGAGTTTTCCTTCTCCTAGACTAGTGACATTCTCTTATGGACTCCTATAAAATAGATGTAAAATGTAGGGCAAATTGAGCTTTTAACCTTAATATAGTAACTGGTCTAGGACAAAGAAAGCTCAAGGCAAATCAGCTAAACTTTACCTGAAAATTGACCTTGTTTCACAACCTACTTCTGCAGAGGAATTGGTAAATATACATAAATATACATACCTATGTATATACAGTCATGTATGTATATGGATAAATATTTCCCACATGAATATATATTTACCAACCAATCCACACAACTAGGACGCAATGTCAAGTCAATTTTAAGAGGAGTTTCTTAGGTTTGAATTTAGAGATTTCATTCTCTTAGAATATTTACCATAACAAGATTAAAGAGCTCAGTCTATCCTAATATTTTCTCATAGCTGGAGGGGAAATAGTTAGATTCATACCTTTTCCCAGGTTATTAGCGTCATGTGAGATGTGCACAGCTTTGTTCAGGATTTGAACAAGGGTTGCTGTGTCTATTGCCTACAACAGTAACCATTAGAGCACGGACCACAGATGCATCCATATACACATTTATGTGTAGAAATATACATATAGATACCTATTGTTAAATATATATATATATATATAAAAGCTGTGTAGTAAATTGAAAGGCAGAACACACAGACTGCTGCTTCTGATGAGGTTCATCGATCAAAGAAACATTGAGTGGCATGCTGTATAAGCAGACAGAACAGCCAATGTTTATGTGAATCTAGCAACTGTCCCTGGCTGGATAAAAAACAGGTGGTGAGCCAGACAAATGAGAGAAATGAAATGTGATAACGAAGCTGTGTGGAATGAATTCCTTTCATAGCAACACCAAAAGGAAGGAAGAAAAAGCAAGAAGTGATGAGCGAAATGGCCTACCTCAAAGTTCGAAACAAGCGCGAACGTGTCTTGTGTGTGGAGTGGCAGAACTATAGAAAAAAAACACAAGCATGAGCATTATTGGGGGTGCAATTTCTAGGTCATGTGTCTCGTCTCAAGTGGGACGGAGTTTGTGACATATGCAAATTTCGGCTAGCCAGAATTGGTATAAAAAGAGTAATCAGCATTGTTATTGCGTTTTGTTGCTTCACAGTAGGACTGAGTGAACCAGTGTATTGATGCAGCAAGTGAGAAAGATAGGACCGGTCGCAAGCAGTTAAAAGGTTTTAAGCTGTTTATTCAGTTTTAAGTGTGACCACCAATTGAGTTTTGTGATTCCTTCCTCTTTCCCCCTCTACTTTTTTTTAGGTTGTATGTACCTGCAGATGACTTTTCAAGCCACAGACTGGGCATTGTCAGTCACCTTGGCTCACATGAATATCATGATATGGAACAGCAGGTTGGACGTGTTAGCACATATGGCTTTTAAGTTAGAGAGAGACAGAGTTCTCCACATATTTCACAGTTGACATGGTGACTTTGTGGAACTGGTACTAGTCCTTGTATGCCGGGCTTTTGGGCAAATTTTGAGTGCCAATATGGCCCTTAAAAGATGGTAGTCAGTCCAACAATCAGCACCTCTCATGGTTTGAACACTGTGGAGATCTTAGAGATCATGACAACGAACAATAATATAATCTATCATATGCCAGTGTTTGGAATGAGTGTTGCCATGTATTCTTGTATTTGTTTTTCGGTGAAAACCATGCGTTTCTAATCACGAAATTGTAGGAACTGAAGACCATTGCTGCTTGTGTTACCTATTCCATAGAAGCCCAGACAGTTCCAAGTTTGATAATCCATCCCTACTCAAGCATTGTATCTCTTCTGTATATAAATATAAATACACACATACACATATACATACATATACATAATATATAAATAAATACATGTATATATAGACATAAATTGACACACATACATATATAGAAATATATATATCTTTATAAATACAGATCTGAATTCAGAGTTTTCCTTCTCCTTGATAGTTGTCATATGAAGGTCAAAGATAGTGGTCACTCCTAATATTCAAACATAGATGAAGGGAGAGTAATTGGAATCACACTTTTTCCAAGGCTATTAAAGCTATGTGAAATGTAAACAGCCTTGTCCAGGTTTTTGAATTGCAATCATCATGTCCACTTCCCATGACAATAACCATCATACCACAGGCACTTCATATATACATATGTATATACGTATGCAAATATAAGTATATATATATATATATATATATACACACACACACTCACTCTCACATACACACAAACAGATATATATGTTTACACACACAGACACATATATATATATATATATATATACACACATGTACATTTATATATATATATATATACACATGAAAATATATACACATATTCCAACACAATTATATATAAATGTACACTTCCCTTGACACATTCATCCATATGCAGAAACAAACACCTATATGTTTATACATACATACATACATATACACACAAATTCATCCATATATATATATATATATATATATATATATATATATATATATATTCCCATAGACATATATATATATATATGTATATACACAGACAGACACACACACACATATATATATATATATATATATACTAGCACACATACACATTTATATAAATATATACCTACAAATATACCATGTACTCACACACACACACACATATATATATGTGTGTAAATACATATACAAATGAGAACGGCATAATCTCTTACAGATCGCTGCCATCCCTCATAATCTCACACTGCCGTAGTCAATACCCCTCTGCTTATGTCAACTGAAGCGATTCATCAACTTTACCTCAGATTCGTTGTTTGAACTAACTGTGACACAAGAAGAATGCTATTCCACTCTGTGAAATTTGATGCTCGTTCACCACTATATGTCTCTTGGTTGATTGCTCGGTTGGAAAATTAGGTTTTATGGCATATCAACCTTTGTAGGGAGTCTAATGCTAAATTCTGTTTATAAATATATATACATATTAAATTATTTGTAAGTGAATAGTTTGTAGGCAGCATCTTAAACAAGCCAGTGCTCATTTGTTTATGCACTGTTAAATGGTTTTTAGTGTTACTTTGTAACGTGAACAATTTAATATCAGTCTTTTATTTGCACACAATTAAGTGGTTAAACAGTTGTATTTGACTTAAAGATGGGACCCTAATCAGTATTAACACTCCAAGTCAGAGTGGAACTGGGAGTAATGGCAATAAAGGAATACTCCACATTCTCCAAAGTTCCAAGACTGGAACCTATCAGATCATTTTGTGTCATATCCATGACAATCATTGGTGAATGAGGTCTCATCCCTCTGCAGAGACACAGTCAGTGTATTCTTCAGTGCCATCTGACTGGGCTGGTTAGTCTCTCGAGAAACCAACTTAAAAACTTTAATAAACATAGTGCAAGTCACAATGTTCCAGGAGAGAAACCTGTTTGCATGGATTGAATCTCATAAGATTTCTGATAATTGACATCTCCAGCCATCTACATTCTCATCAATAACTTTGATGCTTGAGGTTTGTATATTCAGTATGTTCCCTCTCAAAAGTGACATAGCCATCATTCACATGGATTCATCTTGCAGTCTTTGTCAATGTCAGATTTTCCCAGTTATCAGGATTTACTTTTAGTATACACGAGGTTGCTTTTTAGGTAGTCCTTATACCTCTTCCAAGGCTTGTATGTATATATTTCCCACATATATATATTTAGATATATACATCTTTTATATATATATTCATACACACACACACACACATATATATATATATATATATATATATATATACACACACACAGACATACATATACATTTATATTCACAAACACACACATATATATATCTATTTCAAGTGAGAGATACATATATCTGTATGCTTATATATGCACCTGACAATGAAACAAAACAATGTGAAGTTCTTATGGAACTCTCAACCAATAAAGACCAGATGATTGCACAAAGGTAGAAAACAATCATCTGAGGCATGGATGAAGGTTTAAAAGAAACCTACAACCAACCAAATAAAGAATTCTACCATAAACCTCCAGTTGATCCCTTCAAGGATCATATAGATGCCAGTATAAATCTATTAAAGGATATGTTCCAAAAAAAATCTTCTTGACCAAGAAACATCAGATATACTAAAACCCAGCAATGCCAAATCTGCTATCAAAAATAAATAAAATGAACAACCCTGGAAGACCAGTAATTTCCTTAATTAACTGTCACACAACCAAACTATTCAAGTACATAGAACACTACATACATAAGTCAATCAAGTCCTACAAACATGATACGATGGACTTCTTAAACAAAATCAAAGACATCAAAATGATATCACAAGATGTGATATTAGTTACAATGGATGTCAGATCCCTATACTCTAATGTCAAACACAAGTGACTTTAAATAGTAGGGGACACCTTAAGTAAAAAATAACAAAAACTACCACCCCCACATAAGAAATAACAACACTAATAAAACTCATACTAACATGAAATAACTTCCACTTTACCTGTCAACACTTCATACAAACAAAATTATGCACCATGGACACTGTTGCAGTCCTTTGATACACAACTATCAACATGGACAAATTTGTCAATGTGTAAATTTATCCGGAAATTAAGAATAACTGTTTTAAAAAAGATACATTAATGGCATATTTCTCAGACACACAGAAAGGTAAAACTGAATATTTTCTTAACCAACCTATAGATGATGTATGACTATCTAATTCGACCATGAAAAGTCAACACATTCAATTGCATTTTTAGACAACCTAGTATATATTGACTATATATTGACAAGAACAGAAAAATACAAATGACATAACACACAAAACCCACTAAAACACACAACTATAGGATATAAAATCCTTATTTTAAAACCAAGAGGCAAAGCACAAGTAAGTAAGAAAACGCCCACACATAAAGCAGATCAGAATGACTGGAACAAAACCTTTACTGCAAAGCAATAAAAATTAGAATTCTGGAATTTGATTGGACCAAATAGTCAAATGCTGTGCTTTTGCCTATATCCGAGTAGTTGAGGTCCAAATGAACTTGCCACCAGGACGATTTCCCTCACAGAAATAAAAACTTTAATTTAGAGCCGGTCATGTGATCAGGAGATCTATTTATTCACACTTTTGGTAGCAACAAAGACACATGGCTAGTGAAAGAATATGTGAGAGTTCCACAAGACTCTTACATAGTAACAACAACACAAACTGGTGGTTACATCGACACCAACTAAAATTCTATTTCATTACTATGACAACACACCAGTCAACTGCGTGTATACACACCCAAAAAATAATGTTCATAATCACAGAAAATTTTACCATCTTTCTGTCTGTTTATTTTCTTATGGAACCACCTCAATCAGAATTCACTTATCACCACCCCACCCACACGCAGGTTCAGTCAGCAATGAAACATAAACTCTCACATGCACATGCACACACATTATATTAATTTCTTAGCAAGAACATTGATGAACTTTTGGTCTCTTATGACCACAACATAAAGCCCTAAAAAAAGGTTTGAATGTTTAATTATTTCAATCTGTTTTTTCTTGTCAAAAAAAATTTTTTTTGCATTGTTTTCATAAATCTGTGTTATATTTGTGGACAAAACATTTGGATATCATTTTTTTTATTCTTTAATCCAAGTAGACTGACACCACACAATTATCTTCAATAGAGATTTTCTCACCCCAAACATCTCAAAGATAGCCTTCCCTACTCACAAGTGATCAGACTAAAAAGAATCTGATCCTATGATGATAATTTTTTTAAAAAAGTTTAAAAAACAACTATGAACCTAATAGTTTTCAGCATGGGAATATCTCCATATAAAAATTGAAAACCAGACAACCAAAGCCATCTCCACCTTTAGAGAAGACACCCTAAAACTAATACCAAAAGGAAGACGAATTACATCTACTTCCAGACAACATTCAGCAAAAATCTCACATCATAAGCCCAGATATTCAAGAACAGCTGGGATATTTTAAGTGTAAACCCCTAACTTAAAAAATACATAGCCACAATATACTAAACAATAAAGTAATCACAGAGGAAACCCACAATAAAATCCTCTAAATTTTGCCAACCATACAATATCAAGAACAACCTATGCTGCAAACAAATAAACTCAACCAACTCATTCACTAGTTTCACGACCAAAAAACTTTCTAAATTTATCACAAATCAAATTGCAAAAGCAAAAATGTTATTTATTTACTGGAATGCACATGCTGCCAAATACAATATGTTGGAAAGTCAGAATTGATGTTTTACTATAAATTACATATCAACAGACAGTGGATCAAAACTATGGATCAGAACAATATTAGGTGAATAACACTTCCGCACTAATGGATAAGTCTTTAACAAAGATGCACAATTCACTATCATAGAAATAATTGAAACAGATAGAATCACAAAACTAAAAATTCAAAAAAAAAAAAAAAAAATTAAATGGATAAAAGTCTGCAAACATAAGTGTCATTTGAATTTAATAGGATGAAACTTAATCAACCAACCTGGAAATGATAAAAATTTGACAACCATAAACACCTATGCAAACTAATAAAACCAATAGTCCCTTGGGAAATGCTAGCGGTTAGAGAAAAACATGCACTCGTGAAAACTGCCTCCAAAAGCTATCGGAAGAACCCAACAAAAACAAATGCCTGAAAACTAGAAAAGGCACAATATCAATTAGCAGGAATATATCTAAAAGAACAGGCAGAATACATACAAATTCAGATAGATAAGATTAGAGACTCGGTGGAAGACAGACAATCCAGGATAGCCTGGCAAACAATAAACAAAGTAAGTAGAAGGAAGAGCACAGCCAAAGCAACATTGAAAGCTGCAAGCCAACAAGAAAGAGTAAAACTGTGAGAACAGCATTTCAAAAATCTACTAGGAAACCCACCGAAAAAAACGGATGAACCGATCACCAGAATTATCAGTAAGCAATTAGACATTAAACTAGGTCCTTTCACCAAAGAAGAACTCGACTCAGTTCTTAGAAGAATTGAAAATAGGAAAGCTGCAGGGCTAGACGAGATCCCCCCAGAAGTGTGGAAGACTAGACAATTCGACGATATACTGCTCCGGCAATGCAACGCAGTCTATAATCAAAATAGGATAGAAAGATGGACGGAGGGATGCATCCTTCCTTTCCCTAAAAAAAGGCGACCTCGGACTAGCCAAGAACTACTGAGGAATAACACTTACATCCATAGCAGCCAAAATCTACAATGCCCTACTACGAAACCGCATAGAACCCAAAATAGACAACATCCTTAGGAAAAACCAAAATGGCTTCCGGAGAAATAGATCCACAACCTCACAAAGACTGACCATCCGTAGAATCCTTGAAGGTGTTCGGGCAAAAAACCTTCAGGCGACATTACTATTTGTCGACTTTACCAAGGCCTTCGATTCCATACACAGAGGGAAGATGGAGCAAATCCTACTAGCATACGGCCTACCAAAAGAAACCGTAGCAGCGATAATGATTCTCTTGTCACGCGATATCCCACTGGGAGGAGGGAGATAAGATTAATACTATCCTCCCATTGAATTAACAGTATCTAGCCGTCAAACAAGTGACCGTTAGGAAGGAATGTGGGTCACACAGGGGAGACCAGATGTTGGTACTTAGTAACCTCAGGTCGCCGGACACCAAGGGGGAGAAGAGAGAAGCCAAATGATTGGCTGGGACCTCAAAACGGAAGTGGGGACCCCTTCCCCTCAGCGGAAGTAAATAGGAAGAAAGGCAGTTTTTGAGCAGGGTTCGTAGCGGGTGGACGAACCATAGCCATTTTACTCCGGGTGGAAGACAAAAGAATACTGAGACATGAGGGACCCAAGTTCTTCAAGCCAGTATTAAAAACAGAACAAAGTCTAATAGCCCGTGAAAGAAGAAAGATTCTCCAGTGGAACCCCGTCGAAAAATAAGATAAGTAACTTTGGGGCCATTTTCCTTTATACCCAAATTTTGTATACCACTCTCTCTCTCTCTCAACTTGAAGAAAGACAAAAGTCAAGAAAAGACATTTATATTCGTGGACTGCCCAATTATTATATGTTTTGACACTTTGAAAGTGTATATAACTGTAGTAAAGGAATTCATGTATTTTTATGTTACCACCCTGTCTAAGTTGTTCTTTGCCATTCTACTACGAATTTGTTGTTGTCACATTTTCTTTTCAGCTTCTATTCGCCTTATGTTATCTTGCTTAGAATTGTCCTATAAATTCCTTTAAAATATCACACGGGAAACCAGAGTTGCCGACTACTACAATATAATATTATTACGACTAAGACCTATAGGTCCATATTCTTCCATAGTCGAGGGGAAGGAAGAAAGCAGCCTGGTGGGTGTGTGATAGTGTGAAATTTGGAACCCCTTGCCAGCGGTGGTCAGTCTGGCTCTAAAAATTGGTCCCTCACGTAATATGCCAGGTCTTATATGCCCGAGAGAAAAACTCTGAACGAGGACTTATTCTCTAGGGGATCAAGCGCCAACCTGCCCCATCTTCACACGTGTGAAAATAAAGTCCTGTTTTGGGATTTTAGTCAATTTGCCGTCACACTCTACAGAAACACCAAAGTGAAAGTACGTTCACCAGATGGAGACACAGAATACTTCGACATTGTTGCAGGAGTACTACAAGGAGACACGTTAGCCCCATACCTCTTTATCATCTGTCAAGACTACGTGCTTAGAACTTCGATCGACAAAATCAGAGAAAATGGTTTCGAGCTGTCTAAGAAAAGAAGCAAAAGGTATCCCGCAAAAACAATCACAGACGCCGACTACGCTGATGACTTGGCGTTACTGGCGAATACGCCTAATCAAGCAGAGACACTACTGCATAGTTTGGAACGAGCTGCAGCAGGCATTGGCCTCCATGTCAATGTGCACAAAACTGAATATATGTGTTACAACCAAACGGGCAACATTACCACACTAGACAGAGCCTCTCTGAGACTAGTGGACAAATTCACCTACCTAGGAAGTAGCGTCTCATCAACAGAAAACGACATTGACACACGACTGACGAAAGCATGGACGGCTATAGATTGGCTCTCAATCATATGGAAATCAAACCTGACCGATGAAATAAAGCGCAGTTTCTTCCAGGCAGCGGTTGTATCGATACAGCTATATGGATGCACTACATGGTCGCTAACTAAACGGCTGAAGAAGAAACTTGACGGCAACTACACAAGAATGTTGAGAGCAATATTGAACAAGTCCTGGCGACAACACCCCACAAGACACCAACTGTACGGCCACTTGCCTCCCATCATGAAAACTATACAGGTTAGACAAGCCAGACATGCCGGACACTGCTGGAGAAGCAAGGGCGAGCTCGTAAATGACGTATTCCTATGGACCCCCACATAGGGCCAAGCAAAAGCAGGACGACCAGCCCGAACTTACATACAGCAGCTATGTGAGGACACGGGATGTAACCCAGAAGACCTGCCGGAGGCGATGAATGATAGGGAGAAGTGGCGAGAGATGGTCAGGGATATCCGTGCTGGCGGCACGACATGATGATGATATATATATGTCAACATGTATATATACAAACACATAGACGTACATAAACATTATATATATATATATAATGTGTATATGGAAGCATGGATATGAACATGTTAAGGAATATATATATATTTACACAAAAATATACTAAAGTATGTATACATATGTTTATAAATATACGCATAAATAAAATATATGCATGTTTACAAATATACGCATAAAAATTTTTATATATTTATATACGCACAGACATATATCCACAAACATATATATACTCATGTATTCACAACTAAACGTATATATATATATGAATGTACAAACATAATCATGTGTACACACAAACACACATATATATATATATATATACACATACACACAAACATTTTATAAATACTCACACACACACTCATATATATATATATACATATATATTTACATAGGAAAAACATATACACACATATATATATATACACATAAACATATATACACACACAAACATAACCATGTATACATATATACAAACACACATATACCAGCCCATTGGTCTAGTGGATAGAGTGTTCACCAATGGCCCTGGAGATTGAAGTTCAATCCAAGTTCAAGTCATACCGAAGACTCCAAAAATGGTACTTATATTTCCTTGCTTAACACTCAGCATTATAAGGTACAAATCAAGGGTAAAGTGGAACAATCCAGGGAGTGGTGTAGTGCCTTTCCCTACACCTCGGTGTAGCAACGTTTGAAAAGGGAACCTTCAGGTCATCTTCAACTACAGTCGCCAGCTTTACTTACACACACATATATATATATTCATATATATACACACACACACATAAATATATACATATAAACATATATATATACACACACACACACACATAAACATATATGTACACACATTACATGTTTGTGTGTATATATATATATATATATGTGTGTGTGTGTGTGTATATATCTACATTCATTAACATATGTGTGTATATATATATATATATATATCCATACATAAACATGTGTACATATTTAATGCTACGGTCTCAAATGGAAGTCCATAATACAACTACACAGGTTTGTACACCTGTTGTAACCTTGTTGTGAGAAAAGTGACGAACACACAAAACACTGCCTTGGCTCACTAATACAAAAGTTTATTCACTACTACACCTCTTATTAGTTGTTGAGAAGAGAGAAACAATGTATGAACAATGAGTTGACCTCTTTAGCTAGACAAAGACAAAGAAAATGTTGTGAAGAGAGAGAGCACAGACTTTGATATTATCTTTCTCATTTTCTATTGTCATTCTTGCACTGACTTGCTTGCTGGTTCCATCTACATTGCTCTGCAGCAGGTGTGATATCTCCTTGTAGAGCTCAGCTGAAAATGGGGCTGTAATTTTCAACCATCTTCACATTGCCACATCTAGTGTCCAACACCCATCTTTGCTCTTTTTTATCCTGATTCCCCCTTAATGGCTGTTCCATTTGAGTTTCTTCCAACAGATCAGAATCCAGTGACCTTCCCATACCTTTCTCCTTTATAGCTTTTCTGTCTCTGTCTTTTTGCTTGCCTCAATTATCTTTCTCATATATGTTTCCTTTCCACCATCCCGTGGTTGACCAGTAAATCTAGCTAAGAAACAACTCACCAGCAACTGGAGGCCCTAATTATTTTATATATATATATATATATATATATATATATCCAATACATAAACATATATATATATATATATATATATACATATAAATGTCTATATATATATATATATCATCATCATGTCGTGCTGGTAGCACGGATATTCCTGACCCTCTCTCTCCACATTTCCCTATCGTTCATCGCCTCAGGCAGGTCTTCAGGCCTACATCCCATATCCTCACATAGTTGCTGAATGTATGTTCGTGCTGGTCGTCCTGCTTTTGCTTGGCCATATGTGGGGGTCCATAAGAGTACATTACTTATGAGTTCATCCCTGTTTCTCCAGCAGTGTCCTGCATGTCTGGTTCATCTAACTTGAATAGTTTTCATGATAGGAGGAGGGTGGCCGTACGGTTGGTGTCTTGTGGGGTGTTGCTGCCAGGACTTGTGCAAGATTGCTCACAGCATTCTTGTGTAATTGCCGTTTAGCTTCTTCTCCAGCCGTTTTATTAGAGTCCATGTAGTGCATCCATATAGCAGTATCGATGTGACCGCTGCATTTCATTTTATCGGTTAGGTCTGATTTCCATATAATCGATAGCCTATTGATAGCTGTCCATGCCTTCGTTAACCTTGTGTCGATGGCCTTTTCGGTTCATGAGACGCTGCTTCCTAGGTAAGCGAATTTGTCTACTAGTTTAAGAGGGGTTCCGTCTAGAGTGGAGATGTCACCCGTTTGATTATAGCACATATATATATATATATATATATATACACGTAAATGTCAGTGTGTGTGTATATATATATATATATATTTATATAAACACATGACCATGTACATAAAAATTAACACATATTCATGTATATATATATATAGAGAGAGAGAGAGACACTCATAAACATGTATATAAATAAATATAGACATATAAACACATGTGCATATGTATACACATACACACATAAACATGTTTATATATATATATATATATAGCCACCTCCATCCCATCTCTAAAACCATCCAAATAAGATGAACAAGACATGCTGGACACTGCTCAAGAAGTAAGGATGAACTCCTAAGTGACATGCTCCTTTGGACTCCTTTAGACAGACAACCAAGTGTTGGACAACCAGCTAGAACTTATCTACAGCAGCTCTGTGTGGACACTGGACATAGCCTAGAAGACCTGCCAAAAGTGATGGATGATAGAGACAAATGGAAAGGGACAGTCAGAGAAATCCATTCTATAGGCATGACATCATGATGATTATATATATATACACATATATACATTCGCATAAACATGGGTGTGTGTGTATATATATATATATATATATATGCGCACACATGCATATACACAAACATGTATATACATATATCTATGCACACACATATATACTCAAACGTGTATACACACACACACATATATATATAGACACACACTCATACATATACACATAAACATGCATATATATATATATATATATATACACACACAAACACATACACATTTAATATGTATATATATATATATATATATATATACACACACACTTAACAAGTGTATATATAAATATATATATACACTCAATCAACAAGTATATATACACGCACACATATTATAAAAAACAGGTGTATATACATATATATATACTCACACATATAAAGAAAGCAAGTACACATATATATGCACACATAGATACACATAAATAAGTATATATATATATATATATATACACACACTCATATACAAATAAACATGTGTATAATTATAGATATGTATAAGCACATTTAAATACATATTGTTCATTGGTCTAGTGGGTAGAGTGTCTGGGAGACCTGGGTTCAATCCCTGGTCGAGTCATACCAAAGACTTTAAAAATGGTACTTGATACCCCCTTGCTTAACACTCAGTAATATACAGTATGTATCAAAGGTAAAGGGGAGCAATCCAGGGAAAGGAGTACCGCCCTTGCCAACACCTCAGTATAGTAGCTATTGTCAAAGGAGCCTTCTGGTCACCCTCGACTACGGTCGCCAACTTTTACTTATATAGATATACACATATACACACATAGATATTTATACATATTTACATGCCCATCAATAGACATAACCATGTACATTTGCTCACACATAAATGTATATATATATATATATACACACACACACACACATGCACAAATGTGTGTGTATATTAATGCCAGAGACAGAAGAATAGTTGAAGCATGTTCCATTGTGCACCACAGTGCAATACCACAGTTTCAGGGTTTTTTCAAGGTTTTCTCATCTATAGGAAAAATAATATTAAAGGAATTCAAAATTCACACAAAGGATTGGCTCCCCTTTCTCTAAACATTCAAAGCAATGAAGAGTCACAAGACCATTTCTCAAACCCCAAAGTGCCATTTACTTTTCAGAGGGGATTCCATCACATGACATGGCGTAATCAACCAATATTAATCTGTTTTTTCCATAGTGCAAGATCTACAAGCCCTGATGAAGCCTTCTAATTGAATCAAAATTTATCTAACAAAACTATTTCTCATACGAAAATAATTTTGATAAAACATTTTTGCATTAAAAAAAAGATTGAAGTTGAATCATGTTGGCAAATAAACAAACCATCAAACATATTTTTCTTCTGTTTAACCTTTTCTACATGTATTCTGTCAGATTCAACTCATTTCTTTTGACAAATGTGTGTGTATATATATAGACATGCATTAACATGTTTATTTACACAAACATACAGAAAAACGTATATTTATATACACATACATATCCACATAATCATGTATATTTATATACACTTATGCATACACATACAAATGTATAGTTATATATACACATAAAAATCTATATTTATATACATGCGCGCACACACACATATATATATATATATACACACACACACACACACGTCTATATATATATATATATATATATACACACACACACACATATGCATATAAGAAAGGCAGATAGTAAAAGATAATAGATAACTATTTTCCCTTAGTGTTCATTATAACTTCATCTTGTGGTAGACTTATGATTGTGATTATTTGAACTTAAACACTCATTCTTCTTTCTATGAGTATTCATTCCAAATATGAACCAGAAGTATTTGTGTTATCTCCGTAGATTCAACTGTATGGCTTCTTGAAACTAACAGACAACTTTACCAAACATGATGGACTGACAATAAGAATGCAAAATTCTTTTTTGACCATATGAATCAGTTCATTCCAGAAAAATGAATGCTTCATTTCTTTGGATGATGTATGTAATGTTGAGCTGATAGTTCATCGATCACCAGCATGAATTTATTTAATTGGGACATATGAAAAATCTTTTTAACTTACTTTAAAGTCACACTTCATTCATCTTTAATATGAATGACACAAATAGCAATTTCAATGTAAGAGAGAAATAATCTTAGCCTCTGAAAACAGTTTCTGAAGTAGACCGAGTGTTCAGGTAATTGGTCAGTGTCCAAGGGCTCAAAGCACTTAGAAACCCAGGTATCAAAATGAATGGTGAGTGAGAGCAAAAAATATTTTTATACTAAAAATTGCAAAATTTTGTGAATATAACAATAGTAATAAAGACAGTAATCCAAATTCTCTAAATGATAAAACTAAAAATCCCGAGGATTAATATATGTATTAACCTAATCCCTCTGATCATCATGGTGCTACTCGAGAATGAACTTGCTTAGTTCGAGATTAGTTTTAACTGCGTGTCAACTTGTTTAGTATTCTTTTATGGCTAGAGGTCAGGGTGTCATGTTTATTGTACATTTGCATGTATCGTTGTTTCTTAAGAGGTTTTTCTTTTTGCACATAGTCCTATCCAGTACAAATAATTTTCAAACAGATCTATTTGAACAATAGATGGAACCCTAACAGGTACTACCACTCCAGGTCAGAGTGAATATGAGTGTGAGTAATTGCAATGAAAGAGTACTCAACACACCCCCATCTCCAGAACTAGAGCCTTACTATGAGATTTAGTTTAATGTAATACTCAAAACACCATTTTGAAGGTTTCTTACCCCTTTGCAAGGGATACAGTCAATGTATTCTATACCCTCAATGACAGAGGGGTATGCACATTAGTACCAAAGAAATTTTCTTCATAAATCTACATAAAAACTTGTGTCAAAAAGACTTTCTTTGTACACATAAAACAAAAAACATTCTATTTAACATCTATGAATTTTTCTATTAATATTCATATTGTTGATGAATGTTGAGTTACTTTCTTGTCACTTTCCTTGATTCATTTAATCAAGTCAACTCCTTTGACAAACCAGTGCAAATGTAGAACAGTACACTTGTTGCTGGGTCGATCAATATGTTTAATCCTACAAACGTTTGAAATAAGCGACAATGGCTAAGGCAAGAAGAACAAAGCCAAAGTGGTTATGTTAAAAAAGCCAATTTTTATTTGCACCCCACCCTGCAAAAAAAAAAAGTCTTTGAGGAAGATTCTGTCTGGTTGTGTCGAATGGTAAACTTGGCTGTTAAATAGTTCTTGACAATAGTAAGTTTGGATGTTGTAGCTGCGAGGTGGCAGGTTGTCACTCTGGAAGTGGTCTAGTAGTTGTGGGGTTAGTCTACTCAGATTAAAATTATGACAGTGTCCTGTCCCCAAATACAACACAAATTTATAAAAGAATAACACAAAGAAACAATAAGAAAACCAGATTGAATTAGTTACATGTTTATATACATATTAACCATTCTTGATAAGAAATTAACATAATGTTTGTGTGTGTGTGGGCGTGGGTGTTAAAGCACATATTAGTAGCGTGTATGTTTGACTGCTGACTCAATGTGCAAGTGGGTGAAGACTTGTAAAATCTGACTGAGGTGGTTCCATAAGAAAATTAACAAACAGAAAGATAGCAAACTTACTTTTGCCACAACTATGAATTTTGTTTTTTGGATAAGCGGAGTCACAGTTGTCCTAATAATGAAGTGGAATTTTGGTCAATGTTAAAATGTTGTTGCTGTTGTCAGTGTGCTGTCATTACTATGGAGAAGTGTTGGTGAACTAGAGCGTGCTGTGTTCACTGACCGGGTGTCCAGCTCTCACATGTCTGGCTGTGTATTGCTGTTTGTGGAATTCTCACATGTCTGGTCGTTTGCTGTGTGTTTACTGTGTGTCAAGCTCTCACATTTCCGGCAGTACATTGCATATGAGTTAGTTGCCACCAAAAGTGTGAATAAACAGATCTTCTGATCACGTGACCAGCTCAAAATGAAAGTTTTTTATTTCTACGAAGAAAATTGTCCTAGTGGCTAATTAATTTGGAGTTCACTGTGTGGACATAGGAGAAAACAACAGCATGTGACTTACCTGTCCAATCAGATTCCAGAAATTACTTATTAATTTTGGATCCTAATTTTTTACTGATTTGTACTAAAATTTTTGGATTAAAAGTAAATAGAATGATTCATATTAGATAGAAATAGTTGAAATAATTTAATTGTAAGGAAAAATGATCTCAGGCTTGTTTAAAAATCTTATCAGTAACATATTTACAAATCATATACATTTAACACATAATTATAAATAGGATTTGGGATTAACTAACCTATAATGTTTGATATGACATGAAACCAAACAAATCAATGAATAATAACCACTTATCTGTAAACAAATGGTTGACGTTGAATTGTTAGTGTTAGATAGAAATACTTAAAACCATCTTATCATGTGCCAGCAAATGAGCTTTTGCTTGTTTAAATCTTATGTTAAACATATATAAAAACAAAATTTGTTACTAAATAACCTACAAAGGTTGTTTTGCCATAAAAAATAAAAATCAACCAACTAAAGTATTTGTTTTAGCAATTTTGATCTGCTTTATGCATGGGCATTTTTTACTTATTTGTGCTTCACCTACTGGTTGTAAAATATAGGATTTTATATCCTATATAGTCGTCCTGGTGAGATGTTACTTGAGCATCTTGGGGTCCAGTACCATCCACGAATGGTATTGCCTTGCCCAAAAAAAGGCTGTAGTTGTACTGGTGGTGGTGGTGGTGGTGGTGGTGGTGGTGGTAGTGGTAAGAGAAATGCCCTAGAAAAAGGCAGGTGTAGTAGCAAGCAAGAGCTGGAAGGTGTAATATTCCAGTCAAAGGAAAGTAACCCCAAACCACTTCACACACCTATCCGGAAAAGGAAGTAACTGTTGGGTCATGAGCAAAATAGCAACACTTGTAAATAATGTAAATAAAGTATATCGCCGGGGAATGAGTTAGTCCTACCACCGACAGCAAGCTGTTAACATCTCTTTGTGTTCTGTGTTTTTCTTTGTTACCCGCGAGCCGGGTTTTAGACATTACAGAAGGAGGCAAGAATACTGGGATAGTGTAGACTTTTCCCCAGCCAGGAAGCACCTCCACATATATCATTTTTGGCAGATTATTTATGCTGACACAGTGATTGAACAGTGCAGAGTTTTGAGAGATTTCCAGTTAAATGCCACCCATCTTAAAAAAAAAACAAAAAAAAAACAGGAAAGAAAAATATAAGGAGTAAGCACTGATTTGTAATACGATTGGTGGGCATCTGTGCATTTGAGTCCTTAATATCACAAGTTCTGCATAAGTTTTTTTTGAGTAGATATGGATGACATGGAAGTAATGGATGATATAGTAATTGATGACATAGGCATTTGATTCCTTACAATTGCATAAGTTTTTGTGTACACAATGACAGATATGACAAATGATATACAAGGTGCCTTCAATAAGTTTCCAGACTTTTTTGTACAGGCATTTAAAGTTGTCGTAGACTCTTGAAAATTTAGTATGTTATTGCTATACAGCTTATGAGATGACGGGCCAATTTTTATGATTTCAGGTTCAAATGAACACCTACAGCCACAATTGGAATACACCCTACTAAAGCCTGATTGTCACAGCTGCTGAATTTCAAAAATGCAATCTGGATGTGAAGACACTTTGGAAGAACAATATGCAATAAAATTCTGTTTTAAACTTAGAGAAAATGCCACAGAAACGTATGGAATACTTCAGACTGCTTTTCGACCATCTTGCATGAATCTAGCATCAATTTTTGAGTGCCATAAGAGATTCAAGGAAGGCACGGAGTCTGTGAGGGATGATGAGAGGTGTGGGAGGAGTAAAAAAGTCAATACACCAGAGTTGATTGGCCAAAGGGTTACAGTTAGGGTTACTATGTTGAGGTTTTAAGGGAGTTCAGGAAGAGATTCCGTCAGAAGAGGCCAGCACTCTTCAAATTGGGTAAGTGGCATTTCCACGAGGACAATGCACCAGTCCACAATTCCATTCATGTCACAGACTATTTGAGCAAGATGGGCATCAAGACAGTTCCTCAGCCTCGTAATAGTCCAGACCTTGCTCCTTGTGACTTTTGGTTACTCCCTAAGCTCAAAGGTTGTCGTTATGAGACAATTGAGGAGATGAAAGAGGCTATGACAAAGGTCATTGACATGCTCACACAAGACAATTTCCATGGAGCCTTCCAGAATTTGTTGGAACAGTACAACAAATGCATTTCAGCTGGAGGAGATTACTTCCAAGGGGACTAGAGTTTCATGTGTGTACTATCAATATAAGTGCCCATACGAAAAAAGTCTGGAACTTATTTAATGATCCTTGTAGTGATAGTGATTGATGACATAAACATTTGAGTCCTTTATATTGCATAATTTTTTTTGTGTAGATAAGGAAGACATATGGCAGTCTTAGAATTTAATGACCGGTATAAAAAAAACAGAATGGTAGTGACATTTAGTTTCACAGCAGTTAGATGAAGTAAGATTATTTGCTTGGTTCCAAGGGACCATTCCCCCAATCAGCACATGCCCCCTTATCTATAAGGGCTAAGGGCTGAGTACACTGCTCGGCACCCCTCATTTTTTGAAACCATCATGCTTCTTTGATGGTACCCCACATTAAATTGACTTTGTGTCTTGATGGGAAAGCTAAAAAGATGTCTATAACCATATTTACCAACCCCTCCGCTCAGGCAGGATATGACACAAGGTCAATTTTTAAGCAGAGTTTAACAGGTTTGAATTCAGAGTTTTCCTTCTCCTAGACTAGTTGCCTCACCAAGGTTGAAGAGTTCAGTCTGCCCTACTATTTACCCATAGCTGGAGGGAGAATTATTGAATTCATACCTTTCCCAAGGGTATTAGTGCTATGTGAAATGCTATCAGTCTCGTCCAGGATTTGAAATCATGTCGCTGTGTCTATTTCCTATGACGACAACCATTGCACCACGGGAGCCTCCTAAAAAGATATCTATAACGACGGATAGTGGACACCTCACGTGGTGTTATGGTTAGCAAGCTAGATTAGTAAATCATTAGTAGGCGCCTCATATATTTGGCCTTGTGCCACATTTAAGCTACATTTAGTAAATAACTATGAAAACCACTGAAGTGAACCCAGACGAGTGACATTTTGTTGGAGGGCATCGAAAGGATATTTATGAAAGAGAATGCTGAAATGAACATTGTCGTCGAATGAAACAGACATCACCGTAAAAAAGAAAAACGAGTTCTGTCTACCTTTGTTGTTTAGAGGACAAAAAAAAAAAAAATAATAATAATCTCACGGTATTGTTCATCACAAAGTAACAAGTCTTTTATCATTGTCTGCTGCATTTAATATCCCCCCAAAATATAGAAAAATCCTCTTTAATCTCTCCTTTCTTGATTTAAGTCGAATTCCGAGACCACCGTTTAGTTTTTTACGAGTATTAACTGTTATGATAGTAGGGTATGTAGCAAATTAAAGTAACGAGTTCCTCTCAGAAAATGTAACAGAGGAGTTTCCAAATACCTGCAATAAAAGCTTAATACTAAAAAGAATTATGAATAAAGCAGAAAAAAGACAATAGTTGAGTTGAACTGATGTATCTATATATTTTCATAATAATTTACAAAAGGTTTTTTTCGTCTGTGTATTAATTTTCTACGTGTACAATATAAATAAATGTTTTAATATTCTATTTTATTGTTGTTGCTTGCTTGTGTGTCAATCTGGAATTCCTTGGAGGATTAAACTTTGTTATCGCTCGTAAAATTTCGATCTGATATTTTGGTTCAGCGGTTAAAGTAGCAAGAAAATATAGTAGGTCTAGTCTCTTTGAATACTTGACTTCAACTGTCTAGAACAAGGGGTGGCTGTTTTAACACTCACAAGATCTTAGTAGTAAAATAAATAACAATTATTTGGCGAAATGACGACCGACTAGGGTCTTTTTCTGGGACAAAAAGGCCAAATCTTCAGCTTTGGCAGAAGGAAAGCAGAAAGAAAAAAAAAAATGAATTAGGGGCTTAATTTTTCATGTGACCAACGGACATGGAGGCCATACCCCCAATCCAAGAGATAACAATCATTTTTGTCTCCCTACAGTTTAATGGTATATCAACTTTCATGGGTTATCTAATGCCAAAGCCATCCTTGTAGATGAACTAGTTAACCCAAAGTTTGTCAAAGATAACAGAGTTCATACTTTTCCTGAGGATATTAGTCTGAAAGTGAAGAATGTGATAATATGACTCGATTTCCAACTTGCTCGCTATGTCGTTGCAGACTGACATGTTAGCCCTTACACTACAGCAGGCCCTCCTCCAAGTCTTGTTTCAACTCTTGGCTTGAGGTGTATATGTTGCTTGTAGCTGTGTTTCAAGTGCTAGTAAAATGATAGTCATTCACAAAATAAAGAAGCTCACACAACATTGTTTTTACGAACAGGTTTTATTTTATTTTCCTTAGAAAGAAGTTCTTGTGCTAAATACTGTTCAGTTTCTTCATGTCAAAGGGTTAGGGTAATTTTGGTAAAAGCGCTTATCCAAGTCAATTTGTCACTGAGTTGAGGTGCTTGTTGGGTACTTGGATATTTCCAAATTTCAGTAATCACTGAGAAAAGTGTCCTTACGTGAACAAGGTTGGGGGTAAAATGAACAAAAATCAAAAGGAGAAGTCTGATGACCAAAATTGGAACCCAGGGATCTGGTGACCAAAATTGGAACCCAGGGATCTGGTCACCAAAATTGGAACCCAGGGGTCTGGTCACCAAAATTGGAATCCAGGAGTCTGGTCACCAAAATTGGAACCCAGGGGTCTGGTCACCAAAATCATTTACATGATGGAAGAAATGGAAATTTATATTCTCTATCTTTATTTTCATCATTTTACTTATCTTTTGCAGCTTTTACTTTTATATTTAATTTCTGTAAATCTCAAAACGATTGAGGTAGTTACACACTTGTTGCTATAATCAGTCATCGGTGTGCAAGAAAAGGTAAATAAAAAGTCAATTGAATATTAATATTTTTACAGAGTCTGTGCCGACTTGAAATGCTGATGCATCATAACCTTTCTATCGATTATTCTTCCATATTTTGTCTTTTATTTGACTAAAGTAAGCTTAGTAAATACTTTGAAATATATTCAAAAAGCCAGTCATATATAATAACATTCATGACATCCATAAATAAGTACACCTGTAACAAATTTTTAATAAAAAGTTCATTCACTTCTAAACCAAAAATACCAGGATTTTATCAATCAGAACAGATATGATTCAGCGTATGTTTATTACGAAACTCAACAGCACAGAAATTCTGTGACAAAAATATGAATATGTAAGTGGGTAACCTATAGGTTCCCTTTTCATTAGCTACTACACCAAAGTGTGTTTGCATGTGTAGAGGGGCGCTACTCCTTTCCGTGTATAGCTCCACTTTACCCTTGATCCCTACCTTAAAATGCTGAGTGTTAAGCAAGGTGGCACCAAGTACCATTTTTTGAGTTCTTGGTTTGACTAGACCAGGGATTGAACCCCAATCTTGCTGGCCATTGGTGGTGTAGCAGTCCAAAAATACATACACTCCTCAAATGAAGATGGGCAATTATGCAACAGAGAAAAAATAATGGTCAGAATGAGGTAGAGTTCAGATGAGGGTTGGTTGCATTAATTTTGCACTAATAATCTTTCTTACAAAGGGCAAATCCCAACTTTTCTTAAGACACTAAGACAAGACCCTTTAATTGGTAACCAATCTAGGTGAAAGACCAGTCTGATCCAATTCCAAAGCAGGTATGAAAGACAAACCTTTTTGTTGTTGTAAACAATATTTTGAACAATTTCCTTTACTTTCTTCCTCTCGGAATGATGTGGATCTCTTCCCGGGGCGGGGGGATAGTGCGCATCAGAAATTGACCTGTTGCCACAAAAAAAAAAAAAAAAATGATTCCATCACTCTTGCTATTTGAATTCTACACCAAAAGAAGACTACAGAAGCTGTTAGCCCAAACATAAAAAAAAACAATAAAAGCAACAAGTTCGATAGCCAAAACAACGATTCTTGAAACAGAAAAAGGACAAGTACTGAAACAGGTTTGAGAAATATAAAACACAATTCCTGAATCAATAAATCACTCATTCAATCAATTTATCACTCAGTAGATGATTTTGCCTTTTTCTTTCTTTAGTGTTTCCTAAAGAAAGTTAACTTTTTAGTTCTAGAAATAATTTTCTGCAATCAAATCAAAGACAAAATTTTTGTTTCATGCTTGATTGTACAGAAAGTAGACATTTTAATCTGTTTTAAAATTTAGAAACTTTTGTCGAGATTTGAGAAAAACAATATTTTTATAGATGGATGGAAGCTGAGAAAATTAACAACATCAATTGAATGATGATATTTGTCTTAAAGGTGTCACAAAAAACCAATCCATCACCATTTAATTATATCAATATGTTCAGAATGAATTTTTTTCTTTGCTTTTTTAACTAAACATTTTATTTGCCTTTCTCTACTTATTTCTGTAAAGCTTCTCGTATACTTAAAAAAACTTTTTCTCAGTATCATTCAAGACTTTGGTTTCCCAAAATCTAACTTTTTATTCCTATATTGCTTTTATCCAAATTTATTATTCCTTTTTTAATCCTCTGTTTTTTTTTTTTTGTTGGGAATATTTTCTACTTATTTCTCTTCCACTTTTTCTTCTTTTCATCTTCTATTCTTCCTTTTCTCTTTCACTTTTTTTAAATACTTTCTTCTATTTTTCTCAGTCAAATTCATTAACTCTTCTCTTTCATTTTCCTCATTTTATTCTCTTCTTCATTTTCTACATTCTCTTATGCTTTCTTTTTCATTTTTTCCTTCACTTCTTCAATTTCTTTTCATTGCTTTTTTACTTTTCATTTTCTGTCTTTATTTCTTTTATTCTCTTTTGATTTTTACTTCTCTTCCAGCTTTATTTTTCATAATTGCTTCTACTTATATTTGCTCTATCTCTCACATTTTAAAAAGTTTTCAATAAACTTAGTTTTTTTAAATTTCTATTTTTACCGCACCACCTTCCACTACTTCTTGTTCAAGTTTTCTTCTTTTTCCACACTTCTCAACTTATAGTGGTCTCAATTTCCTGATCTTTCCTATCCTCCTCATCACCTTTTATTTTCTTTGCATTATTCTGTTTCCTAATTTTATTTCTTCTGTGTTTTTTCCTTTTTTGTTCTTTTTATTCTACTTCATTCACCTCCTCCTCCTCTTCTCATTTTTCTTCGTCTTGTCCCTTCACAATTTCAGTTTTTGCCTTCTCTTCTTTTTTTCATTCTTCTAATTGGATTCTATCATTCATTTTCCACCTCTGTAAGTCTTTTTTGTTCATTACATTTTTCTTTCTTCCTTTTATTATTTTTCCCTGTTTTTCCTCTACTCCTCCTCTCACTATCAGCTTTTATTTATACTTGCTTTTTCTTCACTTGATTTGTTCACAAGTTGTCACCATGACAACAACGAATCTACTTCAGAAAAATACACAGAACCCTAATATCGTATGCGACATGTTATGAGACATCTAACAACAAAAATGTTCCAACAAACACAGACCAAATTCTGACCAATGAAAAAAAGGCTGACAAAAATCATGACACATTTTCTCTCTTACTTTCATTACATTTTATGGTTATGCTTGTTTTTTTTTACTTTTTTAATTTTTCATCAAGCATTTTCCTAAGTGAATCTTTGTTCAGAGCACATCATATGACTTCAGTTGAATATCCCTGAAGGCCTGGTCATCATAAGGGTCACATGGTTTACATCTATAGAGACATTTGTCCACAATTGGTAGAAGTGTTATGACCAATGGGCTTGATTTCCCAATTGTATTTTCTTCTTTCCCATAAAAAATGCCAACATTATTTGATATTTTTCATCTCTGCTGCCAAGGAGAATTTTTTCTCATTTGCTTCTAGTTTTGGTGATATATTTCTATGGATATATATAAATGAATCTAAGGCACTAGCCTTTCCTCATATAAAAACCAATGTAAGTTATCTTTGCATTACGACATTCTTCATTGATACGTCTGGGAAATATTGGTATAGTGTTTGGGGCTTACAGTTTCAATCCATGGTTAGTGTGGATTTTTTAGTGGTGATTGTTAATTTTTAGTTGAGGTTCCTTTCGACTTCTTGTGGTATATAGGACTGTAGCCACACTCCGCACAAGTGTGATTTTATGCCAAGAGGTTACTGAATCATGTTCACTGTATATTTGTATTAACAGTCTTTGTCTTGTTTCTTAAGAGGTTTTTATAAATAATTATATGATACCAAAAATTCCTATCTAAGTCAAATAATTTGCACACAGTCATATGCTTTCAAGTAATCCAATTTAATACTAATAGTTGTATGGTTTCAAATAATTATTTTTATTTATCAATAATCATTAGCTTGCACACAATTATATGGTTGGTTGGTTGGGTTTTATGGCATATCAACCTTTGTAGGTTATTTAACGCCAAATCCATTTTTATGTAATTAATCAGTTCAATTTAAAACAATTCAGTTCAGCATGAGTACACAGTTTAATTGTGAAAAACATTTTTATTTCTTGCTATTCAGTTTAGTCAAGCAGTTCTAATTCAGCTAATTCAGCTAAGTACAGATTTTGTTTACACACAGTTACATATCAAAACAGTTCTATGTTAAACAATTCAGTTTAGTGTAAATACAGTTTCAATGTCAAAAAACAATTCTATTTCAAATAATTCAGTTTAGCATAAGCACGCTGTTTAAATGTAAGTATGGTTTCAGTTTAGCATAAGTATGCCGTTAGTTCTAATTAACCCATAGATAGGACCCTATCAGGTGCTACTATGCCGAGCCAGAGTGGACCTGGGAGCAATGGCAATGAAGGGGAGCTCTGTATTCCCCAAAGCCCCAGCATTACTGGAACCTAACCATCAGATTGTTTAGTGTCATATCCAGGACACTCATTGGGGGAGTCAGTGTATTCTACAGTCCCAGTCGACTGGGCAAACAGTTATATGGTTTCAAATAACTAATAATATTCCCTAGTAAACAACTTTAGCTTCAACTAATTATTCTAAATACAAAAAAATTTATATTCATATGGTATCAAGTATTCTTATCAAATATCAATAATTTTTGAATAGATCTAATTTACCTATAGATGGGTTGGTTTGCATATTTTGCTTAATGACATATTAACCTTTGTGGGTTATTTAATGCCAAAGACATCCTTATAGAAGGACAGTAGTGGTATTATTTATTTCATAGCTAGGGGGATAAGTGGGTTCATAATTTTCTTGAGGGTATTAGTCCGAAAGTAAACATAATGGTATGAATAGAGTTTGAACTCACTTTCAATGATTGCAGATGTACAAAGAGTCATTAAATACGAAGGAGAATGGTCAGAGTTAATACAGACTTTTGACAGCCCAGTTGGCTGACTGCTTCACTTTAGAGAGATAAGATCCCCACCAATGAGTTCCCAGAGGGAGAATGGTCAAACCTAATACAAACTTTTGAAATAAAAAGAAACGCATGTATTTATCCAACCCTCCACCACAAGTGGATGTGACACAAGACTGATTTTAAATGGAGTTCAGCTGAATTCAGAGTTTTCCTTTTCCTTGACTGGTTATCTAACCAAAGCTCAAGAACCTAATCTGTTGTATTTACTCATAGCCAGGAAAAGAAATCATTTTTTAAACAGAGTCATAGATGATTTGAATTAAGAGTTTGCCTTTTCCCAGACAGGTTGCCTTACCAAAACTCCATCTGCCCTATAGTTTACCTGAAAAGAGAACAGATGGATTCATATCTCTCCCAAAGGCATTAGAATGAAGTGAAAAATGAATCTAAGAATTCTTTGAATTCTGCTTCTTTTTTTCTTGTGATTGGCAAAACATTTTCTTGCTGTAATTTTTATTCAAGATTAACAACTTGTCTAGGTCATTATAATTTTCAAGGCATAAAACAGCTTTGATAACAAATCAATTCGAAAATCTATCAAAAACAATTATTTATAAAGCTCACAAAAGACTAGACTGAAAATAAAAAATAAATTATGATTCTTTGACAAAATTTGATTTTTAGAGGTGAATATATAAGTTATTATTATACAAAAACCAGTGAATTAGCTAAGACATAAGAGGTATGATGGTGAGATACAACCAATTAATATCAAAATTACTGAACATGAACAAACAAATATATATATATATATATATATATATATATGGATTTGTATTTGTGTGTGTTTGTGTATATATATATATATATGTGTGTGTATGTTTAGATTTAATTAAAGTAAATATATTTTGGATTTTAGTATATATGTTTTAATATTTGGTCAAAATTAATTCTTATATTTTAATCAACTGTTTTTTTTTAATCTAAATTATATAATAAGTGAGCTAGCCATTGGCCTAATGACCAGTGTGTTTGCCTATGGTCCGGGAGACTGGGGTTCAATCCCAGGTCGAGTCATACCAAAACTCAAAAAAATGGTACTTGATGCTGCCTTGCTTAGCACTCAGCATTATAAGGTATGGATCAATGGTTAAGTGGAGCAATCCAGAGAAAGGAGTAGCACCCTTCCCCTTCACCTCGGTGTAGCAGCTATTGAAAAGGGAGCCTTCGGGTCGCTCTTGACTAAGGTCGTCAACTTTACTCACTTATTTTGATTACACAGTATATATTATGAATGATTTTTTGTAGTATATAGTAATAACCATTAATATTAATTTGAATGATTTGCAATTGGTATTAATTATTAACTGTTGATTATTATACTAAGTAATAAAATATTGTGGTAGTTGTTGTTGTTTTTTGTTGGCATTGATGTTATTAATATTTATTATAATCTTAATAGGCTTCATGATTAGTAGTAATAATTTTAATAGTAATATTAATTTTAGATAATGTCTTAACAGTTACTGGTATAATTTTATCTTTAATGTGATCAGTTATCTTGAATTGTATTAAAATGACAATTTTCTTAGTTTTTTTTGATAAAATGGTATTAATATATTATATGATATTTTATAATGTAATTTTATATTTGTTAAGAGGTTATTAATTCCCATGTAAGATGTTTATAGTAGATAATTTTCTCTCCCTAAATCAATTTATTCCTTTATTCTATATTTTTTACTTATCTCCTTCATTTGGGTCTAAAAGTTTGTTTACCATTACATAAAAAAAGAAGTAGAAAGGAAAGAGAATTCGAAAATTTATACATTTTGATACAGGAATTGTCAACCAGACAGGAAAAACAAACCGTCTTGTCTTAATGAAAAAATGAAAATTTGGTTAGGGAGATAGGGTGACCTGAATTTCATAAGTTTATGTAAGTCTTCATTAGAAATTTCTTATTTCTTTGTCCGAAGATAAAGATCTAACATTAATATGAGTAATTTTTAAAGGTTTTTCTTTTATATATATATATATATATATATATATATATATGTGTGTGTGTGTGTGTGTGTGTGTGTGTGTATATATATATAAAATAAAAGATAAAATTCAAATGGGCAATGTGGATAAAAATGAGCTTAATATTGAAATGGAACAAATCTAAAACCCAAAATATCCTAATTACATGCCCTTAAAATTTTACATGAATCACGCAACTGCCAAATGGATATATATAGAGAGAGAGAGAGAGAGAGATTGAGTGAACGGGGGAAGGTCTGGGAATAAAATCCAATGTTATTTTCTGATTAAGCTATTTTTAAAGGAAAACATGTCAATTTACTTTTGCCATAATGTTTACTTTTCAAACACAGCATACATACAGACACACACACACACACACACACACACACATATATATATATATATATATATATACGCACACAAGGTTTGTTCTAAAGGTTTTGAGCCTCACCCTGAACATTTTTTCTGTGGCCAAACACAAATGCTTTATATATGTTATGACTTTTTATGACTTAATTTCTGAGCTGATGAGGCCCATATAAAGAGGACAAATATTTAACAAATCTGAAATCTATGTGAGGCTTAGAACTTTCTAAACAACTCTCATGCATATATATATATATGTATAAATGAATAAATAAAGGGATGTGAGTCTAGAATATAAGAAAACTAGAATATCTTTTCATAACTGTACACCAATTTAAACAGTTAATAAAATAACAAGTCAACTCATTGACCTTTTAAGGCCTCCTTTGTGAAAAAATAGGGCATTCTGACACAACAAGAAAAATAATATCCCAGAATGCTACTGATATCATTTTGCTTTGAAATATGAAAAGGAAGATGTATAGTAAGATGGATTAATCTTAAGAGTTTGTGTTTTAATTCCCATTTCTGATTTTCTTCTTTCCATGAAATCATATTCAATTTTCCTTCAGTTTCTTTCTTTTCATTCATTTGTTAATTCTTTTAACTAATCTCCGTTTCTTTCTCTTTTTATAAAGTTCCCATTCATTCTATATTTCCTTCATTTCTTTTTTTTTTTAAATTTAGAATGATTGGTGCTAGGAAGGATGTTTATTTGAGTCCCCTCTCACCAAGATTCAATATTTGCATTCATATATACTGTTGATTCCCACAAGTTGTCTCCCTTGGATGCTCTCTGATATGAAGAGACAATCTCACCCAAAAGTTCAACAACAGCTATATAGTTATCACCATGTGGTTAACAAGATGGTCTGATTCATCTCTTCTCTTTCTTGTTGAAATTTCTTTATTCACATTGGTAGCAGAGCAATAAGATTGTCCAATTGGCTTTTAACTTCATTTCCCCATTTTAAACACAGATAAGTGTAATACTTGGAAGAAAGAGGTGCAAAACTGGACTGGAATTACCTAGACAAATTACCACTGTAGTTTTATCCCTGGAAAGAAAAGCTAGGGAAGCCATATTAGAACTGGATGTTATCACCCTAAATGCTGATGATGGCGTGGAAATGCTATATAAAAAACTTAACACTTTCCTTGGAAGATGAAAACCAGTTAGCCTTTATGGCATACAAGTCTTTCGTGTGTTACGGAAGACAGAATGATATGTCAATAGATGACTTCCTCATAAACTTCAAGAGTAAAATTAAAGGACTATAAAATACTTTAACCAGAGCCAGTACTTGCTTACAGGGCATTAAAAAGTTCTATGTGATCAAGTTAGAAAAGCAAGAATAAAAGATTCTGAATTCATAAAAATTTAAGAAAAACTACCTAATTCCTGTAAAACATACATTGAGGTCAAAAGGACTGAACCCTGACCCATTGTCAGGTTCCCTTTAGAATCCTATTTCAATGAAAAGATTTTCATAGACATCAAAGAAATCAATGGCAACAAAATGCTACACCTGATTGAACATGGTATAAGGTATAGTGTCAGAATCAAGATTCCTTGTAAGGAAAGTTCTGAAATCATCAATGCCATCTTCAAGCACTTGATTGTATATTTTGGAATTCCAGGGTTTATTTTCATCGACAATGGCAGGGAATTTAATGACCAGTCCTTCTCATGAGTCATACCGCTAAACACATGGTGTTATCTTGCAAAAATAAATGAATGAAGGACTATAACACTCGTTTATATAAAAACATAACTCTCTCTTCTTAATTACTCAAAGGATGGAAATTGGCCACAAATGTGTGAGATTGACAGAGATGAAGGACTTGGACAGAGACAGAGACGAAGGACTCAGAGAGAGACAGAGATGAAGGACTTGGACAGAGACAGATGGAGGACGGCGATATTGACCACATTTCAAGCCCCTCTCAGTGCTGCTTCTGCTTCTCCACTGGGTGGCACCCAGAGTAACTTCTCTGACTTGACTGCCTTTCTGACTTCCCACTGACAGTTCTGTCAGTGGGTACCTGTTTAAATGTAATTTCATAATGCCTATGTATACTGGTTATTATTATTGCAGTCAACCCACATGACCTAGTTCTGCTGTCCTCTTGTTTAAACAGCTGGAACATCCTGTTTTAGAGATCCCAAATTGAAGGGTCTGCCAAAGGTCAATATGCAACACTCCTCCTTACCCTATTTTGCTAAATGTCCACTTGTGGAACATTTCTCAGCGTCCCCCTTTATCTCTCTCTCTCTACCCACATCTTACAAAAAAATTACACAAGGACAATAACAGTAAAAATAAAACAATTTTAACATATCTTAAAAGGTGACCTTTTCATTATGTAACTATTGCCCCTTCTACATATTATCTAAATTACTTCTATACAATTTCTTCACATAGCTGGCTATCCCACATGCACGCATCAAAATACAATACAATTACATACCTCATTTAAAAAAACACTATAAAGCAATTTTATAAGGAAACTAAAAACATCACCGGACCAATGTCTGGATAGATACAGAACAATTCTGTTATCATGCTAACACATATCATTTCAAACAGAATAATATCTCGTGTAACCATAACAACAGAATTTTTCATTTACTTTGTAACATCACCAGATTTTGGGACCAATAAGTATGTATCAAGTCACATTGTCTTTTATATATAAAATGATATCTTAATTTTACCTTGTCTGTATGTCTATAAAAAAATTTAAGAAAGAATTAGAAAATATTCTTCGTTAAAAATATAATTCAATTTAAATGAGACAGTCTGTATTAACTATTATATACAAGCTTTTCAATCATGTTATAATTTTTTTTTTGTTAAACTTCTGATTGGGCTTCTTTGTTAATCAAACTATTTTCATTTTTTGGCTGATGCAAGCATTAATTGGTCATGTGACTGACAAATCTTGATTAATTTTCCTTCACAAAAAGCATTGAAAATATATTTCAAGCTCAAAAATAGGAATATCTGATTTGAAAAAAAGAATTTTTTATTAATGGTTAAAAGTTAACTCCCCCCACCCAAACTACGGTGTATATACAGTGCGTTTCAGAAAAATCAATATCATTTCATAATTGAATTCAAATGATCTTGAATTTTCAAACCATATGTAGAAATAACTTTAAATTCTATATTCAATGTCTTTTTTCTTTCCCCAGTGATTGACATTTCAATGCCTGAAAGCAAAAAAAACCCCATTAAACATAATATTTCAAGGTGTTTTTATACACGCTGTTAAAATTTTATTTGAATGAAGATTGCTTAAGTTATTAATATAGGGTGTTCCAAAATATTTGAGATGTACAAGGTTTTTTTTTTTTACAAAATGATATAATTTTGTAATTTGATAAGTTGACCAATTCTCATTCAAATGATCTCAAATTTTAACAGCATCTGTAGAAACAATTCTAAATTTTATCTTTGTTTGTTTTTTCTTTTTCATGTATAGAAATGCCATTCACTGGAAAAGAAAAGAAGATTAAACATTAGATATAAAATTTTGTGTTGTTTCAACACATGCTGTAAAAGTTTGAGATTATTTAAATGAGAATTAGTCAAATAAGATAACACAATTTGAATTTTTAATACTTTTATATATATATATGCAATTAGTCCAACTCTGGAAAATATGCTTTGGTTAGTTGAGACTAGTTTTGTTGATATTTCAGCCTTTATTTACATCATCTGCAGGACATGATATTATTTCAGTATATACATTTAAAGTTTGGAAAATAAATAGATAAAATGGAGAAAAATCTAAAATTAATTGGGGATGCAATTACAGAACAATAATAAAGGAAATTATAAAGTGATAAAAATGTTATCTTGATTTATGATGTCTTAAATTATTAAATGAGGAAAGCTCACTTTTTTTTGACACAAAGAAATTAACTTAGATAATGAATAGACTGAAATAGAAAGAGTGACATGAACGTATCTTGGTAGAAAGGCATGAGCACACCAAATTGGACCAAGACAAAACGACCTGAACTGATAAAGATAGAAAGATGTGAACACACTAAGATGAAGAGACATGAAAAAAGTGAGATGGAGAGATATGAACTGATGGATTACATATATATATATATATATATATATATATATGAATGTAATAAGATAGTATCAAAATAATTAGAGACACATACCTTTGGAGTGTGCATTACTAAAAAATACTGCAAATTATTGTCTTTCTAGTGTCAACATTCATACACATACGTGCATGCATGAAATGTAGTGAGAAAGAGGAAAAGAAAGAAGACACAAATGATTTGAAGAGAGAAAAGCAATTTTTTAAAAATCTTAGACAGAAAAAAGAACAAGAAAAATAACGTATTAAAAATACTGTGTTTTATGGAAAAAATTTTCAAATATTTTGTTTGAAAAGTTCATCAAATTATTAAAAATTATAAAATAATGTTTTTTTGAGAAATTTTCCAAGTATAAACATTTTTCAGACATGACAATAGAAGAATTTTTTTAAATTAAAAAATTAATTGAATGAAACTATTTCAAAGAAATTTCTTTACTGTTCATTCTTTCATTTTTTTTTCAAATTTCAAAGGAATTTCATGGCAGCTAGAATATAAAAAAAAAAGATTTAAAATGATAGAAATATATAGAAAAGACTAAGTTTGAAATAATCAGGCATACATTTATTTATTCTTACATCTACTTTGTCCTTTCCTATCTCTTTGTCACCGAGCATTTTTACCAGCTGAATTTGCATGTACAAGTAAATGACCTCATTTCCATGTATGTGAAAACTTAAAACTTGATTCTGAAACAGGCATATATATATATATATATATATATATATATATATATATATAAATATAAATTTACAAGACACAAATGGTTGATTAAGAGGTTTTAATATCATACCAACCGTAATATCATACCGTAGGGTTATTTTATGCCTTGAGGTTAGGGAATCACATTTATTCTATGTTCATATTTACATCTTTTTGTGTTGTTGTTTCTTTAGAGTTTTTTGTACATGGGCCTATTAAATATGAATAATTTTTTAACAGATTTATTTAACCCATCAATGGAAACTTAACAGGTACTACCACCCCAAGCCAGGATGAACCTGGAAGTAATGATAATGAAGGAGTACTCCATACTCCCTAGATCTCTAGGACTGGAGCTTCACCATTAAATGTAGTTTCATGTCATACCCAAGACAACGTTTTTTTGGCGGGGGGTTAATCGTAGACAGAAAAGACAAATAATGTGAGAAAAAAAACTTAATTTTATATGTTGAAAAGATTCTAAATATTTCATTTGAAAAGTTCATCAAATTATTAAAGATTACTGAATGATATTTTTGTAGAAATTTTGTAAGTATAAACAGCAGAGGATACAATCAGTGTATTCAAACTCCTGCTAACAGAATATAATGACACAAATTGTTCTACCTATAATTTTCAAGAGACAAAAATACACAATATTCAATCCATATCTTTATAAAATTGTGTGGTACCAATTTCTTTGATTTTAGAAATTGTTAAATAGATTTCTCTATTTGGATCCTGGATTTTATCTAACTTCAAAAAAAGATTCTACCTAAATTAAAATTAAATACTCTCATGTGTTATTAAGAAGAGTTCTTTGAGCTCATTTAAATCTAATAACTGTGGTTGTTTTAGATTTTATTCAGCTCATCTTCAAATTACAAATGTGTTATAAAATATCAATGAAAGGGTGTGCGCAGATACTCTCCCAAAAATCTAGGGATGTAAGAGGGGCAGAAATCACTATCTTAGATCCAAAATCAAAAATTTTGAGGTGAGCATAATTTCCCCCATAAAAACTAGCAGCACAAGTTCAAAAAATCCAATCGGCAACAGCTAAGGATTCATTTGATACTAGTCCACATACAACCAGCCAAACTTCTGGGTAATGCTACAGAAAAAAATAAAACAGCTGATGGAGATCAAATTCTATTACTGATGGCTTATTTTTTTGGTTCACAGATAAATAAGACACTATTTGTCCATCAATAGGTTTATATTCCCATCTTCACTGATCCCTCCGTCATCAATTCATTCTTCTTATCCATTTACCACATCTCATCCTCATGTCATTTCAAGTTCTCAATGTAATAAAATATCTATAAAAGATGGGGTACAGATCCTAATTTGAAAACCCGGGGATGTGAAAGTATCAGAAATCTGGGATCACAGGTCCAAAGTAACAACCTGAGCGGCTATAAACTCAAATGGCAAAAACCAGCAGCAGAAATCAAAAAATCTAATACATAACAATAAAAATCTCCTTTGTTATAAACTCCTCAACAAACTAAATTCTAAAACTGATTTTATCAAAAAGCAATGGCTTTTTATAATAGAAGACTGATTGTGATTAGTTGTGATCAACAGAGAAGGGTGAGAATTAAGATATTCTAATGTCTATATTAAACTCACTCAGTACTCGGTGGAGCTTTGCTTTTTTGATAGACATTACAGAAAAAAAAATCTTTTTCAAGCCAAGACATTTATCCTTCACAAAAATAGAAAAAATGTTAGGGTGAGTGCTGACAGTGCCCCCCACCTCTCAATTAATAAATTGTCAACTGGATTAGAAATTATTTAAGTCTTGTAATGGTATTACACTAATAATTCTTTTTTAGGGTAATGTTTTTTCTTCACCAGAAAATGGGATTAATGAGTTGATGTGATGGGAAGTTTTTATACTTTTAATATATGTTTCGGATCAACCATATTTAGACTATAATTCATGTCTTCCCTTGTCTAGCCAATAATTCCAAAGTGTTCAGGATCTTGAAGAATTCAGAGAATATTCTTTTATTATAGAATATACAAATTAACTGAAAGTTGACTTAAGATCTTGAAAAGCATGGAAAATATTTCAGTGACTAAATAATGGTTCTTTGAATTTATATAAAGAAAAGATTTTCCCTAAAAAATGCTTAATACTTTTGCATCCACTTGATATATTAAAAAATCCACTTAAACACTCATTTATTTGTAATTAGTATCACTTAATGAAGAATCAATAAAAATTCAAATTTTACAGTAATGAACCCAAGACTAAAAATTGAAAAAAAAAAAAAACAACTTTGCAGCTGAAAATAAAAAATGGACATTAGATTCAATTATATTCTAGGTTTGATGTTTACATAAAATAAAAATTTGCCTCAGAAAGAGACGATTAAAAGGTCATAATGTTTTTGTCTATTTATCGAAATAGTGTTCTTTCTTTTTTTTCTCAAATTATTATAGACATCATCAGTCTCTGAAAATGTTTCATATGTTTAATATAGGTTCAAGATATTTCTTAAATATTTCCCTGTTGAACAACAAATTTTGAACTTTTTATGCAATTTTGTTTTTTTACTAACCTTGTCATCCATTTTTAGAAACCTGTTTTTGACTCTTTCGCGGTTGTATCTTACAATTTTTCAATGTCCAAAGTGGCATATTTATTTCCAGTAGAATATTGTCTGAATCTGAAAAACAAAAATTATTTTTTTAGTCACTAATTTTACTCCATTCTGAGTTGGAATAATTTTTCCAGAAATCAGCTCACTGATGTAATTGATATTGTTTCTCTCTTCAGCTTTTAACGACAAAAAATCTTAATGAAAAATATAGCAAATGGATTGTTTTTAATGGCAAGTCAGTTCATCAATTGGTTAGGGAATAACATTCATTGCACATTGAAATTTTTGTGTAGTAATTTCTTAATAGTTTTTTTTGCACACATTTATAAGATATCAAGTACACCTTATAAAGATATAAGATATCAAGTATACCTAATACAGATAATTTGCTCACAGTTGTATTATTTCAAGTATTTCTATCAAATACTCCTAATTATTTTTTGACATCAGCATCTTACTCTTTTGCAGGAGATGCAATGGGTGTATTCTTGGCCCCATTGACATAGTTACCCTATTCAGGATAATAGAGAATGAAAAGATCATGAGAAATATACTTGAATAACACTTTAAGATGCAAGAATGAATATATATATATATATATATATAAATATATATATATACACACACACACACACACACATCAATGAAAAAAGAGAGAGATAATTTTTATAAAATTGTTGCAAACAAGAAATGTTCGTATATAAATTTACCCTTCATTTTTCTTTGATCAATAACATTCTATCAAGAATATCATTTCTCATATATGGAAAGCTAGAGCAGTTTGGTTTCCTGAAGTGAAAAGAATCCACTAGTAATTTTAGATAATCAATTATTTAATATGAGAAAGGTGTGACAAACTTAAGCTAAAACATTAGGATAAAAACAACAAGAACAAAGATATTCTAAATAACTTGTAAAATTAAAACTTCCTTGTTGACAGAATACACATTCAAGAAATGTTCAAATAGTAAAGAAAATGTTAACAAAATTAAGCTCAAAATATTACTTTCACCAAATGTGATAAAAATGCAGAAAGACACATAAAAGAAAAATGTCACCAACCAATTAGATATAATAATTATATCAACCTCATTAGAGCCACAGGCTATGACAGTCAAAAATGATAATTGTATCAGGGAAAATTATGCTTACCTTAAAATAATGTTTTCTAAGTTTTTCATGAGACAAATGGATGCTCCAACTAACTATGAAGAGAGTAAATATTCAAAAAAAAAAACAAAAAAACACAAAGAATGAAAGAAAAATGATTCAAAAGGAAATAACTATTACAAAATATTATGTGCAGGTAAATTATAAACTAACATCAATTTTTTTAGCTCAGAAGAAATTAGAGACAAAGCAGATGTTCATGTTATATTCATAATGTACTGATTCATTCAGACTATTCAACTAATTCTTAGTGTTGCTCTAGTTTATATATATATATATATATATATATGATTTCATGCTCAAAGCATTTTTAATCTGAAAAGTTTTTCTCATTAATTTCCTTTATTTTTTTCTAATTTTTCTTTTATTTCTTATCTTTTTCTTTTTTATTTTTCTCATCAATTTTTTACTTGTCCTTTTTCTTTATTTTCATTATTATTAATTCCACTTGTTCTCTCTTTATATTGTTAATTTAATGCTTCAAGCTTTTTTAATCTGTAAAATCTTTAGAGTGCTCAACACACAAAAACGCAGAGCAATATCACAATATATTTTAAATAAAAAACATTAATAATAAAAAAGGGTTAAAAACATATTGGTAGGGCTGTAGCAGGAGATGATTGTTGCTCTGGGGTTGCGGTTAAAAGTAGCTGCCATCATTCAAGGTTGTATTTTCTCAATGCTATTTAGCGTTTTTAATGCTCTAGGTCCTATAAGTAATCCTACCCCTCCTACTGCGGCGTTGACAGAGTTTTTCCATGCGGATACAGTGACGAGCGACCATCCATTGCCAGTTTCGTGATATTTGATATCTTCAGTGTGTGTGTATCTCTGTTCTTGTATGCATATTATGTCAATCTTATGTTCTTCGGCCGATGCGATTAGCTCTGGTAGTTGTCCTATTCTATTTAAGGTTCTTACGTTAAATGTAGCTATTTGTAGTGTTTGCTTGCATTTTAGTAGTTTTGATTGTTTGAGCTCTGTAGCTGATTTTTCGAACACTGAGGCCAGGGCTCCAACCTCAGCAGGACGCGCCCCTTTTTTACCCGCGCGAAGAGCGATGCGGTTTGTGTATGTGGTTTGAGTGTGGGTCATGGTTATCTTTCGATGGCTGTTTTATTCTCTTCTATAGAAGCCACTCTTATAGAGGAGCAGCAGTAGTTCCCCGATCGAACTAACGATCCTGAGCATAAAGTCATCGAACTTACTTCCAGGACCTGTTTAGGTATTGAGTTTGGTCGTCCATGGGTTTATTTAAATACCTTTATGTACATCATGCTGCTTCCCATGTGTACGTAGTAAAAAAAAAAAGGGGGGGTAATTTTGATTTAAATTTTCTTAAGTTTTAACTTAGTTACAGTCCAAGATTAGGGTACTTTTGTCAGACTTTCCCTGGTACTGAATTTTTTTTTTTTTTTTTTTTTTTTTTTTTTTGGTAGTATTGGGACATGTTCCTAGGCTTTTTAGTTTTTTTTTGTTTTTTTTCTTCTTCTTCTATACTACCATTGGGAACCGAGGAGGCTTCAGGAATTATAGTGCTGTTACAAATGACTTTTTTTTTTTCTTTTTTTTGGGTGTTTTAGGCTTTTACTTTTTCTTCTAAACTACTGTTAGGGCTTTCTTTAAGAATTTTTAAACTATATTATAGAAGAGATTCAAAAACATTTTGCCTTGTTCGCTGACATTTGGACAGAAGTTTCATAATCAATTTGGGTTTATAGTAGAGTAAGCGTGTCTTTACATTTAAAACGCATAGTTTAAGCATTATTTTACAAGCATAACATTTTGTAAAATTCAGCATTTTAAATTAATAGGACTTAAAGACATACTGACCAATACTCTAACATAAAAGTCATTTTCAATCCAATCTGAAATTTAATCTGCATTCACACTCAGGCAAATCCTTGAATGTCTCAAGGGAGGTAACTAATAACATACAGTGTACTTCAACTTATCTATTAGCACTTAACCGTCTTAACTCTTAGGATTCAAATATTCTCTCCCTGATCTTTGTTTTAAGTTATCCCATCACTCCATTAAAAGTGAAGACGTTAATGGTCACTATATTAAATCTTTTATTATTAGCATCACACATAATCACTTTGAGCCTGAAATAAATGTTTATAGGGAGTAGAAAAATCAAAGACTTACAAGTTCAGAGTGATAATTATGATATAAATTCTGTCAACAAATTTGACTTGATATTGAAGTCAATGCCTGTAAAAGGTGGTTTTTAAGAAATTATGACTATGCTGATGATCTAGTACTTCTTGCAAATACACCTGCTCAGGTCAAATCTTTGCTGTATAGCCTGAAGCAGGCAGCAAGAGGTATTGTTCATGCATTTTAATCAAGATGGTTCTATCTGGTCTTTAAATGGCAAGTCTCTGAAATTAGTAGACCAGTTCATGTATCCCAGTAGCAATGTTTCATCAGCTGAAAGTCATGTCAACATAGGAAATGCATGGACGGCTACTGACAAGTTATCAACCATATGGATATCTGATGTCTCTGATAAAATAAAATGGGAATCATTGCATGTTGTAGCCATGTCAATAGTATTGTATGGTTGCACCACTTTGACTAGAGCAAAATATCCAACAAAAAAGCTAGATGGGAATTAAACAAGGATGCTGCATAAAGTTTTGAACAAATCCTAGAACCTACATCCTACAAAGCGACAGCTGTATAGCTACTTGCCTCCCATCTTACAAACCATCCAAAGAAGATGAGAAAGACATGCTGGGTACTGCTGAAAAGTAAGGTCAAACTCAGGAGCGGCGTTCTCCTAAGGACCCTTACTGATGAATACACCAGTGTTTGCCAACCAACAAAATCTAACATTCATCAGCTGTGTGTGGACAGTGAATGCCATCAAGATGACTTACTGAGTGGGGTGGTGAGAGAGAGCCAAGGTAATCTGTGCTGTTAGAACACCTTGATGATGTTAACATTCTTTGTCAACCTAGACAAAAAACAATTAAATCATTGTTTTTATATATAAAGACCTAAGCAGATGTCTATGTGTGAATATAACAATGTGTGTATTATTCGTCTGTATATACGTATGACTGATTGTTAATGGACATGCTAGCTATTTGTGATCTTTACTAGAATAAGTAATAATGGATAGATTTAATTAATCTTTATCATCATTTTATCTTTGTTTTTCTCTTCAGTTAGAAGACTGAGCTGAAATGCAAGCAGGAAATAATAGTTTTTGCTTAATTAATCAAGACACTATCTTTAAAAAAATTTAATTCAATTTTAAAAAATCTACATTTTCTTTTTATGGAACTATCCACTCCTATAAAATTCTGACAAACTATATCTTTATAAAATTCACTTTGAAATTAACCAGGAAAATGGAAGTATGTTAATAATGATGATGTCTACAGAAACTGTTCAAAATGCCTTCTGAAAATTTTTGTCATAGCCATAGATCTGAGAGAACTATATAAACATATGAGAAGGTAATAGAGACAGGAAAGGATTTTGGGTTTCAAACATTTAATCAAATGTTTAAAAAAATATACCTACAGTCTAATGCAGCTCTATGTGAGAGCTATAGAAAGATATGAAAGGAGGAGGCAACTGGAAAGAATTTATGATTTTTGTAGGTGTTATGAAGTTTTTGTTGTTGGTTATTTGGTTTTTAGGGTTTTGGGTTTAGATATCTGTTGGTTTTCTTAATCAATTAATGTCTTCTTGTCTGTGAAGGTTGCAAAAGAATTACTGAAAGAAGGAAGAAAAGAGACAAAGATACCATTTAAATTTTAACTTTATTTCTGGGTTCAACTAACATTCTGTGGATGAGGAGATTCTTCCTGAATCTAAACAAAATAATCACATTGCCCAGACAAGGTGTTAAAATATACTAGTCATCTCAAGTGGTTGATAAGTCCTAAGTTGGGTTTTTATTCTGTGGTTTTCAACAGTGTCAGTTTGCTAGCAGCAGACACAACCTGCATATAAAGCCCTGGGACTTGGCAAACAGGCATGCTACCTAGCTAGCAACCGAGTAGAAGAATGTCCTTACACTCTGAGGTGTACTGCTGAAGAGGGGTCAATTTTTTTCTTCTCACAGGAACTGTTTCTTTTCCAGGCATGAGTCCCCTCCACTTCCTGTCAGGGGTTTCTGGCAATTTCTACACTTCTTGAACTTATTTTATGTATTTTATTTTTATTCTTCTAATCACTACATTTTAAAAATTTACTGAAATATTTTTAAGAAAATGTATTGTTGAGTGCTGTTCCTGTCAACTCATCATGGTTCATTGGGTCACAGCCACATATGTGATGGTGCTGCAGTTTTAGTTGTGAGAAGGTTTTTATGGGGTGAAGTTGCTAGCTCTATGCTATCTAGTTTTAATTCAGAAAATTTCTGCCTACCAATATGGCTAGAGAGCCCAGTCAGTCATACGATGTATCAATAGTGGGGTAAGAGATGAGATGGATTCATGCTTTTCCTGAAGTCATTAGTGCTGAGTGAAACACGAACAGCCTCATCCTGGATTTGAACTCTGTGATGCATAATAAATACAACCAAATACTTCCAAGATGAAGAATGATTTTATTTCAAATCAATGTCTGTTGTCTATTTCAAAATGATCATCCTAAACTGTTGATAGATCCTTATTAGAATTTTTACACTTCTAGAATGCATTATCTAAGTTATCTGAAATGAAGGAAAATTTTAGGATGGATTTTTGCTTTGTAAAAAAAACCCTCAGAAGGACCAAAACCAGAGAAAAAGATGACTGGGATTTAAGAATTATTTAAACCAAAATATCATGTTGCATTTTAAAATCTGGTAAAATTCAGTTTTAAAGGAAAAAAAAGCACATTAAACACGCATATATTTGAAAATATTTAGCTCAATCCTGATCAACATTTTTTTGGACATAAAATATCATGTTCACTACAACAGTGAAACAACAGAATTCATCCTAAAATGTGAAACTGTTGGAAAAGTTCAGTTTCTTATTGGACAAACTTTATAGTTACTCTTTTATAATAGTTGATGGTCAATTATTAAAAATAAAAGACACCCAGTAACTTTTATTAAAGTTTAGAATAATTATTTGTATTTTGTTTTTATCATTTATTTATTATTTGTTGCTGTCTTGTTTATACTGAGGATGGCATAAAAAAATAACTGGGTTTATTAAGATATCTGATATACTTTGACAAAACCCCTAAAAGATAACCAATATATCAAATATTTAATATAAATAATTTTCAGAGTTGGAACCAAAATTAAAAAACAAAAAAAAAATGTTTCTAAAATCAGGCTAAAAACTTCAAAAACTTGATTAAATCTAAAATCTTTTGTTTCTAAAATAAATCTCAAAATTTGTTGTTGTTGAGCATCTAAAATACAAAAGACTTAATAGTTTCACACTTTCATGACAATCAGATTACATAGTGAAAAAACCTCAACTGAACAGGAGGAACAACATTCACTAAATATTTACAAAAACAAAAGTATTGCTTTACCTACTACATAATCAAACTTGAGTCTCTCAAAATAATCTTCTCACTTGTACATAGACTTTTCATCACATTTTCTTCCTAGATTGATAATTCATACTGAAAGTCATTTTGAGAAATAGTGTGCAGGACTTATGTAACATTTTCTGATATTATCCAAAGCCAATGACCTAAAAAAGTGGAAATCAAATATGAAGACTGGCTTGGAGACAAGATTTATCGAGTGCTTCATAAAAAATTCAATTTTTTCATGCTTCATCTTCGGATGAAAATGACAAGGATCTACACATCAGTCTTTTTTTTATATGCTTAAGATCAAGATCAGAACAATACAACATAAGTACACTATTAATGATTATATACATAAATAGATGTACAAATCTATATACATATAAATGGGAGGTTGCTGAAAAGTTCTTGACTAAAATAGATAATTTCTTTTAGATTTTTTTTTAATGAACTTTTTTTTAAATGTTAAAGAACTTTAAAAAGATATGTACAATAATATGTTGGTTAAGCGGAGAACTTTTTAAACACATTCGCATGTGCATGTGTATATATATATATATATATGTGTGTGTGTGTGTGTGTGTGTGTGTGTGCTGTTAAAAATGACAGACAAGGATTTAGTGTTAGCCAACTAGAAAATTTGAATAAAAAAGCCTAACAAAATGTTGCAACGATGGTTGTAGACAGTTGAAAAACTATTTCAAGTTTCTATTAATGTAGTCTGAGTAATTTGACCACCTTTAGTCGTTGTTGAGAATGAGGATTCTCTTGTTGTAGAATGCTGGATTGATTGTGTGCACAAGGAAGTCTTAGGAGAGTGTAACATCATGGGTGGGATAACAACTGCACATGAACACTCACCCACTTAAAACTTACTTGAGCAAAGAATCAATGCCACATGACATGACACAAGAGTACTCTCACCTTAGACAATGACCAAAGATCATCAAAAGTAATTGTATACAAACTACATTAATAGAGAATTGAGAAAATTTTTTCTAACCATGGTGGTGACATATTGTTTGCCTACAAGAAAAAATAAAAAACCTGAACACTTAATTCGTTTTATCATTAAGGGTTTTTGGACTCTTCTCTTCATCTTTATTGTTATTGTCTGAACATCTTTCTGATGAGGCCAGAGAATGAATGAATCAGAATAGGTGACCCCCGTGGATTCAATAAAGGATGTAGTTCGAAGTTCTGTGTAGGTTCCTGAGTTTGACAAACACCTGAAGAAGGCCGGAGGACATATCGTCCGAAACATTGTGGAAATAACAATAAAGATGAAGATAATAGTCTGAAAACCCTTAATGATAAAAATCATCAAGGTTCGTCCCAGAAACTTAACTTTTATTGGTCATTTTCAATAAAAGATTTCAACAAGAGAATCTGCAGCCTATATATATATATATATATACACTGCAAAGGATATATATATATATATATATATATATACACACACACACACACACACACACACACACACACAGGACCTTGAATAAGTTTTCATTGTTTTCCAACAGATGGCATTCTAACATCTACATGCATGTAGTTTCAGATGGTAATACATCTATAAGGAAGTACTATATGCAAGTTTGAAATTCAGAGAATGCCATTTTACCAAAGTGTAAACAACTTTGTTTTTCATAGTGTTAAACATGTTGGATTTCATAATAAAAAAAGTGTATTTACAGGGAATTTTACTGCACTACTTTATTCAAAAGAAACCTGCAGCTGAATCACACAGAATTCTTATTGAGACTTATGGCAATCATGCTCTGTTGGAAACAGCATGCAGAGATTGGTTTAGACACTTCAAAAATAATGATTTTGATGTTGAAGATAAAGAACATTCTGGTGCACCGAAAAAGTTTAGAGACAAAGAACTGGAGGCATTACTTTATGAAAACTCATTTCAGGTGCAAGCTCAACTTGCAGAATCATTTGGAGTTGATCAAACAACAGTTTTAAAATGTTTGAAAGAATTAGGAATGATTCAAAAGCAACGACATTGGGTGCTGTTCAAGTTGAAGTCATGAGACATCAAATGGCTTCTTGTCACATGTGAATGGCTCCTTCAACAATTAAAAAGGAAAGGTTTCTTGAATCATATCATGACTGGCGAAGAAAAGTGGATACACTACAAAGTGAAAATGATCGTAGGGTAAGCCCAGCCATCAACATCAGCGGCAAAGTCAAATATCCATGGTTTGAAGCTTCTGCTGTGCATTTGGTAGGATCAGCTAGCTGTAGTTTATAATGAAATGCTCAAACTGACCAAAACCATAATGGGAGATTACAATCAACTACAATTGATATGTTTAAGCTGGGTATTCAAGAAAAAACCACTGCTATATGAGCAGAGACATGGCAAAGTAATTTTGCAACATGACAATGCTTGGCCACATGCAAGGTGAAAACCTACTTGGAAACACTTAAATGGGAAGACATATCCCCCAACCAGCTGTATTCATCAGACATTGCCCCGCCCAATCATCACTTGTTTCAATCAATGGCAATAGCCTGGCTGAGCAGCATTTTCATTCAAGTGAAGATCCCCAAAAATAGGTTGACTTGTAAGTTAGCATCAAAAGATGTGTCATTTTTCCAATGTGGAATTCAAATGCTCCCAGAAAGATAGAAAAAAGTGGTGGCTAGCAATGGACAATACTTTCTGCAACATGTTTCTTACTATCTTTTTTAGATTAAACATTTTTCTGGAAAAATCAGTGAGAACATATTCAAGATCCTAATATATATGTATACATAAATATATATGCATATATAAAGAAGTACATATATACACCTAAACACAAACACACACACACATATATATAAACACATATATATACATAGTCACACACACATACACGTGTATATATATATATATACATATATATATATATACACACACAAGAATACAGATAAACACAAATATATATATATATATATATATATATATATATATATGCATATATATAAATACAAAAGCAATTATAATCAGTCACATATACACCAAAAAATTGAAATATATAAAGGCTCATATATGTATATATGTACAGTTAAATTATCCATGTATATATCTATATAGAATTACGCAAGCACACATACACATGTATCTACAGGCACATACATAAATGCATACAAATACACACATACACACACACGTGTATATATATATATATATATATATGTATGTGTGTGTGTGTAGTAAAACTGATAACAACGATCTAAGTGGAAGGTTAGATTTATTGAGAGGTTGACACTATAGCATTTCGGTTCTACTGAACCATCATCAGGACCATGAGGGGTGATATTAGCGATTTTAAGTTAACGATGGATGTTTAGAAAGGTGAAATACAAAAACCTCCGGGAAAAATATGTATAAGAAAATTGGCCATTTCACTGGCAAATTTATGTTACGTTTGTTTATCGAGAAAGATTTCGAGTCAGAAGGAAGAAAAGAAAGAAAGAACAAAAAGAAAAATGGAAAGTATGAAAATTATGAGATATACGGAAAATATTAACTAAGGATGGAATATATTGTAGCTATTTAAAATGTATTTGCTCAAGCAAGGAGAAATATTATAAAAGCCTGGATGAGTATTTAGGGAATTAAGGAATGAGATAGTGGCAGCTTCGAAAATTCGTCAGAGATTTTTATTATGGATGTAAGTGAGCATCTTAGCAGAATTGAAGTCAAAGTTGTGATTATGTTGAGAAATGGGTAGGAATAATGCGTTGTTTGAGTTGCCAATTCTTATGTCTCTTTTGTGCTCTTTCAAGCAAACATGAAGGTTCCAAGATGTTTCGCCGATGTATTTAAGTTTACAATCCTTACAAGGGATGCAATAAACACCGGCGTCAGAAAATATGTTATGTTGAGGGCTGGAGTGTACTAATTCCCGGATTGTTTTAGAAGGTAGAGAAGTAGTTTTGATATTGAGTTTAGTTAAGTTGTTTGTTATGCTGTGAGAAGAAGAATTGTTTGGAAAAGTTATGTATCTATGGGGGAAACTATTTTTTTCAGATATTGAGTAGATATTAGTTTGAGATTGATTCTTGTTGTGGATTATGAGGGCTTTAGATTTAACAAAATGTATAAAGGATTTGGGGTACTGAAGGTTAAGGAAAAAGTTTTAAAAATGAATGTGGTCCTTTTTACAGGTGGGTTTGCAATAAACCTTGAATTCTATTTTGTTGATATTCCTTATAAGTAAAATGTCCAGAAAAGGTAGGGTGTAGTTGTATTCAAGTTCATATGCGAGCTTTAAGGAAGGTTCGACATTGTTCAGTTTGTCAGTGATGCTATATAAATCAAGATCTTGTGGAGAGATAAGTAGTATGTTGTCAATATATCTGAAGTAATGTGCAGTGTTGGGTATAATATATTTAAAGGAGCCAGATTCTAAGAATTCTAGATAAATGCAAGCAAGAACTCAGCTAAGCGGAGATCCCATTGGTAAACCAAATTTTTGTTTATAAAATTTGTTGTTGTATTGAAAGTAGCAATGTGAGGTACATAAGGTATAAATCTTAAGCAATTTAGAAATAGGTAGAAGAAATATGGTATTAGATTTTCGAGGTAATTATGCAGACGTTCAATGCATTTATCAACTGGTATATTGGTGTATAAGGATTTGATGTCTAAACTACCGAAATATTTGTTGTGCATATCAATGTCAGTTAGTTTGTTGAGTAGTGATCTGGAATTTTTTAGGTGTGCGTTACTGATGGTACCTAATAGAGGGGATAATAGTTTGGCTAGAAGTTTAGCAATATTATGGGGGGCAGATCCTATACCAGAAAAGATGGGTCTTAGAGGAATGTCAGGTTTATGGGTTTTGGGGAGGCCGTAAAATTAAGGGATTATGGGGTGGTAATTGATTAATGAGGACCCAGATTGATCTTCATTGGAAATTAGTTTTCTGTAGGATTTGTTAAAGTCATTAATATTATTTGTAATTGTTTGTAGGGATATCTGTTGTTATCATCAAGTAGATCAATAAGTTTTTGGTTATAGACTGTGAAATACCTAATAACAATACTTCCACCTTTGTCAAAAGGCAAAATATCGATGTTGTGGTTAGAAGAGAGAGATTTTAAGGAAGTTATGTATCTGTTGGGTAGGGTCAGTTCATCAGAATGACAATTAGTGGAAAGGCGATAATACCTTGTAAGAATCCCTTGTGGAAGTCAGAGTCAAGGTGCTTGTAGTTAATGTTAATTAATTTTCCCATATCATAGTTTTTAATACCTGTGGCAAATTTTAGTCTGAAACTAAGGGCTTCGGTTTCAATTGGGCTAAGATTGAAGCTGGGGATTTTGTTGACAAGATCAACCCTGCCCAAATTTTTCCAACAACTATTGTTGCATAAATATATAAATTTAGATCTTAGTTTAGAGATATGGTTATTGTTTATCCTAGATATCTCAGATCTAAGTTGATTGGCCATGTTATGGGACATTCCATTTTTCCGATAAAGCTTTAGTCCTAAAAGTCTAGCTCTTTCAAATGTATGTATCTCTGAAAATTTCAATTCATGAACAGAGGATTCAAGGTATGAGCAAATATATATATATATATATATACACATACACACACACACAAATGCAATGCATACATTCATATCTTATACCTATAAATACACATGCACTATATATATATACCCACACACACGTATTCGTGTACACATACATACAAGCAAACACATATACACATGACAACATGCTAACAAAGGTGTATGTATATACACACACACATATACTTATATAGATGCAAACATAAACACATATACATGCATACACACAAACGTATATATATATATATATATATATATATATTGGCAAACAGAAACACACACACATATGCTGATATATATATATATATATATATATACATACACATAAACCGATACAAACATATTTTCATATTTACACACATACACACACAAATATATATGAACACACACATACATATATGTATACTTGGACAGCAACACACACATGTATATTTGTATATATAGATGCAAACACATACAGTTAACGATAGATTTATTGGTACACCCGTCAATTTTGAATATCTTCTATTCAATCCTCAGAATCTAATGTCCATATGGTGCTAAGTTTTACACACAAAAAAGGAATATAAAACTTAATTTTCAGAACTGTAAGTTAAATATAACAAATTTGACAGGTGAATTGTGCAAAATAGCAAAAGGCAAAATTATTCATATAATAGAAAATATTATTGGTAAAGCATTCGAGATTATTCAGTAGAATATTTGTGAGAATTCCAGCAAAGAACATCATATGATGCATAAGGTGTCATGATTGTTATTCTTATGTTAACAACATGATGGGGAAGACAAAGGAGCTCAGCACTGACTTGAGACAGAGAATTTTTAACTTCCTCAAGTCAGAAAATAGTTACAGCACTATTTCAAACCGGTCAGCTATTTTTAGGTCTGCGGGACAGAGAATTTTCCTGTGAGAGGAAGAAAAGCCTAATTGTCACTGAGAACTACACAAAAACTATGTTGCAAGGATAATATAAACCCAAGAGTTGTTTTGAAAGTCATCACCAAAATTTCAGATACAATGAGTATCAATGTAAGTAGTCACACAATGCAAATACAAGAGAAATAGGTTTTATGGTAACTGATCATGACAAACCCCTCTTCACAAATCATGTCACATTGTTGCTCAGTTCAATTATGCCAAAAGGTTCTTGGACAAAGAAAATTTCTTTTAGGGACAAGTACTGGAGAGTATTAAAAGATGTACAGAAGATTTGATGCAAGAAAGGTGAGGCTTTCCTCCCAAAGAACACAGTGCCAACATTAAAACATGGAGGAGGTTTGATAATGTTTTCAGGTTGTTTTAGCTCAAGTGGACAGGACAATTCATTACAATACAAGGAAAAATGAAATCTGAAGACAATATGAAAATCATGAATGAAAATCTACAACTAAAAGAGAAAAATCTTGATCAAGTTCGTCAATTTATTTCCAGCAAGATAACATACGTCAAAATCAGTGCTTGGCTTCAGAAAAAGAAGATTACAATTCTGCCATGGGCTTTAATTAGTCCCGAATTGAATCCTATAAAAAATCTCTGGCAAGAATTGAAAGTTTGAATAAATCATTGGTCAGCAAAATACCTTCATAAATTAGAATGCGTAACCATTGAAGAAAGGACAAAAATCCTAGAAAAGATTTGTTTAAATCTCATCAATAACTTTTGAAAATGATTGCAACAATTTATAAAGATGAGAGGAGGCCATGATATTGACTATTAATATTGTGAAAATTGTTCAGTTTTTTCAATTAATTTAATCTTTTACTCTTTGTTTATTTTTCTTCTCAAATTTACTCAATTTATCCTATCCTTCTCAAAATTGAGTTTTATATACCATTTTTGTATTTAAAAAGAAAAAGACACACAGGGAAAGGAGTAGCGCCCTCCCATACACCTTGGTGTAGTAGCTATTGAAAAGGGAGCCTTCGGTCACCCTCGCCTAGAGTGTTTACAAACTAATATATATATAGGCACACACAGATACATACACACATATATATATATATATATATATATATATATAGATATGTACATGGACAGATATATATATATATATATATATATATATACACACACCCACACACACTGTTATTGCTATATATCTTATGAGATGACTGGTCAATTTTTATGATTTCAGCTTCAAATGAACAGCTACAGCAGCAATTGCAATACACCCTACTAAAGCCTGATTGTCACAGCTAGTGAATTTCGAAATTGCAATCTGGACATAAGGAAGAACGATATGCAATAAAATTCTGTTTTAAACTTGGAAAAAAAGCCACAGAAATGTATGGAATGTTTCAGACTGCTTTTTGACCATCTTGCATGAATCGAGCATCAGTTTTTGAGTGTCATAAGAGATTCAAGGAAGGCAGGGAGTCTGTGAGGAATGATGAGAGGTGTTGGAGGAGTAAGGAAGCCAGAACACCAGAGTTGATTGGCCAAATAAAGAATTTCATGGATAAGGAATGTTGTGTGTCTATAGAGACAATAAGTGCACAGTTTGATGCCTGTGTGGGAACTGTACACACAATTATTCACGAGGAACTGAAGATGCAGAAGATTTGCGCGAAGTTTGTCCCGAGGGTGCTCAGAGAAGATCAGAAAGAAAGATGTTGTCATGACAGCAGGGAGATAGTCGAGCTGATCAATTCAGATCCTGCAGTTCTTGATGCTCTGGTGACCTGCAATGAAAGCTGGATCTACTGCTATGACCCAGAGACCAAGAGACAGAGTTCCCAGTGGAAGCATGCTGGCTCTCCCAGACCCAAGAAGGCCAGACAGAGCAAATCCACCTACAAACATTTGATGATCCCTTTTTTGACAGCACTTGCATGATCTACATGCACTGAGTTCACACTGGACAGACAGTCAACAAGGAATACTATTTTGAGGTTATAAGGCAGAGATTCTGTCGCAAGAGGTCAGCACTCTTCAAATTGGTTCAGAGGTATTTCCACCAGGACAATGCACCAGTCCACAACTCCATCCTTGTCATAGACTATTTGACTAAGATGGGCATCAAGACAGTTCCTCACCTTCCCTGTAGTCCAGACATTGCTCCCTGTGACTTTTGCTTATTCCCTAAGCTCAAGGAAAAACTTAGAGGCTGTCGTTATAAGACAATGAAAGAGGCTGTGATGAAGGTCATTGACACGCTCACACAAGACGACTTCCATGGGGCCTTCCAGAAGTTGTTGGAACGGTACAACAAGAGCATTGCAGCCGGAGAAGATTACTTCGAAGGGGACTAGAGTTAGTTTCATGTGTGTCCTATAAATAAAAGTGCCCATATAAAAAAGTCTGGGAGCTTATTTAATGAGCCTTGTATCTCTGTAATATCCAGTCAGCATCTGAAGACAATGGGTGTGGATTATTCACATATAGAATATATGAAGAATTTCATATAAATCTATAGGAGTGCTCAATGTATGAGTATTGTTATATATACCCTATCCAGGTTTATATAACAAAACTCACATATTGAGTGTATACAATGCAATCAAAAGAAAATTGAAAGCTGGTTAAATTGTCATCATAAATTTATTTCAGTAAAGAATCTCATTATACTCTTCATCTCATCAGATGACTTCAAATGTCTAATCTGTGATAGAAAAACAGCAAATATAGATTACAGTCTCTCTATATATGTATGAATGGAAAAAAAATAATAGGAAGAGGAAGAAAAAATCCTATATAAATTTAAATTCTCAGGTGGAAGTAAAGGGGGTTAAAATAAAGAATTAGAAAAATTAAGAAATCAGCTTTACCAGGATGACAGAATTATCTTCATCCCAAATAGTAAAAGCCACAAGACCTCTAAAATACAGGACATTTAAATTACAAAGTCTACAAATTGCAATAGCCTCAAACTTAAAGATAGTTGACTTTCTTGATGTCACACACAATTTAGATAACGGTACCTTCAAACCTTTAAGCAAAAGCACCCCCACCTACATAAATATTGACTCTAACAACCCAAGATTGATACTGAAATAGATTCCTAATGCTGTAAACCAAAGGATATGTATGTGAACCCAGTGAACTCTGGCTCTAATGGAAGAATTAGTTGCAGTGGGACTTGTGCACTCCTCAAGGTAGGTGATACCAATGACAATAACTCAAATAGCAAGGAAAAATAGAGATAGATGAGTAATGTGGTTTGATTTGCCATTCTGTAAAGTTATCAACATGAACATAGGTAAAGACTTCCTAAACTTACTGGATAAGCACTTTAATAGGGACAATCCATTAAGGAAAATTTTTAATAGGAACACCGTAAAAATTAGTCACTCTTGTACAAACAATATGCATAGTATCTTAAATAACCACAACTAGATGAATTAAATAGAGATAGTGGGGGACCAGATGAGGTGTCCTGTAACTGTAGAAGAAAAGGGGAATGCCCCTTGGGTGGATGATGCAACTCAAAGAATGTTGTATACCAAGCATACATTTCCCCCATGGAACATAATGATGAGGAGAGGATTTATATAGGTATCTCTGCTGGGAATTGGAAATAAAGACTGTATAACCACATACATTCTTTCTCCAATCTCTGACATAGAAACCAAATTGCTCTATCTAAATATTTTTGGAACCTTAAAGATCAGTGGCTAACCCCCCAAATAAAGAGGAAGATAGGCAGTCTTCAACTGCAAATAGCTTCAATGGCAGATATAACTTGTGTATCAATGAAAAAATTAGTATAATTAATTTTAAAGATTGCAGACAACTGCTTAATGAATGTAACAAACTTGTGTCTAATTGTAGACATAAAAGTAAATTTAAATTATCCTGACTGGGGGCCACCGAGACTCCAACTCTAGATAAAAACAAAGATATTGATTTTGGATGATTTTTAATTGGAAATAATAACATTTATTTCAGTAATTACTAGTATTATATGACTGGGTGGATATGTAGAGAAGGAGATTCTTGGAATTTTAGATATTAATTCCCAATTGGGGTTTTTTAATTTCTAGAGTAGTTAATTCTCTTTGACCATTTTTGGGTAAATTAAAGGCACTTGACAGCTGCTGAAAGGATTTTTTTTTTTTTCTTTTGGAGGATGATGGCCCCATTAGCTGAGGGATTTAACATATGTAAAAGGAGTAAACAGAAAAATATATAAAGATACTTGTTTAGTTTACCTGCTTATATTATTCATAAAATCCACCTGCTATGAAAAATCTAGCATATGTTCAAATTAGGATGGGTTAATTTACAGGAACACCATCTTCCTGGTTTCTTAATTTTTCTGATACTTTATTACTTGAACCTTCTTTACTTTTGCTTGAGAATTAAAATTTATATAGGTTTTTTCTTTATTACTGCTTTTTTTTTTCATTCATACATATATATAGACTGTAATCCATATTTGCTGTTTTTCTACCTCAAATTAAACCTGTGAAGTCATCTGATGAGATGAAGAGTATAATGATATTCTTCGAAATGAATTTATCATGACAACTGAATCAGGTTTCAGTTTTCTTCTAATTGCATTGTGTGTGTATATATATATATATATATACACACACGAAAACATGTACATATACATATACACACACATTCATCCAGATATATGCACACAAACATTTACATACATATCTTATGTACATACAAGCGCATCCATATACATAGCTTCATGTGCACACACACACACATATATATATATATATATATATATATATATATATATCATTAAGAAAAAACAACAAACCCATTACATTTTTTCTTAATGAAATTATTGCTCTGTCATGTCTGTTACATTGAGCTCTTTACCAGGATAATTTAAATGTTCACTCTTGAATAGTTTTCTTGTCCTGATGGAATTACTCCCAACTCCGGTTTAACTGGACTAAATAATACTATATATATATATATATATATATACTGTTCTCTGTATATGTGTATACAGGCAAACACACATGGATATATAAATACACAAACACATACACATGTATGTGTGTGTGTATATATATATATATATATATATATATATATGCATTTATATGTACAAAAACTTATATATACATGCAGACACACTTGCAAACACACATATAAAAATATATACGTCTATACATGCAACACATATATACATACATATATGTACAGGGTGACCCGAAAAAACAGAACCCATATATTTTTGACTGAAATTCATAAATTCTAGCTTTTTCTTTTTTTCAGGATATGAAGTAGATTCTGTGCAGGAAAAATTGGGACCATAGTATTCACCAACATGTCCAAAAGTTCGAGAGTACAAAATTAGAATTATTTTGCTTTATTTTTGTAGTAGTAATAAAAAAATTTATGGGTTCTGTTTTTGTGGGGGGCCTGCCTGTATATACACTCACTAAGCTATATATCCATGCACATCCATACATATACATATGCACTTACATATATTTACAAGCATACACACAAATATATATATATATATATGTACTTGTATACAAACATGTATGTTTATATATGTATACACACCCATTTATATAAAAATTCACATGCATTTATATGTATGCATATATATATATATATATATGTATATATACATGCACAGGTAAACGCACACTCAAATATATATGCATACCTATGCACCTAAGTGCAAACCCACATGCACACTCATGCACACAGGTATATAAGATACACACATATGTATATATACACACAACTACACACATGAAACACAAGAGCCCATACACACATATATATATGTATACACACACACAGGTTCACATACACATATACACACTCACAGGCACATCAACACACACACATGCATACATACATACATACAGGTACACATATACATATATACACTCACATATACATACTCGAAGGCACATCGACACACACACAAACATATATTCTTGCATACACAGATATATTATATACATCATCCCAGTCTGAAGTTATTAAGCAAATCATATATCCTTCAATTATTTCAAACTGCTTAAAGAAAATGTCGAGTTTTAAACAAAGCCCGAGTTAACATTCTATGTCATATCAACATGTTTTATTGAAGTTAATGAAGTTATTTAAAAAGGTGCCATTTGAAGTTATTAGGCAAAAACTAAATAATCCAACCTGAAATCAAGAAAATTCTTAGAAAAAATCAGAACAGCTTTCAAAAGAATTGCTTAGCCACCTTACAAATTCTGACAATTCATTGAATCATCAAAAGAGTATGAGCCAAGAGTTTTAGGGAAACACAACTATTTGTTGATTTCTCCAAAGCATTTGATTGCAAACATGGAGCAAATACAATTTGCATTTGGTCTTCTCAAAAAATCTGTTACAGTTTTAATGATGCATTTCAAAAACGTGAAAGCACTGGTTCACTCACACTTGATGGAGACACAAACTTCTTCGACATAGTTGTTAGAGTCTTGCAAAGAGATATACATAAGCACCATATTTGTTAATTCTCTGCCAAGATTATGTATTTCAAACATCAATAGACCTTAAGAAAGAAAATGGTTTCACACACACAAAAAAAGGCAAAAAGCAAACTATATCCTGCTGAAACAATGACAGATTCAGACTATGCAGATGATCTAGTGCTTCTGGCAAATAGACCAGCCCAAGCAGAATTCCTACAGCATAGCCCAGAGCAAGCAGCAAGAAATACTGGCCCCTACAAGAATGTAAATAAAACAGTTTATATATTATACTTCAAGTGGCAAGCCACTAAAATCTACTGATACTGTTACATAGATTCACTACACAGAACACAAAGAAAAATCTAGATGAGAACTATACAAGAATGATTTGTACTGTCATGAACAAATCCTGGAAATAACATGCCACAAAACGGCACCTGTACAGCCACTTAGCCTTCACCTCACAAACCATCAGATCTGAGCAGATACTTGATGCAGTCTAAAAGATCCGCAAGGAGCAATAGATGATAGGGATGGGTGGTGAGAAAGAGTAAGGGAAATCCATGCAGCCAGTATTACACTTGATGATAATGATGATGGAAATCATCAAAAATTTATCCACACCTATAATAGAACAAGTAACAAATGCATATAAGGTTTTGAATCATTTATATTCTAATTGTTGACCCTTCTTCCCAATAACAAACAGTAATTTATTATACATTGATGTTTAAAATTTTGTTTTTACTTAAACAGTTTTAATTTCTGATATGATAGTTTTAATTGCTTCTCATAGGTCTACTTTCATGTTATATTGTTTGCCACCTTCCCAACTGAGTCTAGATTTTGATTGGATTCACATCAGGATTTGATGGTGGCTATTCCCATCTTGTTTCTTGTAAATCTTTCATGCACAAAGAATCCACAAGTAAGCTTAGATACATGAGAAGGAGCACTGCTGTAAATAAATATACACTTCACTTTGAAACTACAAGACTAGGATCTGTACCATGTAAAGAAAGTATTGTTCATAAAATTGCAATATATCTATGTGTATAATAATACATGCACTCACACACTTTCATGCATATATATATATATATATATATATATATATATATATTCATAAAGGCACACATATGAGGTGCATACAATAAGTTTCCAGACTTTTTTCATATGAGAACTTTTATTGATAGTACACACATGAAACTCTAGTCCCTTTCAAAGTAATCTCCTCCGGCTGCAATGCACTTGTTATACCATTCAAATAAATAGTCTGTAACAAGGATGGAGTTGTGGACTGGCGCATTGTCCTGGTGGAAATACCACTGACCCGATTTGAAGAGTGCTGGCCTCTTCTCAAGGAATCTCTTCCCGAACTCCCTTAAAACCTCAACATAGTAACCCTAAGCCTAACCCTTTGGCCAATCAACTCGGGTGTATTGACTTCCTTACTCCTCCCACACTTCTCATCATCCCTCACAGACTCTCTACCTTCCTTGAATCTCTTATGACACTCAAAAACTGATGTTCAATTCATGCAAGATGGTCCAAAAGCAGTGGTCTAAAGCATTCCATACATTCCTGTGGTAATTTTTTACAAGTTTAAAACGGAATTTTATTACATATCATTCTTCTAAAGTGTCAGATTGCATTTTTGAAATTCACCAGTTGAGACAATCAGGCTTTAGTATGGTGTATTCCAATTGCTGCTGTAGCTGTTCATTTGAAACTGAAATCATAAAAATTGGTCATTCATCTCATAAGATGTATAGCAATAACATAATGAATTTTCAAGAGTCTACGACAATTTTAAATGCCCATACGAAAAAACTGAAATCATAAAAATTGGTCATTCATCTCATAAGATGTATAGCAATAACAATGAATTTTCAAGAGTCTACGACAATTTTAAATGCCCATACGAAAAAAGTCTGAAAACTTATGTGTACCTCGTATATGTATATGTTTTTATATATATATATATATATATATATATATATATATATATATATATATATGCATACATCTTTCTGTGTGCTTATATAGGATTATATACATATGTATTTATAAATAAACAATTGTACATATACACACAAATGTATATGTGTGTGTGTGAGAGAGTGTATATATATTTATAAAAGAAACACATACACATATGTGTACATACATGCACATACACACACATACATATGTATATATTTGGCCGCCTTCAAAAATTTTTTTAAAAGTGTTATTTTTAATGAAATGAGTAAAGCACCAGAATGATTTCATTTATTATACTAAATATAAATCTTTCTCTGTAACTTTGACCTTTATATAATTAGGTATTTTAAAAAAATTGATTTGAGAGTGTTTTTCTTTTTGAGTATAGAGCATGAATAAAACATTTTCTAAAAGCTCCATTATACCATCTCTTGAACTCACATTAGATTATATTGTGGTGAATTGCTGCTTGCTAGATATTATCTGTTTTACCTCTGCAGAGGACAATTACATCAGAGTCACCAGCTTGCATGACAGAAGGCTGACTGCTCCAAATATCACTGCAAAATTGAACCAATGTCATGAAAAAAATGTCTCAACATCTACCGTAGAGAGAAGACTTTGTGAAGCTGACCTATATGACAGAACTGTTGCTAAGAAACCACTGTTGAGGGGGACAAAACAATTTTAAAAGGCTCCAGTGGGCTAAGGTGCACAAAGACTGGACAATAGAGTAGTGGAATAAAGTCCTTTGGACTGAAGAATCAAAGTTCAAAATCTTGGAGGGTCAATGAATGGCGATGAGCTACAGAAAGAGTTACAGGCCCCTGTTAAGTGTCAGGGGCTTTTGCCTTTTGTAAAGTCAGGGATATGCATCAGATGAACAACAAATTGAATCTGACCAGCCATCACAGCATACTGCAGCATCATGTGATCCCAACTGGAACATGGTTGGTGGTTCAAGGATATGTACACTTGCACTTCTTTTAACTGAGGTCTTAGCCTACACAAACAGTGGGGAAAAAATCCCATTGAATTGGTGTAGAATAAACTTGACCAAAAAATCAGAGCTAAACAACCCTCAAGTGCAGCTCACTTCAGACTACTCTTGCAGGAAAGCAGGGAAGAACTACTTTCAGTCTACCTCCAGTCTTTGATGGAAAAAATGCTGAGAATCTGTGAAGCAGTGGTTGTAGCAAAAGAGGGTAATTTTGATGAATCAAAAGTTTATAAAATCTTTTCTATTTCTTGGTTTAATTTGTATTTAATGTGGCTCAGGAAGATTTTTTATTTATTATATTAAATAAAAAAATTACAGTGCTTTACTTGTTTCATTGAAAATAAAAAAAATTTGAAGATGAAAAATAAAAACATTCTATGATGGCTAAATAGTTTCAGCTGGTAATGTATACATGGATATACATATATGCACATGAAAAAATATATATATAGAGAGAGAGAGAGAGACATAAACACATATATACATGTGTATGCATTTAAATATACATAGATATGTGAATATTCGTGCACATATATAAATTTATATGGACACACCCACATGTATATATGAACATATACATATATACAGACACACATACATATATACATATATGCACAAATATATATAGGCACATCTGTGGGTGTATATATATATATATATATATATATATATATATACACACACACACACAAAAACCTGCATGACCACATTTATATATATATATATATATATATATCTACAAATGCACCAGCACACACACACAATTTTTTTAAAATATCTCTGTACATATATATATATTATATGCATGCATGTGCATATATATATATTCATGCACATATACATCAATTTATAGAAACACACACACACACACATATATATTCATATACACTGGCATATATATATATATATATATATATATATATATATATATACGTATGTTTTGTATATATATGTTCATATATCTATTATCAACATACACACACACACCCACATCTATATATGTGTGTGTGTGTGCGTATATATATATATATATGCACACACGTAGATATATATCCAAGGTTGGGTAAAGATAGATAATGATTGACAGGCAGGAAATAATCAAGTGTATGATTGAGGAAAATTTGTTTTCTGAAGACAAACAAAAACTATTTTTAAAGGAATAAATTTAAAGAATATGACCCAATTTTCAATGAATTTTATTTAATGAAATACATCCAAGTTATCCAGATAGACCCAAAAATATGCAAATAAGTTGAAAGAGCCACAGCACAAAACCAAATAATCTTTTTACAACCATTTTGCTTTCACACTACACAACCCTGGGAACAAGAACTTCTGACCATGAGTTTAATCGAGACAGACATAATTTGCTAAATTTGGCGATTAGTTCCAATCCAGTCCATTAGATGGCGCCATTAACCTAAGAAGCCTATTAAATACACAAATGGGAGACTCTAAAATAACTATTGAAAGATGCAAGATTGCTTAATGGTTAAGTTTAGTCAACTTCAGAATAGAGTTGGCAGATTTTTCGAGACGAACAATGAACCAGTGGAAAATGATTTTCCTGCCTTGATTGAAATAAATTTTGTAAACCCATAAATGTAAAGGTTGGATCTGATTTTAGCATTTTGAGAAAGTGGCTTTAAAAGATGCATGGATAAGGTTTTATCTATTTAAGATGGGAAACATCAGGAACAGCTATTTAACATAGTTGATGAAGACTGACAAGATGGTAGAAGACTGTCACCTAGGCAACAGACCTGACTTTTGAAAAATTAAATTTAGCATATAGACAATCACAATCAAAAGTAAGATAAATAAAAATAAGTATGTAGACAGACCAGTTAATTAATTTCCCTAAAATTTGAACTCTCAATTAGCTGTCTTAACACTTCTTTATTTTTCAGTTTATTTATATATACATGTAATTTATCATTTTTTGGAGGAGTAGTGGTGCAATGGTTATCAGTAGAGAAAAGTTCAAATTCTTGCCAAAGCTGTCTGCATTCACAACTAATTTTGTTAGTTATCATTTATGCATTTGTTAATAAGTGTGTCAATGAAAAGGTCAGTCAAAAAGTCCATGTTCATAAATCCTAAAAAGAAAAGAATGAAATCAAGAATCACAAGTCTAATGTCCAGAGATGGAGAGACAGATCCAACTTTTTTTTACCCATACAGAGCAAACTTACTAACTGAAAAAAAACCCAAAAAAAACACAAACAGCAATAATAAAAGAATAGCTTTTATTCAGGGGACAAAATTTATGATTGGTCAGTGACACTCATGAAGGATAAAAATTACCATATTTCAAGCTATACTTAAAATGGCAAATGTCTAAGATTTACTTTTTTCCTTCAGCAGATCACACACATTTGACACAAACCAATTTTTGTGGTAGGTGATTGATTCTTTTGGTACAATTTAGAAAACTGTTTTTCGTATCATTGTAGCTTTATAGAGACATAATATCTTTGCACACTATTCAGAAATAGACAAAAAGTTACAACCACAGGTAAGATCTCAGCCATTCTGTGGCAAAGAATAATTATCTGGCTCAGCTTCAAGAGGTCATTTCCTCAGGCAGAGTCAAGAGAACACTATGTTTCTACTGATAGTAATCCTGAAATTAGACTTTGTAGACTGTTTTGAAAAAAGAGGAAGAAAAGCTAGGCCAAATGTGTGAGATCTGAGAGAGAGTACTTTAGATATCTCCACATTCCCCAAAGCTCCTGGATTAGAGCCTCACTATGAGAAGGTTTAGTGTCATATCCTGGACACTCATTGGGAGGTCTTACTTCTCTACAGAGATGCAGTCAGTGTATTCTATAGCTCCCCCAATTAATGGGCTTTAAACAGTTTCAAGTTACTATTCCTATTTAATAATAATATTTTGTTTGCACATTGTTTTGCTACAGTTAAAATGACTAAGAATTTCAGCTTGATTTTCTATTATTCCTTTCTTTACCAAACATTCATTCAAGAAAACAAAATACTTAGCTGTTTTAAACTGTATCTACTGACATAAAAAAGGTAATTTTTACTTTTTTTTCTGCTTCAAAAGCAGCAAGCCATTTTCCAAGATGCAATTCTCATTCCAAATGAGAATCAGAAATTTATGGAAAGCTTGAAAGTCATGATCTTTATTTATTATTGACAAACTAATCATCAAACAGTTAATTAAAAATGAGTAACCCTGGCCAAAGAAACAAAGTCTTTAAGAGATGAACTTTGCTATTGGCTTTAAAAATCCTTGTTGATCTAATTTAATTACAGCAGTTTGTTGAAAGGTGAAATGTTTGACCAGCAGTAAAAGGTCATCTTTGCAATATGGTTGGTCCATAGAGCATATTTTCCCACTTTTTATTACTTTGCCCACTGGACGATTGTCAGAAATAACACTTGGCAGTGAAAGATGATCAAAAAATAATTAAACACGGGAAATGATATTCTCGTTTAATTAAATTGCCATCTTCTTAACTTGGAACTATCATCCATTTAAATCCCTCTTTCTCAAAATGTCAATTTTGGAAGAATCAGAAAATGGATTAAGTGCATTTATAAAGAAGGATTGTGGAAAAATAGATATTTGTTGTGCAAAATAAACAATTTTATTCATGATTAGGCCATAAAGATATTGATCAATGCATGTATGTTTGTGAGTATATATATATATATATATATGAGGTTTGATCAGAAAGTATCAAGTGTGAAAGTAAATTTAAAAATTCAAATGAAGATGTGTGCACAGTTGAGGAACTTATGTAATAAACTGATGTCTAGACAAAGTCTAGATGAAACCAGACTTAATACATTTTGAATGAAATGTTTTAAGTTTTTTTAAACTACCAATCAACTCTTTACAGATAATTGAATGCTGAAATTTAATTTCTTTGTAAAAGTTTGATTGTAATCATAGCTATATCTTAAATGCTTCATAGCGTCTTCTTCTACATTTTTAAATTACACTTTTATTTGTCAATAATTTGTTTGCACACAGTTCTAAGATTTAAAGTATTCCTGTCAAACACCTATGATTTCAAGCATTTATATGACTTTTAATAATTAATAATAGTAATAATAATAATCTTTAGTAAATAACTATAGGATCAAGTAAGTCTTCTTTTAACAAATAATTTGCATACAGTAATATGGTTTCATATATATATATATATATATATATATATATATATTGTTTGACCGAAAGATACTTAACTGGTATAATCACTCCAGGTCAAAGTGGACGTGTATGTAATACCAATGAAATAGTATTTCAGACTCTTGAATGGGAGCCTCATCTCTAGATGCAGTTAAGAGTAATACACAGAAGACACTTTTTTAGGGAGGCTCTTAAGTTTCTGCAGAGGATTCTAAGCCCAATCAAAAAAGACTGTCAAATATATTTGGTGAAAAACAGAATTGTGTAAAAACCTTCTTTACCCACCAGATTTAGTTCTCTTCAATTTCTACTTTCCTAATTTGAAAATTTACCGAGAGGCAAAGATTTAAGGATGAAGACAATATTCAAAGAAAAGAGTTGCTTCAGTCAATGAAAACCTCACTGAAATAAATGTATTGAATACCTTGAGGACTATTTTGAAAGAAATCAAATTTTTTATTACTTTCAAATTAAACAAAAAGCAATTATGTCATTACTTTATAACCTTTTGTTTAAGAATTGTTACAGCAACCATCCACTTGATTATGACATCTATTAAAAGTTGTTAAAAAATCTCAACTTGTATTAACCACAGAGATAAATGTTAGATTCATTTCTCCATTAAGGACAATTTATTTATACTCAAAATTAAAAAAAGGGATTATTCTGGATACTATTACTATGTCTAAAACTTTCATGTGACAATATTTGCTTTCACCACATGACAATTTTAGGCACAGTTATAGTAGCTTGAGTAATCACTCTTTTTAGCTTTTATATGGGTCTGATTATGGGGATTCAAGTACTTTTATTACCAATTCTTGCATTTTCCATTTCTTCTTCTGGATATTATATATATATATATATATATTTATTCAAATATCATATGGGAGCATGTTTGTTGTTTTGTTATTTAATGCCATATCAACCTTCTCCAGTTATTTAATGCCAAATCCATCCTTTTAGAAGGGCAATAGTGGTACTATTTAACCCATAGATGGGAGGATTAGGGGGTTCATACCTTAATCCTAGGATATTTGTTCAAAAGTGAACCTAATAGCGTGACTAGCATTCAAACTCATGTAGTACAAATCCACAGTCCAACATTTTACCCATTACACCATGGGGGTCACCCCAGGAGCATATTTGTAAATCAAATAAAATCAATACAAAAACCAGTTGCATTTTAATGATTATGAATTTTATTTACAATTTATTTTTCTCTTTCTCTCTCTCTCTCTCTCTATATATATATATATATATATAAAACTACACTGTTTACAATAGCATTATGACTGAAGAATAATTTATGTAATCAAAAATAAAACAGCATACATATATTGTAACAGCAGCAACTGGGGTCAGAAATCAAAGACACGAGTCTCGTACTGGTGAAGTTGTATATTTTTATTCCCGCACGTGTTCGGCATAAAATGCGTACATTCTACAAGTATACACTGTTCAACGTATAGACGTTCTCCAACATACAATCTTCAACATGAAAACTGAAACAAAATAAACGCACTCGTAAATGTTCCAAAAGAGGAAACACACCATGAAAGTGATAATTTAAATCGAATTAAGAGAATTCACGTGCTTACCTCTTTTTGCCTTGCTACTGACCCACAACAAGAGAAACGTCAGTCTCGCGTGCCAGTCAATTTGAAAAAGGCTGAATTCGCGCCAGCTGGTGTTCAAGCCGGAAGTGACCGGTGCGGGAGGCAAATTTCAATCTAAAAACTATACCGGCCGAAACATAAACTCTTTCATTAACATGGCTCCCAAAAAATAAGCACCACTTATTTTTTACACAAAGGGTCTTCAACTTCCCTGAGTGAGTCCTGAGAATATTTAATCAAAGTAGCCGACTTAACCAAACGTCCAGATTATCCCTCCACCAAACTGTTGGCATTAGGGAGACCCAAGCTATCAATTCCCCCAATTGTGAAATCAGAAACAGATCCGTCCGATGTCTCTCCTGATCGACTCGTCTTAAACCTTTGGGACACGTACATGAAAGGTCATGCCCCTCAAGCACCTCACATTTTGGCAAGGATGTATGCACTGATTAAAGATTTAATCCCTAAAGAAATCTTAGATTCCGATTGGATTTCTCACGGAATTGTTATCGGGAAAAAGGGACAACAAGTCGAGGTATTCAATATTCTAACCATAGAACGCGGTCAAGATCCAATCTACAATGATCGACTTACGAGTCCCGGAGTGTCTCAGCTAAATGGTTCAAAAAGGAGGGAATTGTTATTTTTTTTTGGCTATGCTCAGAGACAAGAAGAGGCCCACATGTTGGTATCAACAACGACTTTTATACCGCATTGACAGATAGATTTAGAGACAAAGTTGAAGATTATCAATTCTGTGGAGAGTCAACCACTCAACCCGACAATGCACAGGTCAGTCAAACCATCCACAGACTAGAGTGGCTACCAAGCTATTACTGGAGCACTGGACATGTTCCTCAATCGGTTCCCAAATAATGAGTACTCTCCATTGAGGATTTGTACATTGACGCAACACCTTAGGGGATGTACTGGTATTCGGGATGTAGATTACATGGCAACAGAGATCTTGGACAGTTCAGTGTCCAAACTTTTTACTTATATAGTCGATTTTAAAATGGCTCAAGAAATCACCAGGCTTATGAGTACTGATAAAGAGTCTGATGACCCATTTTCTTACTTCTGTTACCAGGACTCTCTGGGATTGGTGAAGCAGTCTGTTTATTCTTCTAGCAGCAATCCACGTTTACATAATATGATTCATATTGTAGGCTGTCTAGCGGGATATACCAGATCTTTCAACTCTCGGTTCATACCAGAAGGTTGGAGCTATAATGTTGTCAAGCTGGGTGTTTTTCTGTTCTATTATTTTGTAGGATGAGGCAGTTCTGACATTTACATCGCCCTCAGCGACAGAGAGTGGATTGCAGAGACCCAGGAAGCAACAAAGTATGACAAGAAGGCTAAGCAGATCACCCAGACAAACAGACTTGTCTCAGCTACAGAGGGTGCTACTCCAGATCTGGATAAGGAGCTACTAGAGAAACCAGATCCCACGCCCGGTACTCTTGCTGCAGCCTGTAACCACTTTGCAGCTATCCCTCAGTCTCTATCAAATAGATATCTACATAGATTGGCAGGGAGAAATACTTGGGAAGCATTCCGAGTAGGAACAATAGGGCTGAAGCTGTTTGACTTTTTTAACAATTGCTCATAATCCTTATAACATATATCATCTGTACATTCGCTGTTCATAACAGAAAAAAAAATGAAATAAAAAAAAAATAAACGCACTCGTAAATGTTCCAAAAGAGGAAACACACCATGAAAGTGATAATTTAAATCGAATTAAGAGAATTCACGTGCTTACCTCTTTTTGTCTTGCTACTGACCCACGACAAGAGAAACGTCAGTCTCGCGTGCCAGTCGATTTGAAAAGGGCTGAATTCGCGCCAGCCGGTGTTCAAACCGGAAGTGACTGGTGTGGGAGGCAAATTTCAATCTAAAAACTATACCGGCCGAAATGTAAACTCTTACATTAACATATATAAAAGAGGTATACTTATTTTTTGGTTGTACCATATCAATATTTTTTTTAACTATATTATCTTGCACTTGAAACAAAAAAAAATCTGTTCTTTCTTTCTTTGTCTTTGAAGGAAATTAATTCTTCATCAAAAATTGATATACATGTACTTATTTATAGGCAATATATATATATATATGAAATTGTCATAATTTTAACAGAGATTCAAGGTTCATCATCATAGGAAGAATCAAAAAACACATTGGAAAGAAACAAAGATAAATGGATATAACATCTCCAAACACTGACTTTAAATGGATTTAACATGAATGAGGCTGATTCAAAATAGGATATACAGATTTTGGAGTGACACATTGACACCTAAATAGATAAACACAGAAGTCATGGTTATTTTGAAGCACAACTCTCCCAGGCTAAACATATACCTCCAAAATGAAGAGATCATTTACTAGGTGTCCTGACAACAGACAAATTTCAATTAAAGACACTAAGATATTAGAAAATAATATTTATTTAATGAATGTATATGCAACATCATCAGTTTATCTTTTTGCAGTTTCTTTTATAGAATCTCAACTTTTAGAAACTATTTTTAAAAAATTCTCGAAAACTGTTCCACTGATGATGATGATCTAAAGTAGAAAAATGTTTGTTAATATTATATATATATATATAAAGTCTGTTCTTGAAAGAAAACTCATCTGAATATTCATCAATTCTATTTGGTGAATTTTGTAAGCAGAATTTATTTCCCTCTTTGCCTATATGAGCATTCATGTCTCCATGACCTGAATATTGTGTTTGGGAATGTGTCAGATAAGAGAAGATAACTCATTATAGAAGGTGATGGTGTCTGTTTTATCACTGGCATTGGTAGGACTGTAGAATGAGATGATTTTTGTGTAGGGGTTGTTATTAAATGAAATACATATCAATCTTAGGTGGCTTCTCTGCATGCTGTTTATTCATGTTAAGGCATGAGGACTGAGAAGTATTCCTACTCCCTCCAATGAAGGCATCGATGGATTTTTTTCCATGCTGTAGAACAATAAATATAACTGCCATAAGGGTCCCAGCTAGTGTCCAGTTGGCAGACAAAATTAAACAGGCAGTAATTCAATACAGTTCCTGGAACACTACTAAATTGCAGCTGGTAATTATGCAGAAATATCTCCACTCATAGACCAACAGCCAATCCCAGCCCATGAAATGGACTTGCCCACATGAGCACAATGAGATGCTCCAGTGTACCATAAATAATTAAAAGTCACTATGTTGACTATGTTTTTGCATCGAAGTAAATTTGTTTTAGCCTCTGTAGCTGATTTTTCAAACACTGGACCAGAGCTCTAACCCCAGCAGAATACATCTCTTGCTTACCCATGAGAAGGGTGGTGCAGTTTGGACATTTGGTTTGAGTTACAGTTATAGTAACCTTTTGGTGACTATTTTTCTCATTAGATGAGTAGTAGTAGTAGTTTCCTGACTGAAATACTTGATCTTGGTCATTGTTCACTTAGTATTCCTCCACTCATCATTAGGTGAAGTACACTGTTGACCTACTTTAGATTCATCTGCCTTTCTTCACATCTACCATGCTGCATTCTATAGTTTCTATTGCTATATACTTGTATGGCTCTTATAATACTCTCTTCACTCAGTATCAGTTACCCAGTGATAAACTTGAGCAGGATAACTGAGTGATTACGGAGGTAGTATGTTTGAATATATCAGAGTCTGACCTCGCCATTTGATCAAAGTTTTACTGCCTCAGAGTTGCATATCTCCAGTGCTATGCTTGTAGGATTTTGATAATGTAAGTTTTTCTTCAGAAAAAAAGCCCACCCTTTTTTCCTTAAAAGTTCAACTCTCCAATTTTATTTTAATCAGGTACTGTAGGTTCAGTCTATTCTTTTAATTCTCATGTAAACCCTTTTGTTGTATGGGTTTTGGAGTTTTCTAACCCAAAGAGTTTTATTTTTTGTGGGGTTGTTACTGCTACTTCAAAGGAAGTCTCCATGGCATAATAGCTTAAGTGCAGGACAATGTCCTCAAAGTAAGTAAATTAGAACTCCAGTCAGGCAAATGTATTCACTTTAGGGCTAATACTCTTGGGAAAGGTATGAACCCCCTTATCCCTACACCACTGTTTTTCTACAAGAATGGTTTTGGCATCAAATAACCCCTGAATGTTGATATGTCATAAAACAAAGAAACCAAAACATACTTGAAGATGGTAATTAAAGTCATTAAAAGTATATATTAAAACAGATAATAAAAACATAAATAGTTTTACTCTCATCTATTTCTTTTCCCATCTTATATTAACCTTTAGGAAATCTCACTCTGTAAAATGTAGCTTCTTCCCTACAAACAACTATAGAATAACCAAAGTTTCCATCAAATTTCTGTCTACAATTGCAGATAAAGACATTCTTTTGTATACAGCCTGACTATTGCATAAAGACACAAAAATTTCTTCACAAACAGATTCTGCTTGATAATTACTCTATTTCAAACAGACCTGTCTAGAAAAAGGACAACAAAATTTTTAATTAGGAAGAAACCTAACCTGAAGGTTGAGCACGTTGGCAATGAAATGCAAAAGCTCTTCCAATGAATTGAGCCCTCCGGTAGCTGATAGGGCAAAATGTAAACAAACCGAAAGCTAATACAAAATGAACTATAATTCCTGAGCTGACGTAGGTTGCCTAAATGGCTGAGAAGTAAGATAATAAGTCTAGCATAAAGTTAAGCAGGTTTCATCACAGCTTGAAGCATCCTGTGTGTCTAGCCACACAGAAGTGTTGTGATACAATGAAACAGTCTGTCTGTGGATGATTATATATATATATATTCAAGAACTGAATCATGCATTCATCTAAGAAAAGATTTTTACTTGCTGCTTTATATATTATCAGAATCAATACAATTATGCTAAAATTGAAAACTTGATTTTCAAAAGATAAAATTGATAGTCCTGTTTATTATTACCAATCATTTTAAGTTTTGGGTATGGATAATACCTTAACAAATAAACCTAAGTACTTGATGAAAATATTTTACTTTGTTCATTCCCTAACTGCTAATTTATATTTACTAGTACAGAACACACATTATATAAATATTAAAAAAAGAATTTCCACAACAAATTTTAAAATGCAAATATAAATTGCAAATGGCTGTTTATTGTTTTTGCAATCATCAGGTGATAATTGAAGTTATAATTGGACCATGGAAAAATTCTGCAATCTGCTGTGGACAAAGAAAATGATTGATGGAATAGAATGGGATATGAACTCTTGAAGAAGACTGGAGGGTACAATGGTCAAAACATTATAATAAGAAACTATGTTGAAGAAATTAGTCCAATTATTCAAGAATCAGTTAAATTGTTTTTATATATGAATGTTATAAAATCATTTCATATGTAATTGTTTCTATTAAGGTTTCAGATGACATTTTAAAGAAATTAAAATAAAAAAATTAAACAAAATAGATCTAACAACACTGCAATACATCATAGGATAGTGAGAGAGTCAAAGGAATCTGCACTGTTGATGATCGTTTTGTTTCTTTGTTTAATGGCATACCAAACTTCATGGGTTATATAATATCAAAGCCATACTTGTGGTAGAATAGTAGTGGTATTATCTAACCCATAACTGAAGGGGATTAAGGAGTTCATACCTTTCCAAAGGGTATTAGTCTGAAAGTGAATGTAGTATTATGACTAGAGTTTGAACCCACTTTCAACAAAGTCACACTCCAGCATGTTAGCCACTCCACTGTGGAGACACTTCCTGATGGTGATAATAACTGAGTGCCCAAAAGTAGGAGTCACTAAATTACATAATGACAATGAAACACTGCCTACAGCCTAGAATAAAAACAAATTAGAACCACCATTGCTAAAATGGATACATTCAGCAAAATGGTGACAACAGGTCAAGTTTCAAGTCATGACACAAAAAAGTAAGACAATCTAGTAGATATCAATATTTTACTGATTCAATTTTTCAATGTATACTCTTTTAACAGCCAAAATAAAAAAGCACATCATAGCAAACTTTTTGCAGCCATAATAGTGTTAAAATCCTTTAAAATATAAGCAATTACCAATCCAATTAAAAATTTAATATGTTTTACCTCTTGTGTTTATGGGGATGTCCTCATGGTTTAATGGTTAAAGCGATGGACTGCGGAATCATAGTACACGAGTTCGTACTCCAGTTGTGCTATTACGTTCACTTTCAGACAAATACCCTTGGGAAAGGTATGAACCCCCTTATCCTCCCAGCTATGGGTTAAATAGTACCACTACTGTTCTTCTAGGAGAATGGCTTTGGCATTAAATAACCTACAAAGAAACCAAACCAAACCAAACCTCTTGTGTTTATGCTCTTACAAATTGTTACAATTTCTCAATGGAGATAACAATTAAATACTTACTGCTGATTAGTTTTAATGGCATGCCAACCCATCTTGGGTTATTCTATGCCAAAAGGTTAGCTAAGTGTGTTCATTATATGTTCATATTTCTATTTTTATCTAGTTTTTCCCTAAGTTTTTTTTTTCAATTGAATACACATAATTTTCAAAGAGATTTATTTGACTCATAAATGTGACCCTATCAGGTTCTATCACTCTGGGTCAGAGTGAACATAGCAGTATGATAATGAAGAAGTATTCCACACTCCCCAGGTCTCCTAAACACTGAGTCTCACCATCAGATGCAATTTAGTGTTTTAACTGTAGAGTACTTCTCCTTATTTATAAAGAATTATAACAGAAATTCTAACAATAGTATGTTACTCTGCATCAAGATTTCTGTCTTCTTGAAGGTGGTTTTTAGATAAGTAAAATTGATATTAATTCATAAAATTTTGTTTCAGTTCTGTAAAGTTCATATTATGAAATCTATGGATTTTTCTTTGCAGTCTTCCTCATGTTGAAGTCAGTAGTTTGATGTTGTTTGTGTATTGCAAAAATCTAATTGTCTCACATATATATGGGGTGTTAAATACTCAGGCAAAATTGTTTCTTTTTATTGTGATCTCTTTCAGAATTATTAATCTAATCAACTAATATGCACTAACAAAAGAAAAAAAATTGCAGTAATAATATTTTGCCATCTGTGAAAAACTGATAAATACCAAAATCATTTCATCTTATTCTAATTAGTTACTAGTTGAAGTACCCAACAACTGCACAAGGGAAACTGACTGGTTGGTTAGTTGTTTGGGTTGTATTGGGTTTTATGGCATATCAACCTTTGTAGGTTATTTAATGCCAAATCTGTACACATATATATTAAATATGAATGATTTGTAAACACATTTTTGTAACCTTTTTTAAATGAGCCTGAGCTCATTTTTTTGCACACAGTTAAATGTTTTCAAGTATTGCTACATAACAGTCACAATTTAATATCAGTTATTTGTTTGTACAGTGAAATGGTTCTCAGTATTGCTAAGTATCACTAACGATTCAATTAAATATCTATCATTTGTTTACACACAGTTAAAATGATCAAAGTCCTATTTCTAACAATTCAATCGAGGAAGTGTTTATTTGAGCCATAAATAGGACCCTATCAGATGCTTCCACTCCGGGTCAGAGTGGATCGGGAAGCAATGAAGGGGTACTCCATATTCCCCAGAGCTCCATTGACTGGAGCCTTATCATCAAATGGTTTAATATCATATCCAAGACTTGTTGAGGAAAGTCTTACCCCCTCAGTAGAGATGCAGCCAGAGTACTCAACAGCCCTCATCCCCAAGTCAAGTGGGTAATCCATAATTGGTTTGGCTTGGTTTTTTGGTCTATCAACCATTGTAGGTTATTCTTTTGTTTTTTGTTTTTACATGTATATCAAATATATAGTTTGTAGATATATTGTAGAAACATTTTTAAACAAGCCTGAGCTCATTTCTTTGTACACAGTTAAATAGTTTTAAGTATTGCAATGTAACAACAACAATTTAAAATCAGACATTTGTTTGCACACATTCGAATAGATATACATGATATGTGAGAGATTTATTTGTAGGTAATTTCATTTTTAATTGAGTTAGAACAAAATTGTTTGCACACTAGTGTAGCGATTGTTTCTACAGTTACATAGTTTCAATCATTGCCACCTAACACTTATAATTCTATTCAATATTAATCCTTTGTTTGCACACAGTGAAGCGGTTGCAAGTATTGCTATTTAATACTAATTATTTATCATTATTTATCTGTCTGCACACAGTTAAAAGGTTCTAAGTATAGCTATGTACCAAAAACGATTCAAGTAAACATCAGAAATTTGTTTACACACAGTTAAATGCTCATATAGTTCTGTTTCTAACAATTCAATTTAGTATAAGTCAACAAAGTTAAATGGTTCCAAGTATTGCTATATATCTCAAACAGTTCAATTAAACATCAGTCATTTGTTTACATAAAGTTAAATGATCAAACAGTTCTATTTCTAACAACTCAATTTAGTCATTAGTTTGCACACAGTTGAAATGTGAAACAGTTCTATTTGATCCATAGATAGGAACCTTTCAGGTACAACCACTCCGAGCCAGAGTAGACGGAGTGATGGCAATGAGGTGGTACTCTGCATTCACCAAAGCTCCAGCATTACTGGTGCCTCATCATCTGATGGTTTAAATTTCATATCAAGGACACTCATTGGTGAGATCTTACCTCTCTGCAAAGATGCAGTCAATGTATTTTACTGTCCCAGCCAACTGAATTGAGGGAAACTGAGACTTAGATCACAATTAATTAAAATGACAGTAAAATAAGTCGTTTCTTATATCATGCTTATAAGTATAGTTTCAGTGGAAACTGCTTGGTACAGATAATCCTGAAAAACTCAATTAGTCCTGTCAACAGGATTTAGAATATGCTGACTATATTCTCTGCAGAGGAATAAGACCCACACAAAAGGAATTTCCTGGATATGACATTAAACTGCATCTAGTGGTGAAGTTCCAATTCTGGAAAATATGGAATCACACATTTTTTTGCCATTACTCACAGGTCAACTCTAACCCTAAGTTTTAGTACTTATTTGGCTCTCATTTACAGGTCTGTTATATGCCCCACCTATGAACATTAATGGGTATGTCCCATTCGTCATATTATTACATACCCTACCTATGGATATTAATTAGTATGTCCCATTCCTCATATTGTTATATACCCTACCTATAAACATAAATGGGTATGTCCTATTCCTCATATTGTTATATACCCTACCTATAAACATAAATGGGTATGTCCCATTCCTCATTGGACATTATTGTGAGGGAGTAATCTATTCTGATTAAGTAGTCATCACCAGCAGTGGGTACCTTCTTCACACTCTGCTGTTGAGTATTGTATTTTGTTAATATTATAAATTTTTCCATTTCATTTCCAACCTCTGTTTCAGTTATTACTCATTCAATAACCTTTTATTAGTTTACAACAGGGTCAAATGGATTTGTTTGTAAATTATAAATATTCAATAGAAATAAGTAAAACCATTTCACTGTGTGCTAACAAATGATTATGACTTAAAAGAATTACATTAGTATTAAGAATAGTTACTTGAAGCTATAATAAAAATAATTACAAGATCTTCCTCTCTCTCTGTGTTTGTGTCAGACTACTGAATGAGAGACATTGTCTTATCTGATTAACAGAGTAGCACATTATTATTTTTGAATATTTCATATTCAAGATGATACCAGTGAGGCACAGTTTACTAAAGACCATTATTATTAGTTATTTGAAACCATATGATTTCTTGTAAATTATTAGCATAAGATAGGAATACTTGAAACCCTACCAAAATGACAATAGTAAAAAAAAGTGCAATGGAATACTGAAAATATACTGAATACATGTACCCCTCCCCATGAAACAAAATTGCCTCTGATGATGAGGCTTCAGTTCTGAAGCTTTAAAAAAATGGTAAGTAGCCCTTCATTGGCATTATGCAGAGTGATAGTACCTGTTAAAATCCCATCTATGGGTCAGGTGGACCGGTTTGAAAATTGTTAGTATTAGATAAGAATACTTGAAACCATGTAACTGTGTGCAAATAAATGATAATCATAATTAGATAGGCATGGTTACTTGAAGTTATGATTATCTACAAAGGATTGTTATTGTTAGGGACTTGAAAAAATAACTATGTGCAAATAAATGATTATTATTTAAAAGAAAGAATTGTGTTATGTATGAATTATTAGTATTAGATACGAATACGTGATGACATAATTGTACACAAACAATTATAGACAAATAAGCACATTTTTTTAATGGAATAGAACATTGAAAATATACTTATGATTCAAATCAAGCATTTACAAATCAATTAAATTTTGACAGTAAATATTTCATAAAGTGATGATATGCCATTAAACTAATAAGCTCATAAAGCCCCCTCCACCACCATTTTTTTGAAAATCACTTTTTCAAGTCACCTTGTTGGTATCTCCAATCAAAATAAATTTTTCAGCTCAATTCAAGACCCACTTATTTTGTAATGGGCTGTGAGAGAAAACAGTTTTTTTAGAATCAGTTATTTTTTGTCCAGATTGACCTAATTAAGCAAAAATGCCATGGAATTATCTTACATCTCCAACTTGAAGAAAAAACTCTAAACCTAATTAGTCATGTTTAATTGAATTTGAATAATTCTGCATGATTAATCTTTTTAATATTAAACCCTAACCATAAGTCTAGTCAACATGGATACCAAATTTTATAACTCTATATCAAAATGTTTGGCAATTTATAGTTATGGACAAAAAACTATTCTAAATTATTCATATATATTAATGGCTCAGTGATTTACAAGAGAAATGGCAAGCAGGGCATGAAAAAAGAAAGAAATATTCAGTGTTGAGCCCTGCTTGGCTTCCATGATTTGGCAGACAATTCAAAAATGTCTATTACTGTGTTGCCAAAGACTAATGCCAAAAATACTTATCACTCTAAGAATTTGGTGATGCAGTTTGGTTTGGATCCCAATTATTCTTGTCTTTTTTCTTATGTTCACTTGGTAAATACCATAATTATTATTGGCAGCAGTAAAAATATACCTTTTTATTACCGTCTATATCCTTTAATAGTTGTTATATTCAGTGTATTGAATTTATATACAAATCTAAGAATTATTGCAAAGCTTTTTTTGATAGAGTTTGGTTTCTTTTGTTTAATGGCACATCAAACTTCATGGGCTATTTGATGCCAAATCCATCCTTGTAGAAGAATAACAGGAATACTATTTAATTCCTGGCTATTGAGGATAAAAGGGGTTCATATATCTGAAATTGAATATAATAATGGGACTAGAGTTTGAACTTGCTTACAATAAAGTTGCAGTCCAGCAAGTTAGACATAACACAACCCTTTATGTAGATGGTCATCGTCATATAATGTGATTCATAACACAAATGATATGCAATGGGAGGTTTTCTATGAAGAATTACTACAAAAATTAACACTCAGAAGAATTACAGCATTTGAGAGATTTACATGATAAGTCATTGGTAAAAACATACTGCTTTGGGCTCTGTTGGTGTGGTTTCAAATATGTAGACTATAGTACCTGCAAAGGGGTAAGACCCTTCGCAGAGTTTGGTAAAGGAACACTCCAAGTTTATTGCAGTAACTTACAGTCAACTGATCACTGAAAATTATACCTCCCGCAAACCCATCTTCATCTGGTGCAGGGAGTCCTCATGACATAGTCGTTGCTAACATGCTGAACAATTATGTTCATTTTCAAATTAAGGGAAGGGTAGGAACTCTTTCATCTCCTCCAGCTATGGGTTAAATAGTACCACTGCTGTTCTTTTACGAGGATGGATTTGGCATTAAATAACCCAAAAAGGTTGATATGTGATAAAAACAAAAAAAATCAATCTTCATCTTTTCTATACATCAATCACATGTGGTTACCTTGGTTATTTAGACTTATCATTGTCATTTGAAAGGAATCATTTTCAACCCTTTCTAGAAAATTTTCTAAGCTGTCTAACTGTACAATTTTTAACTCCTGACTTGAACCTCTTTATAGATTTCACTGGGCTGCTTTGCTAACTTACAAAAATAAAATCCAATGGCTTTTCAGATGCCAATACTCTCTTAAGACTTACCTTTATAAAAACATCAAATTTCTTGTCTTAATTATAGATGAACTGTCTAGTCAGCAGTCATTTCCCAAAATGTCTTCTAAAATGCTGTAGCAGAATATCAACATTTAAAGAAGTATTCATTCACCCAAAAAGTGACTAAGTCTAAACCCATCATTTTACCATTCTAGTTTGTAACTTAACTTACTTAATAGCCATGTTGGCAGGACTTAGAATATGCTAAATGTATTGTCAGCAGAAGAGGAAGATCCACAAAATAAAAGGGGTGTCCTGGGTATGGAATTAAATTACATCTGATAATGAGGCTGGAGAGTATGGAGTACCTCTTCATTACCCTTACTTTCAAGTCTATTCTGATCCTCAGTGATAGTGCCTGTTAGGGTCCAATCCATAGGTTAAACAGTTCTGTTTGAAAATTATTAGTATTAGATAAGAATATTTGAAACCATCTGTGTACAAACAAGTTACTCTTCTTAAAAAGAATTATTAATGTTAGGAAAACTTCAAACCTAAAAATTATTATGGCTTGCCAATTAAGAATACTTAATAAACTGTAAATCACTCACATTGAAAATATTTACTTGAAGCAAAAATTGTTTACTAAGGATTTATTATTAGTTACTTGAAACAATATATATGCAAACAAATAACTTACTATAAATAGAAATAATTACTTGAACCATATAATAATTAATATTGGATAAAAATACTTGAAACCATAAAAATTAGGCAAGTTATTTTTAGGATTTCACATTCAAATGAAGAGCTACAGTAGCAATTCAAATACACCCTACTAAAGCCTGATTGTCACAACTGGGGAATTTCAAAAATGCAATCTGTATGTGAGGACACTTTAGAAGAACAATATGCAATAAAATTTTGTTTTAAAATTGAAAAAAATGCCACAGAAACGTATGGAATGCTTCAGACTGCTTTTCGACCATCTCGCATGAATTGAGCATCAGTTTTTGAGTGGCATAAGAGATTCAAGGAAGCCAGGGAGTCTGTGAGGGATGATGAGAGGTGTGGGAGGAGTAAAAAAGTCAATACACCAGAGTTGATTGGCCAAAGGGTTAGGATTAGGGTTACTATGTTGAGGTTTTAAAGGAGTTCAGGAAGAGATTCCATCAGAAGAGGCTAGCACTCTTCAAATCGGGTCAGTGGCATTTCCAGTAGGACAATGCACCAGTCCACAACTCCATCCATGTCACAGACTATTTGAGCAAGACGGGCATCAAGACAGTTCCTCAGCCTCCTAATAGTCCAGACCTTGCTCCTTGTGACTCTTGGTTATTCCCTAAGCTCAAAGGCTGTTGCTATGAGACAACTGAGGAGATGAAAGAGGCTGTGATGAAGATCATAGACATGCTCACACAAGAGGACTTCGATGGGGTCTTCCAGGAGTTGTTGGAACAGTACAACAAGTGCATTGCAGCCGGAGGAGATTACTTTGAAGGGGACTAGAGTTTCATGTTTGTACTATCAATAAAAGTGCCCATACGAAAAAAGTCTGGAAAGTTATTTACTGATCCTCGTACTTGATAAAACTGTGTGAAAAAACTATCAGAAACAACTGCACAAAATATTTAAATATGAAAATACAATGAACATATCCCTTAACCTTTGCACATAAAATAACCCTAGACAGGTTGACATACCATTAAAATCAATTAATCAATACACTTGAAAGAAATCAATTTGCCTCATTTTATTACCTGTTATTCTTCTAATCTGTGATTTGAGTAAAATATTTTGTAGGATACATCTGTTGATTTGGTTACAGCAAGGATTGAACTCTGTACTTCCCATTTCCACTTCAGATGAATACCAAATATTAACATTAAAGCAAAATTGATTTCGAGCTAAGTGCATAAATCATCTGAAAGTGAATGGTATGTTTATAGAGAGACTTGCCTAAGGTCTTTAACAAAGAGAAGGAATTGATCACACTTGAACCCTGTACCAACCTGTCCAAAGGCCAACGTTTTAACTCACATATTCCAAATAGGCACTCATTCTTAGTCCTTACCCATTTAGCAGTCTTCCGAAAACCCAAAATGTGTGGGTTAAGGAGTAAAGACTTAGAGGAAGGAGATCTTTGGGAGAAACATGGAGTTGGGTAGGTAATTACACACTTTCATTGGCCAAAAGGTTAAGTATCATTGATTGTTTGATACATTTTCCATTAATGTTGTTGGACACTGTTTGCATAAAACAAAAGTTTTACTCTCTCCTTTGCCTTATCTTGTAGGGTGTTTGAAACTTGGCAACAAGGGTCGGTGTCAGGGTGATTAGACTTGAGGTGGGAAGGTGTCATCATGCAAACACAGAAGGGTTAGGGGGTGTCAGAATTATGGATTATAGGTAAATTTAGCTGCATATTGGTACTTGAATATAAAGTTTAAATGCTTCTGCAATTAGCCAAAGCCAAAATACTGACCTCCTGCTCAGAGAATACACATGCACATTTATGAGTATGTACAGAGATATATCTTTATATGTATGTTCACATATACATCTATCTAAATGCAACACTTAGTCTGCAGACTAATGCAGAACTGGATTTTTATCTAGAAATATCACAGCATAATATGAAATCTATACAATTAGTCATCACTGAATTAAGTGCATTGACAAAGTAAGAGATTATGTTGAAAAATGAATGCCTCTGGTATATCAAGTTTTTCAGGAAGAATCCTACCATGAAAATCTATGGCCATGCCACCTTCATCCTCTTTAAAGAATTCCCTTAAGGATCTTTCATATTTATCCCAGTATCTCATTATTATATTTCACAAGTTCTGGCATTCACAGGCACAGTCTTGGTAATATCTAGTGGGCTTTCAAGATTGTCTTCTAATTCAAAGAATTATCAACTAGGTTGTCATTCTTATATTCCACAAGTTCTAGAATTCTCAGGGATGGCTTTGGTAATATCTTGAGGGTTTTCTACATAATTGTTAATTCCACACTAATTATTGACACAATTTTCCTTTTTTCTTTAAACACATCAAATCAATCTAAGCAAGGTCAGTTGGTCACTAAGGGCAAAAGGTTATAAAATATGACAAAAGAGTACTACAAAGGACTGACAAAACAGAAAATCAGGTTAAGACACTTTTTAACCCCAGAATTAAACAGCCCAAGAAAATATTCTTGAGGGAGTTTGATACATAGCACAAATGTTCAAAGAAATAAAGTGTCAGAATGGAACATGCATCTACTGTGGGGAAGATTCACAAAGAACAGATGCTGCTTTGCTAGAGACAGCAAAACAAGTTCTTTATTGAGTGGGTGGGGTTTTATGGCATATCAACCATTGTATGTTATTTAATGGCAAATACTTTTTATATATATATATATATATATTAAATATATAAGACTAGTAAACACATTTTCCGGAGCACATTTTTTAATGGCTCTACATATATGATTTCTAAGTGATTAGTTTGTAGGCAATTTCATTTTTACATGAGCCAGAAATAATTGGTTTGCACCCAAGTATTGATAGTGTTCCAATACAGTTAAATGGTTTCAAGCATTCCTATCTAACACTAATAATTCTATTTAATATTGTTTTTTGCACTCAGTAAAATGGTTTCAATATTGCTATTTAATGCTAATTATTCTATTCAACATGATTCATTCATTTGCACACAGTTGAATGGTTCTAAGTATTGCTATGTAATGTCAATAATTCTATTTTTCTTACAGGTAAATGGTTTCAAGTATTCCACACAAATGATTTTATTTGCACACAGTTAAATGGTTCTAAATATTGCTATATATCACTAACAATTCAATTAAACATCAGTCATTTGTTTAAACACAGTTCAATAGTCAAACAGTTCTATTTCTAACTATTCAACTTAACATATATCATTTATTTGCTCACAGTTTAAATGTCAAACTGTTCTAATTGACCCATAGATAGGACCCTATTAGGTGCAACGACTCTGGGTCAGAGATGTCCAGAAAGTAATGGCAATGAAGGGGTACTCTATATTCCACAAAGCTTCAGCATTACTGGGGCCTCACCATCAGATTGTTTAATGTCATAATCAGGACACTCATTGGGAGCAGGGTCTTAGCCCTCAGCAGAGGTGCAGTCGGTGTATTCTACAGCCCCAGCCAACTTGGCTTGTTATTAATTGAATTGGTGGAACCAATGAATGCAGCTCATCCAAATATTTTCCACAAAAATATGAAGAGAAGAGGGACAAATCAGCAATATTCTGAAAATGAGGAAAATGTCTGAAATGATGAGAAGCAATCCTCTTCTAAAATTCTATGTGTAACTGGTTCTTCACCTAAAGTAGACAAAATATATTGAGAGGAAATTTATTTTCCAAAATTTCTGATGCTTACAGAACATCAACCATTTTTACTAATTTAGATATAAAGCAGATGATTTTGTCAGAGAAAATTTTCTATAATCTCTAACTTTCCTAGTGATTTTGAGTGAACAGATCAATGTAAGAGGTAAAAGATAAAGGACAATGTGTAAAAGGTATTAGACACCAGGTAAAAAACTGAGCTATAATTGGTTAATATGTATCATGTGATATATGATGTAAATCTGTAATAAAGTAATAGACAGGGTTTGAGCATAGCAAGCCTGTCACATAGTGACTGCCAGCAGCGCTACACATGGTGAAGTCATTAATTGTAATATGTGACACAGAAAACACATTTTGATTCCAAAATCAACAAAATCCTTTGTCACAAAATTTTTGACTATGAGAAATGCACTCCAAAGTTGATAGATCTTTTTAAAATAAAACTAAATGCTTCTCTGAGAAATTAGCATGATATCCTCGAGGTAGAACATCTTGACTCAATCAGTCTGTCTCAAAAAATCATGCCAGACTAGTTTTTTCACTATTTTTTTTTCTCTTTTCTTAACTCCATCTTCATTTTTTTTTTTTCATCATCTTAAACTTATGTGTTGCTCTCAGCAGAACAAGAAAGGCTGTTAGATATTTGGGTTAATTTTCTTTCTTATGTGAATTCTTTCAATGTTTATTTATTTTCTTTTTTGTTTTTAAGTGGTGTTTTCCTTCCCAGAAGCCCATTTTATTCTTTGGTTCTCTGAGACTTGTAACATTTGAAAAATATTCCCTGTCTCTAAAATACTTGCAGTCTATTTTCAACTTTCAGGGTGTTCTTGTTTTGGTGCTGCCTCTGAGGAGAATTCTGGTTGTGTTATAAAATCTTCAAGTTTGAAGACTGAGGCTTTGTGCAAATAAAGAGATTCTTTCTGGAGATTTTTTTTTTTTAATTGTTTTTTTTTCTGTTTTTTTTTTTTTTGTTTCTTTTTCCTTTCCTAACCATGATTAACTGATTTCTTTTATCCTGAAGTTTTTGTTGCTAAGTAAATTTAACAAAGATAATCATCACAGAGATGTCAAAGTTGGTACGTCTCATTACTTCAAGACTTTAGCACTTTCTTTTTCAAGAAATTTTCCACTAGCTGTAGCATCAAACCAGAGATCAACTATTATTACCAATTTTTCCTCAGTATTTTCTTTCATAATTTTATTAAAACTTTTCCAAGACAATCTATGGCAGTGAGTAGGCACCATGGATTGGAAATAAAGGAAAACCATTCTGTAATATTTGTAGGAAATGGACATGAGAACCAAAGTTCAGTTCTTTGACAAGGCTGTTTGTATTTCACTTTGTACTAATACACTTGGGGAAGGTATGCATCCAACTTTTGTCCCCACAGCTATGAGTAAATAGTATGGCTGACTGGGCTGTTTAACCTTGGTATGCTAACCAGTCTAGGAGAAGGAAAACTCTAAATTCAGTTCTGTTAAATTCTGTTAAGAAAATTCATCTTGTGTCACATCCAGTTCATGGCAGATGGGTTGGGTACATTCCCTATTTTGGCAAGAAATCAAATTTAACCTTTAAACTTTGACTTTTCCCCAATCTGTCAGCACCATATTTGTTTTTATTTTTACACTTGTGTTATAGAAGAAATAATGACTTGAAAACTAAAATTTCATGGATTTATTTATTTGATACAATGTTTTATGAAAATTATAATGTTTGATATTTATCTGATAAAATGTTTTATCCATTATTTACTTCCTCAGATCATGATTAAGACAAAATTTTAGGCAAAAATACTTTAAAATCTCAACTTTCTTCAAGGTGATCATGGCAACATATCAAGGAATACTAACTGTAACAGATCTTTCAAATGTGGTAGCTAAAAACGTTTGAGATTGTGCTTATGGCCCTTATTCAAGCTGTGGGATGATCACTCTTGTCTGCAAGGGAATTTCTGCAGATGACTACTGGATAGCGTTACTGAAACAGTATATAGGAAGTGGACATATAAATCCCATATACTTGCAGGATGGTTTAAGGCGAAACATAATTCTTGGCCTCCAGGTAAAGAATATTTTTTGTTCTTGGCAAACCTCATGTCATATTGAACATGACACCACAGAATGGTACACGGAATAAAATGTCCCATGCTTACTTATATATAAGCATATTTAATTCCACATGAGTAACTAAGGTACACTTCACAAAATATCCAAGTCTCTCACCAACTTTTATATTACTTGGAATTTGATATACAAGTTCATATGATTAGAACCTTTCTATATATACATTACCTTGTTAGTGGGGGATAAGAATGTACTAACTGCATCCTTTGCAGAGGAGTGAGAAACCTCCACCAAAAAAAACAAAACAAAAAAAAAATAGTTTGTCCTGGATTTAACCCTAAACTGTATCCAGTGATGAGTCTCAATTATTTGAGAGAGTAGACTACCATTTCATTGACATTACTCCCAGGTTCACTCCAACCTGAATTATTAGTGCCTGATAAGATCCTATCTATAGATCCTCAAAAACTATTAGTTTGGATCAAGATGCTTGTGTGATGGCAAATTCTTAAAAATCCCAAAACGGGACTTTATTTTCGCACGTGTGAAGACGGGGCAGGTTGGCACTTGATCCCTTGTAGAATAAGTCCTCGTTCAGAGTTTTTTCTCAGGCATATAAGAACTGGCATATTATGAGGGGGATTAATTTATGGCCAGACTGACCGCCGCTGGCAAGGGGTTCCAAATTCCACACTATACACACACCCACCAAGGCCACTAAACTTCCTCCCCTAGAATAATGGAAGATATGGACCTCTAGGTTCAGACGTAATAACATTAATTAAAGTAGTCGGCAATTCCGGTTTCCCGTGTGATATTTTAAAGGAATTAATAGGACAATTTTAAGCAAGATAACATAAGGCGAATAGAAGCTGAAAAGGAAGCATGAAGTAACAAATTCGTAGCAGACGCCACAAATAACAACTTAGACCACATGGGAACATTAAAATACATGAATCTTTTACTACACATAGATATACACCGTCAAAGTGTCAAATATATAATAAATCAACAGTCCATGAACATAAATGTCTTTCTTCTTTTCTTTTCTTTCGTTTTCCTTCAAATTGAGAGAGAGAGAGAGAGGGTATACAAAATTTGGTATAAGGAGAAACAGTCCCAAGGGTACTTATCTTATTTTCTTTGATGGAATTCCTGTGGAGAATCTTTCCTCTTTCATGGGCTAATAGACTTTATGCCATTTTTAACACTGGCTTGAAGAACTTGGGTCCTTCCTATCCGAGATATTTTTTTGTCTTCTTCACCCGGAGTACTGGCTTTGGGTCTGTCTGCCACGAGCCCTGTCCAATAACTAACTTTTTTCTTTTCTATTTCCGCTGACAGGAGGGAGTCCCCACTTCCGTTTTAGGGTCCCAGCCAATCGTTTGGCTTCTACCTTCCTGTGTCAGGCGACCTGAGTGAGGTCACCAAGTATAAACATCTGGTCTCCCCTCTGTGACCTACATTCTTTCTTAACAGTCACTCTCTGATGGCTTGCTACTGTTAATTCAAACACGGGGAATAGTATTAATCTTATTTCTATCGTCTCAGTGGGATATCACGTGACACTTGAAACTATATAACTATGTGCAAGCAAATAATGGTTGTTATTGAATGGGAATCATTGCTTGAAGTAATATTGAAAACATAGTTATGATTATAATGAAATATTTATGAATCAGTCAAATTACCACATTAAATAAACCAAATTAAAACTTTAATTTATTTTACAATTTTGTGTATTGAACATGGTCATAATTTTACTGGAATTACAGCAATTTTTAATTCTAGCTAATAGTGAATAAATCAGTTTATATATATATTGTCTAAGCCATAATCAAACATTTAAAGTGTATTAAATTTCAGTAATAAATAACCAATACAGATCATCTACATCATCTACACATACATCTCCATTCCTTTTTTGTATTTTTTCTATTTAGTTTGCCCAGGCAACATGTTTGCAATTGTACACAATTATTCTCCTTAATTCTTAAGAGAAAACGTTTCTCCCACTAAAATTCCTCTACAAAGGAATGAAATTAAAGATATCAGTTGTGTTTGAAATAAAATAGTATTATTAATGACAACAATATTTTCTGTATTCAATTAAGCATTGTCAAAAATTATTTTCAATTTCTGACGTTTATTTTCTTTCAGCGTAATTTTACCATTGCTTTTTATTCCAACTTTTCTACAGCCATTAATTTACGGCAGTGAGTAAACTGCATAGATCTAAAGAAAAAAATCAAAATGAAAACAAATTTTTGTTGAAAATTTGTAATGATGATAATTGACGATACGTCATCTAACAAAAACCAAGAGTAAATAATCAACTGGTTTTAAGTTCAGTTATAACTATGAGTTCATCATGTAATTACTATCATGCTACCTCTTCCCTTTCTCCCACCTACATATTTCTATGTTTATGTATAGATAGGTAAATACACGATTTGACTAATATCTCTAACTTTACTTATATTGAGGTGAACAGGATTTCTACCTCTGAGTTGTGTAATGAAAAAAAAATCTGTGCTAACAAAGTTGTATAACAATTGTGAAGCAGGGCTATTGACTAACTATGGCTGCTCTGTGGTTAAAACTACAAAGCTTCACACTGTGATGGTTTGCTTTGATCTATTTATTTAATGGCATATCAATTACTTATGGGTTATTTAATACCAAAATTTAATTAGTTTTTAAAGGTTTTATTGTAACTACAATTATTTTTAATTGCCTTTATTTCTATTTGCTAATAAACATCCATTTGTACAGTGACAGAATATCAAGTATTCCTATCTAATACAAATCATTTGCACTCAGTCGTATGGTTTCAAGAATTTTTAAGTAATACAAATAATTTGCCAGCAATTATATTGTTTCAACTAACTAATAAAACTAATCCAGAGGGGTGGGTCCTCATGGTGTAATGGTTAAAGCAATGGACGGCAGAATCGTTGTAAGCGAGTTCAAACTCCGGTCTTGCTATTACGTTCACTTTTGGACAAATATCCTTGGAAAAGGTATGAACCCCCTTATCCTCCCAGCTATAGGTTCAGTTGTACCAATACTTTTCTTCTCAAAGGATAGCTTTGGCATTAAATAACCTACAAAGGTTAATATACCAAGAAACAAACTAAACAAACTAATCCTTAAACAATTATCACTTCAAGTGACTATTCTTAATACAAATCATTTCCAAATAGTTATCTGCATTTATATCAACTACAAATGATTTTCAGATTTAATTGATCCATAAATGAGACTAACAGATAATAACCTTCTAGGTTAGAGTGGACCTAGGAGTAATGGCCATGAAAAAGTGTGCTACACTCCCTACTTTACTTGACAGCTCAGTCTGGGACAGTAGAATGTGCAGACTGAACCTCTGCAGAAAGCAAAGACCCCTATTAATAAGGGTCCTGGAAAGGACACAAACAGCATCTGTTGGTGAGGCTCCAGTCCTGGATCTTTGATTAAAGTGGAGGACCCATTCATTGCCATTACTTCCAGGTTCACTATGATCTGGAATGGTAGTACCTGTTAGGGACCCATCAATGTGTCAAATAAAACTATTTAATCCTTTATTTTATTTGAAATCATTTCACTGTGTGCAAATAAATGAGCTCCAACTGATTTAACAACAATGTTACTCATAAAACTATTTACTTACAAATCATATTTTATATATATATTCATAAACAGGATTTGGCATTAAATAACCAGTAAGGGATGATATACCATAGAACACAACCAACCAATCATCCCTATTTTAATGTCATACCCAAGACACCTCATTTTGTGAGGGAGGGGTCTTGGGTATGCATTCGGCATATTCTAATCCGACTGACAGGGCAACATCTACATAGAAATGACCTTATCAACGAAGATGAGGACATTAGTCCAATATATAATATAATAATATTTTTTTTTTTTTTCTTTTTGACCGACTCACAGATGTTTTTTTTACAGGAAGGAAAAAATTACTGAAGCAAAATAAAAAAAACATTGATAAATATAAAATCTAAACTTTATTTCACTCAAATTCTTAGTGCTCAAAGTAGAAGTACTTTGTTTCCATAAACACAACATCTCAAGAACTTATATTGGCTTTCATCCAATTCCTCGGGTCTCAATACATTTATCTCTGGCTTCACACGTGTGAGTCTTTGTCAGCATAAGTATACATATATTTTCCTTTTCATGTGTGCATCCCTAACACACACATGTAAGTAGTCCATAAAATCCCCAGCATATAAGAATAACATATAGGGTAGGTAAATAGAAAAAATATATAACTACACATTTAGATATATGTAGGTATATACTTTTTTTATTTGCATATTTTTAATTTATACAAGCTCTCTACATATAGGGGATTGAGGTCACATCCCTGTTTTCTACACTAATTAATTTTTCTCTGAATGTTACTTTGGAGCTATTGGTCAGCTTGATCCTGAAGAAGATATTTAGTTGAGCCTCACTCATCAAGGACCAATATTAGCATTAATATATCCATCATATATTAACACTTGGTACAACCAGCTAGAACCTATGTACAGCAGCTCAGTGTCAATACGGGATGTAGCCCTGAAGACATGCTGGAAACAATGGATGATAGAGAAGGGTAGCCAAAAAGGGTCAGGGATATCCGTGCTGATGGTGCGACATGATGATAATGATATTAACACTTAACACAACAATATGATAAATTCATTTACACCTAAAAAAAAACTTTTAATTTTTTATATACATAAGATATATAATGATGGTATTAAGAAAAAATAATACACAAACATGTCCCAACAATTAGAAATATACATATATAGTTCCATGAACAAGCAGAATGTGGAGGGGATATACAAATGGTTGGTTGGTTGGGTTTTTATTGCATCTCAACCTTTGTAGGTTATTTCATGCCAAATCCATTTTTATACAAATAATCAGTTCTTTTTCAAACAATTCAGATTAGCATGAGTACACAGTTCAATTGTCAAAAACCTTTCTATTTCAAGCTATTCAGTTTAGTCAAACAGTTCTAATTCAAACAATTCAGTTTAGCATAAGTACGCAGTTGAAATGCCCAAACAGTTCTATTTTAAACAATTCACTTTAGCATAAATAGACAGTTTAAATGCAAAAAACAGTAAACTCAAACTACGGCTAAGTTCTATTTAACCCATAGATAGGACCTTATCAGGTGCTACCACTCTGGGCCAGAGTGGACCTGGGAGCGATGGCAATGAAGGAGTATTCCGCATTCCCCAAAGCTCCAGCAATTACTGGAACCTCACCATCAGGTTGTTTAGTGTCATATCCAGGACACTCGTTGGGAGGGTCCTACCCCTCTGCAGAGAAGCAGTCGGTGTATTCTACAGTCCCAGTCGACTGGGCTTACATAAAAATGATTTTTAAAAAATGATTTTTATTTGATCAGGTAAAGTAAAATAGCCACTTGAGTCTATGCTCACTGGCAGAGTTCAAGATACTGCTCAAAAGATACTGCTCAAAAGAACAGAGGCAAAAGAGGTCAAGAGTGGGTTTCTAATTTATCATGAAGCACCCAATGGAATTGCCCATTATCATCTAAGGAGATTATTATTTATTGTCTCCCAGCAGAGCTTTTTTAAATGAACAGATGGATTCATCTGTGTAGTAGAGTTAAAAGATAGGGAAAAAGGATGTCTTAAAAAAAAGCAATTCCACAAGTACTAAAGAGCAAAAGATTGGAAGTTTCAAATTGACAAAATAAATTTAAACTAACATCATAATACTCTGCTTTATTCATTTCAGTCTATGTGAAATTTTCTTTTATGCCACCTTTCTGGACTGAATTTCAATTCTGTGAATGTCATTATGTCCTACATTTTGTCACTCAGCAATGACCTCTATGTCATTATAAAAAGATGCAAAATAGATACATTTTTACTTAAAAATATATCTAAAATAAATGATATACATCTTATAACAGAGATTAAATATCTGTCCCAAACTACATCAGTACTGATATCACAATTCATCTTAGTTATTCACCATGATTTTAGTTTTATTTATTGATACTTTAGTCTTATCTCTCTACTTATAATATACAATTAAATTTATAAATTTATATTTATAATCAAATAATGGTTTACATGATTTAAAAAAATTGATTTTAATGAATATTTGCTGGGTATTGTTTGGTTTTATCTTAATGAATATGAGCAAAAATCCTGTTTAATCTTAAAAGAAATTCATTAACAAAAATAAATAACTAATTTCATTTTTATCTGTTAAAGAGTTGAATTAAGAAAATTTAACAATGAAAGGCAGGAGTAAATACTCACTATTCCATTCACTCCTGCCTTTCATTGCTAAATTTTTATCCAAGGTAGTTATTCCATTCACTCTTGCATCTGTTTCAAATAAGTTTAACAAAATAATCCAAGCCAAACAAATTTCTTTAACATAGGGATCACAATACACTGAGATCCTAAAATGGTCAGCTCAAAACACTTGGATAGCAAAAAACAATTCTCATTTAACAAATGGATATGCCATATTACTGGTTGATTTTTTTTGTTTCTTTTATGGAATTATCAACTTTAAAAAAATTTTCTTCACTAAACATTTCCCTTGATGATGATCTACAGTTGAAACTAGTTGAGAATAATTGAAAATTAAAAAATTATTATGAAGAAATACACCTTGCCACTTTTACTCATTTTAATATATACGTATGTGTGTGTGTGTATTTAGCCAACCCCTACTCCACAGGCAGGATCTGACACAAGGTCAAATATTTTTAGACTGCTGTATATTCATATATTATCATGTTATCTTGTATTAGAAGCAGATATTGAACCTTACTGCTAGTAATCCATATTTTTCTTTTTTCCCTCTATTATTATAGACAACAGCTTAGCAGCAATCTGGCAAAATCACCTCTGACACTGCACCCAATGACATTCATAGATGCTTGCTGAACATTTACAGAGATTAAACAATGGATGAAAGCACAGTCAGGCAGTTAGTAATTTGTTTCACAAGTGGTGACAAACCCTGTTCAACATGGCTGTTAAACCATAAAGTGAACAGTGTTTCAATCAGTTTGTCTGCACAAATCAAGCTGATAAAAGACGAACAACACAAATAGCATTATTCTCATAATATCATTGCTGACATAAAAAAAAAGTAAAGTAGATCATCTCCAGTGATCAAGAATTTTACAAGCACAGCTTGCACATTCATTGTTTTTCACAGTCAAAAATGCCAAAGTTAACAAGGGAAAAAACAATGTCCTGTAACTGAAAACTTACTCTATCTAATGGTATTGATTGGTTGATTAGCAGCATGTCAACTCGACTAGGGTTATTGTATGCTCAGAAGTTATAAAATCACAGTCATCAGATGCTTATGGGTCTTAAGTTGTTTTTTTTGTTTTGTTTTGCACACAGCTATATTGTATCAAGTATTCCTATACAATAATAATAATTTTCAACAAATCTACTTGGCTCATAGATGAGACCCTAACAGGTACTGCCACTCTGAGTCAGAATGAACCTGGGAGTAATAGCAGTGATGGGGTACTCCACTGCTCTCTAGAAGTGGTTCCTCACCATTAGATGTAGTTAAGTGTGTGACCAAAGCTTGACTCACTCACTGGTGGCAAATAGTCTGGCATGTTTGGTCCATCATATGCAATGTGGAAAAAGTGCATCCACAAATGAAACATGTCTGATGTAACTGGTGCAAAGTACAAATGCAAATTAAGAGTGAATAAAAAGGTTGCAGATACATCAGTTGGCAGAGAGATTTGTGACTGGCACAAGAGAAGGTAATTATCAAAGAAAAAAAGGAATGCATAGATTCAAAGATAGAGGTGAGAAGTAGAAAAAAGAGAGAGTCTTATTGGCTATAGTTTCACCACACAAAAGAGGAAGAGAAGAAGAAGCCCTGAACCAACATGTGTAGATTGCATTATAACCTGCTCAGATTTCCCATGTAGGTTTTACTTGGCCTTTCTTCTAGCCAGAACTATTACAGTGTCATACCCAGGAAACCCCTTGGGTAGGGGATTGACCCCTCTGCACCACCACTGAATTTAATGATGTTATTATGCTCTCAGTGCCTGTTGCAGTTTCCATGGAAATGAATAAGAGGCTTTTCTTTTGGAGCATCCCTCATTTAACAATTCTGCAAGAATGACTTCTTTCAATAATGAGTATGCAGTAGATAAAAAGAATTGTCTCAGTTATCTTAGAAAAATCTTTAGAAAATATGTTATCATTACATCAGAATATTTGTTTAGTGATTTCTATGTAAGTTGGCTGATAATCCCATAGGAAATAAAAGAGAAATTTTGATAAATTTGGTTCCTGAAAAAGTAAAATTTTACAAATCTGCATAGAAGTATTATAAATTTTGAGTTATAATTTCCTCTATTGACATCATTTATATACAATATAAGCATAATATGTGGTAGGTTCAATAAGTATTGAGATTGAAGCTGTATTTATAAAGGCAAAAAGAAAGAATGAATGAAATGATGATTTTCTTTAAAATAGACATCTTGGCAACAACCACATCATTTATTCCACTGCGTTTTCCATTGGTTGAAGCAGCTCTTGAGCTTCACTTTTTATAGTTGTGAAAATGATTCTCAAAGAGATGAATATATACATCAACTTCAATATATGCTCAATTCTGTTTATAGTCTATCCTACTATTTATACCTAACTGGTAGAAAAGATGGAATCATTCTTTTCCCAAAGGCATTATTAACAAGAATTGGAATCCAAACTGACTTGTCCAATATTTCATCTTGGGTCATCCATTCCATTTCTAATAACAACCATTACACAATGTGCACCTCCAAATAATATGACCAGAGAGTAACAATATAAAGTGTCATTAAAAAGTATTAAGACTATCAAATTTTTATAATTGTAGGTTTGGTTTCTTTGTTTAATAGCATATCAACCTTTGTGGGTTATTTAATGCCAAAGCCATCCTTGGAGAAGAACAATTGTAGTAGTATTTAACTCATAGTTACTGGGGTTCATATCTTTTTTTAAAGGTATTAGTCCAAAAGTGAACATAATCCCCTGACTGGAGTTCAAACTCACACACTATGGTGTCTCAGTCAAGCACATAAGTCACTACCCTAGGTTTTTTTATTTTAAAATGTTAAGGAAGACATATGCACAGCTAAGTAATTTATGTAAGACAGGATTGTGTAAGTGCAGCAACCTCCATACACAACAGACCTTGCTTCATTCAAGCTCTTCTTGTTCACTTTACTTGAAATTCATCTCAATAATAAAATGTAAAAACATGGAAAGCATTACAAGAAATACAATAGCATAACTTCACATCATATTAAATAAAGAGTTTCAAAGGTGCTTCAACTAATGGAAAACTTGTTGAAATAATTTTTGTGTTGAATGTTAACAAGATTAATTCTTTTATTTCATTTGCCATTCATAGTAAATATAGCTTCAGTCTCAATACTTTTTGAAACATCTTATATATATATATAAATATATATGTATATATTATATATACACAGAGACATATGAAAAGGAAACCTATAAAAGAGACATAGTTTGAGACATATATTGGTTGTATTGTTGTATACCATGTCAAACCATTTTTTCTATCTATAATACCTTCCTGTTGTCTTCTGAATGAAAGCAATCTACACAGTTAATTATATCAATGAAAAAATAACCTTGAGCTGCACAAAAATAAGGAAATGCTTTGGCATTTTTTCAGGGATTTTCTTCTTGCAGAACCAAGAGACAGAAAGGTTCTCTGAGCTTAAATAGAAAAAAGAAAAGCAAAAATCATCTCCAGAGAGATCTGAGAAAGAATTTTTAGCAAAAAGGTTTCAGTTTCACAATGATACTAGAAGAATGAGAGATTAATATTTTCTTGGGAATTTGGCCTCTGCAATTCTTTTACTTTAGTATCTTTGTGGTATGATATAACAAAGAGACAAATGAATAGATAAGCTGGTAAAGTACCTGGCTGAATGAAAGCCCCAAGGATAAAAGTAAAAAAAAACAAAAACTAACTATATACCAATATCAGAAAGTTGTTTTTTTATTTACAAGGATGAGTCAAAAGTTTTGCAATATTTTAGTCATATGAGGCACAATTCCACAGCCACAGATGCTTTTGCTGCGGTTCTCAAGATGATGAACAACACAGGACTGTGAGATGCCAAGCCTGAATATTCCTCACTGGATTTACTTCTATAGCTTGGAACATGGCTATGGAATCTGCAGTTTTAGATCTACCTGATCTTGCCTGATCCTTGAAATTCTTACAAACCAAGTGAAATTTCTTGAAACATATGGTTACTGTATTTTCACCTTAAAACACAACAAATATTTTTGGTTGCTTCAACAGCATTATGGGCCAATTTAAACTTTTAAAGCATAAGCTCCCAAATCAAAATATATTGCATGTTCATTCTTGTGATTTTCAAATCATACACAATGTGAAGCAGTGTACAATGTGTCAGTGCACCATCTACCATGATACTACCAAGAACAGTGGGTACCTTCCAGGGATTCAACTGCTTTGGTCATGTGATATGCACACCACAAACTGGCATGTATGGAAATATTGCAAAACTTTTGATTCACTGTAGTATTTATTTTTTCTGTTCCTAATTTCTGTCGAGATGAGAATGTTGCTTTGTTTGAAATTTCAAGTTTAAGTCTCAATACTTTTTGATCTCAACTTTTTGATATAACAAGATTTTCAAAAATTTTACTCGGCCTACTGATTTTACTGCTATTTATTCTTCACTTTCTTTTATTTATTTTTTGTAGGATCCATTTTGTGCAATAAATATATTTGTGTCTACAAGAAAACTTTATTTGAATTCCCTATCAAAAGATAATAATCATTGATGTATGTATTAGACTGCCAACATTTTATTCATCCTATGATTATTAATATGATATCATAGGTAGGATTTATTAAATACATAGGTCAAAACTCTTATTCCATTTAATGATTGCAACATAAATTCTGACAGTAGAGGGAAAAAATCAGTTTTATTTTTGCACCAAAAACATTTTAACCTGGACTACATAGGCAATATTTCAATTTTCTAATCCTTACCCACTGACTTTATCATTACTCCACCAATCTCAAGCTTTACTTTAATAATTTTCTTACACTAAAAGATTCAAGTGTTTACTAAGTTAAAAATAAAACAAACACAAAAAAAACAACTTTTTCTTTTAATGCTATTCTAGATTTAACATTTTATCAAGTTCCAGTCCTTAATCACAGGACAGAAAAAGTCTCTCTCTCTATATATATATATATGTATATATATATATATATATAGAGAGAGAGAGAGAGAGAGAAGGATATGATATGAATGATTTAATGCATAAACAGACTGCAATGTTTAAAAATCCATCATGATATTCATATGCTTACTTAAAAAAAAGAAACTGTAATATATACAAAACATTTGTATAATTCTAAAATGAGCTTCAGCATGAATAAAATTATAATTCAATTATAAATTGCACAAGAAGATGTTATCTGCTAAGTGTATTGCTCAAATGAAAATCTTGCTTTGATGTGCCATTTTTGTAGTATAAGTTATCTACATGCATATGAACATGATAAAAATTTTAGTAATCAATAGAAGATTGAAAAAAAGTATTCTACTCAAGGTTTTCATATGGTATTTTTTATTGGTGCATCACATGCTTTTTTTTTTTTTTTTTTTTTTTTTTTTTTTAGAAATTTATAGTTTAAATCATTTTGTTTTATTGTTATTCGATCACTATTTGTATTGAAAATATTTGATTTTTAAGAACTGTAACAATTATTACATACAGATAATATAACTGGAATGTGATATTTATTTCAAAATATGTTTATCTTACATTCAAACCATTGAATAAATAAGAAAAAATAGATATATAGGGTCTTTTGGAAAAAAACCTGATATTCCATAATCTAATCACTTCAGTAATTCTCATTTAAATGATTTCCAATTTTAACAGCATGTGTAGACACAAATCAAAATTCTATGTTCAATGGCATTTCTTTACACGTAGAGAAATGCCTTTCTCTGTAAAAAGAAAAGGGATTCAAACATTAAATATAGAATCTTGAGATGTTTCTACATATCCTGTTAAAATTGGAGATCATTTAAATAAGAATTAGTCAAGTTATGAAATTACAAAGTTATAGCTCTATATAACAGATTGCTAACTGTTTATAAGCATATACAACAACCGAGATGATTCAACACAAACTAAAAATTTTTCCTTATTTATTAAATAATTTTAATAGAAGCCTTTTGGAGAGAATAGAGCTCTTTATACATATGGACTCTTGAATCAGGTGAAACTTTTGAGTCTAAACAAATCAATTCAAGATGCAAACAACGAGACGTACTACACAGGTAGTTTATAATGTTTCTAATAGAGAAGGCTTGTGTAGAATTAGTTTTTTTTTTTTTTGGATGAGCTGCTAACAGAAGTATGGTACTCCTTTGTACAGACTTTCTGAACAACTCTCCTGATTTTAAATTCAGTTTTTCCCGCCACCTAGACTAGTTGCCCCACTAAGGCTCAACAGCACAGACTGCCAAACTTATAAGTGAAAGGAAAAGAGATGGTTATATGCCATGCTCAAAGGCATTAGGTAAAATCCAAACAGCATTACACAGACTATGAATGTGGCAAACTAAGTCCATTTTCTTTTATGATAACTATTACACTACAATTCTCTATCTATCTATCAATCTATCTGACTCAATATCTCATTTTATATCCTATTTAAAACAGTTTCAAATTGCTATGATGGTTTCTTTGTTTAAAAAGAAGCTCACTAACCACACATCAACAAAATTAACAATAAATTACAATGCTCAAAATTCTACAAAGAATTTTATATCCACTGTGCATTGTACAAAGAAAGAGTATTTACTGATTAAAATCAATCATTATTCTATAAGCATATTGAAATTAAATCAATGGTGAAGTAAATTGAAAATATTTTCTATAAAAAGACTGACAAATTGCTTAAACTGTATTAACAGAAAAACTGCTTGATTCAATTATTTTACATTTAAAATTAATTTGTTTCTCTCTTTAATTTTCCAACCTTTGTAATGATAAACATTTTTTTTCTAAAATAAGACCAAATGAAGTTATTTTTAAAAAGATAGTCTGATTTTATTCTTTCACTTTTGAAATCCAAGACCATGGTCTTGCCCGATCATGTCTTTTATTAATTAATCTATAAAGAAAGAATGCTCTTTTGTCTCAATCAAAATGCCAAGAATGAGGGTTTTCATATGAAAGACAGCAACCAAAATAAAATAAAAAATAAAAAAGTATCTAGCTTCCTTTTCTTTCATAAGCAAAATTGTTTTTCTTCTCTATCATCTTATATTAAAAATATTGAAAGTGAAATCTGTCATGGTAATGTATGAAGGTTGTATTTTGACTTGGACAAGATCTACAACACAACGTATACATTTACCCAATTCCTCCATGACAAGCAGGATGCGACATAAAGTCAATTTTTAAGTAAAGAACTGTTGGTTTGAATTTAGAGTTTTCCTTCTCCTAGATTGGTCACCTAACTAAGTTTAAAAAAGACAGTCTTCTCGACTATTTACCTATAACTGAGGAGAGAGATGAGACTGATTCATACCCTCCTCAAAGGCATTAGTGTAAAGTGAAATCCAAACAGCTTGATCCAGAATTTGAACTTGGGTTGCCGATTTCATTTCCCATGATGATAATCGTTATGCAAAGCACACCTCTGATACCAAAAAGTTTAACAACTTATGATTGTTATATCTGTTGAGATTCACTAAAGCCTTTGAGAAAGGCATGAATCCACTTTTCCTTTATCTTTAGAAATGTTTTGATATTAGCATGTCATGATTATTGACCAAGAAGTGAATGGGTGAGCAAAATCTGCTCCTCATAAACATCATCACAGCCGAAACTACAGAAACTGAATTATTCATTTTAACAGCATGTCATCTCGTCTAGGATTATTTTATGCCTGGGGTTAGGGAATTGGATTTACTACACATTCATATTTACATTTTCTGTGTAATTATTTTTTCATAAGTCTTTTGTTTTTGCACTAAGTCCTATTAAATACAAATAACTTTTAAACAATTATTTGGTCCATTCATAGGACCCTGAAAGGTATCAATACCCCAAGTCAGGGTATACCTGGGAATTATGGCAATGGAGAGCTACTCCATATCCCCCAGATTTTCAGAACTGGAGCCTCACCATCAAATGTAGTTTATTGTCATACCCAGAATACACCTCTTTTGGAGATGGGGGTTCTAACCCCTCTGTGAAGGATACAGTCAGTATATTTTAAGTCCTACTAACAGAGCTGCAAGCTGCATAGAAGTAAACTTAGCACTGGCCAATCATGATGTTTATATATAAAATAAATATATAATAAAATCATGATTTATTGTCTTCAAATCCAGGAGTTGTCTTCCTTACATTTCTTTATTCTCACACACGGACACAAAATTTACCACAAAGTGTCTTGTGTTATGATCTCGGATTTAAAAAAACAAACTTTTTAAAAAAAATCTGAGTTGCATTATCTTTTATTTAATGAAAGACTAAAATATGGGGATTAAAAAAATTAAACTTTTAGAATAAAAAAAAATATTTTCTATACTTTTAATAAAGCAACACCAATCAGAATTGTTCCAAAAATATTTTAAAAAATACATTGAGGCAAGTCTCAAAATTCACAATTATTTCAATAATTGGGCAAAGAATGCTGTTCATTCACAATGGAAATAAGTTTGGGAGCAGAGAAATTGCCAGCAACAAGGAAAATGTCTAAAGACAAAATGAGTAAAAGAAATCTTGAAAAAAAAAAAAATAAAACAATCTTTAAGAGTTGTGGTTAAAAACTTTTAAAGAAATGGATGCAAATTGGATGGGAAGAGAAAAATCTTCAGCTAATTCCAATGGCAGATTGCCCAAATTCAACAACATGGATTTTGCTGGTGATGAGAAAATTAAAAGGTATTTTTAGAAATGAAAAGTGGATGTAATGATGATAGAGTAGAAAATTTCTCTTTGTCATTTCTTGTTAGAGTTTCTCTCTTTTTTTCTTTCACTTTCTTTCTTATTTTTCACAGGTTTCTCTTTCACTTTGTTATCTTCCTGTCTTTTTACATTTGCACCATTTCACTCTTCATCTCTCTCTAACCTACTCTCTCTTTTTCTACTTTTCACACAAATCCTTTTTTCTATCTTTCTGATTTTCTTTTTCTATCCTCTCTTTCTTCATTTCTCCCTTTCTGTGAATAGTTAATGTAATATTTATTTGTATGTGTATATATATATATATATATATAGAGAGAGAGAGAGAGACACAGACAGACAGACAGACAAACAGCTAGCTATTACTTTCCAACTAATATCTTGAAAAGGCATGAATCAATCTGAGGCCCCAGCTATAGATAAAATAGTGAGGCAGACAGGGTTCTCCAGACTTGGTAAAGCAAGCAGTTAGGGTCAAGTGACACTGAATTCAACCCCCCCATCAACATGTCATGAGCTAGTGTAGCAAGGGATGACTTACTATTCTTCAATTGTTGAACTCTTGGAGAAGACCTAAGTCCTGTAGTAGACCGAGTCGACGGAATGGAAGATAACATATATGGAAAGAGAGAGAAAGATTTGAGGGGGGTGCAAAAGTATGTATTTACACAACTCCTCTGCCACAAGCAGGAAGAGATAAAGGTCAATTTCTGAAGTAGAATAAAGCTGTTTTGAATTCAGAAATTTTCCTTCTCCTTGTCTGGTTTCCAAACTAACACTAAAGTACCCAGTCTGCTCTACTAGTTACCTATAGCTGTGTGCGGGTTAAGACAAAATATATTCATACCTTTCTTAATTAGCATGAAATGAAATGCAAACAGCCTCAACCAGGGTTTGAAATAATGTCATCAATTCCATTTTCTCTGATGCTAAGCATATGGTAGAGTATGATAAACATTTACTACGTCTTACAAAAGACGTTACAATTAGTAGATGAAATATATATGTAAATGTAATATCTATTACGGAATTGAGGTTGCTATCATAAAATACTGACCTTCATTATTACTTCTACTCTATACTCTATCTTCTTACAATCTTAAAACAATTAGATCATAAGTGTTTTCCCCACAGGTAATTCTTAACAAGCTAGTTTAATCGACCATTATTCCTGTCTCTTAAATTCAGCCTTTACTTGACACCCTTTAACAGTGGCTTTATGACAAATTGAGAGAAGTAATACCCTATATTTCATGGTAGTGAATGTGTATCAAGGTGAGGTCCAAGTAAAAGAGAAATCAGTATATTGTTTATGACTGAAATATTCATTTTGTACCATAATACAAAGACATACAACCAGACACAGCACTACAATGTTTATTTCTTTGTTTAGGTTTTTATGGCATATCAACCTTTGTAGGTTATTTAATGCCAAATCAAATTTCATACAAAGAAATAGTTTAATTTCAAACAATTCAGTTTAGTATAAGTACGTAGTTTAATTGTCAAAAACATTTCTATTTCAAGTTATTCAGTTTAGTTAAACTTCCAATTCAAACAATTTAGTTGCGTATAAGTATAGTTTTTGTTTACACCCAGTTAAATGTCAAAACAATTCTCTTTTGAACAATTCCATTTAGCGTAGAATAGTTTCAGTGTCAAAACTGTTCTATTTCAAGCAATTCAGTTTAACACAAGTATGCAGTTCTATTTAACCCATAGAGAGGATCCTATCAGGTGCTACCACTCCGGGCCAGAGTGGACCTGGGAGTGATGGCAATGAAGACTTACTCCACATTCCCCAAAGCCCCAGCATTACTGGAACCTCACCATCAGATTGTTTAGTGTCATATCCAGGACAATTGTTGGGGGGTGTCTTACCCCTCTGCAGAGGTGCAGTTAGTGTATTCTACAATCCAAGCTGACTGGGCAACAATACTAAAATAATTACCATGATGTGAAAGTGAAAGTTATGAAGAAAATGAAATAGAAAGTAAGATAATTTGAGACAATAAAGAAATAAAAACAAGAAGCACTTCCATTCAGCAATAAGTGTATTGTTAGTAACAATTTACTCTTCAGTTAATGTACAACAGGTTGTACTGGGTTACATGGTAACAACAGGGTGTTTATTGGGTTACATGGTAACATCAATAGAAAGTAACCTTTAACTTGAACTTGCCAATTCTTTTTTCTCTGAACTGTTAACTACATGATTAATTAAACCTCTTCATCTTAAAGTCAGCAAGTCTTAGAATATGCTGACTACATCCCCTCCAGAGGGGTAAGACTCCACCCAAAAGTGATGAGGTGGGTATGAGACTAACCTGCACTTGATGGTGAGGCTTCAGTTCTAGAGATCTCATAAGTGTCAAGTACCCCTTCAGGGCAGTTACTCACAAGTCTACTCTCATCTGGAGTGGTAGTACCTGTAGGGTCCAAAATATAGATTAAATATATCTAGTCATTTAGAGTTTTATGAACACTAATAATTCAATTGAATATTAATAATTTGTTTGCACACTGTGAAGGGGTTTCAAGTACTGTAATTTAACACATTCTATTTTATTCAACACTATTCATTCATTTGCACACAGTTAAATGGTTTCAAGTATTGCTATGGTATACTAAAAATTCAATTTAACATAAGGCATTTGTTTTCACCCAGTTAAATTGTTTCAAATATAGAAAATGATTAACCAGTTCTATTTGATCAATAGATGGGAGACTAACAGGCACAACCACTCCAAGTCAGAATGAACCTTGGAGTAATGTCAATGAAGGGGTACTCCACATTTGCCAAAGCTCCATGATTAAAGCCTCGCCATCAGATTGTTTAATGTCATATTCAGGATACTCATTGGGAGGAGGTCATGCCCCACTCCTAAGATGCAGTCAGCATATTCTTCAGCCCCAACCAACCGGACTGTTTATATTAGGAATACTTGATATCATAACTGTGTGAAAAAAACTATACAAAAATTTAATGTACTATGAATGCAATTCCCTAACCTCAAGACACAAAATCACCCGACATGGGTTCACTTCACTTTTGATAGTTTTATAAATAGTTTCCAATATGATGTTTGAGCAAAATATACATATGTTTTTTTAATCTAAATATTGTCAAAATTATCTATGAAAATTAAATCCATTAAAAACTTAGATTCTTCTAGAACAATATTACAACATTCTATGGTCATCCATATGAACAGAGTTTAGAAGTTTATAAAAGTAGTTACACTTAGTGCAAAAGATATCATTATAGAAAAATGAAATCAGCAATCAGAGTTCAAATCTTGGATGAGGCTATTTGTATTTCACATCATGTTACCCACAGCTGTAGATAAATAGTAGGCAATATTGAGTTCTTTAGCCTGGCAGAAAGAAAACCCAATTCAAACCGTTCTGAAAAAAATTCACCTGGTCACAACAAAACCATGGTGGTGGGGTTGGTTAGATACATAGAAACAATATTTTTAAACTATCAAAGCAAACTTTGATTTGAGTACACAAGTCTAAGATATCTGGTAAGGATTCAACCCTCAAAAATAGTGATTTTTAGTTGGACTAACTTGATAGCCCCCACTCCATAGCAAAATACCTTATATATAAATCTTACTTGAACAAGTAAACAAATTACCCCCCTGGGAAAAAAAATTAAGAGTTAAAAAAAAAAAAAAAAACAGTGATTGTATATAATTCATCTTTATTTTTTCAAAGAAAGTCATCAAGCATGTAGTACCATTAATACTGTAGTTTATCAGCAAAAAAATGCTCTGAGAATAATGTGTGATGTTGTGTAGTACAGGAAATTAGAACAAAAAAAAAATACATGACTATTTATAGATAGACATTAAGATCCATTCATTTAATGAGGCACATAGACACACACATTTTGTTTTTTGACATGTTAATGTACACGTGTAAATAAACAACAACAAAGCAAAGAAAATCACATGTACTCTCAGACATGATTCCTTCAGAAATTCTTTTTACAAAAAAAAACACCTTGGACATTTTGACTTATTTTCTTTGCCAATTGCTTAGAGAATATCAAACATTACCTTATCTCTCTTGACAGCTACTTCCTCTTAAAGATATGCTAGGCATCAACAGATGACTAAAGGTGAGAATTATATTTATATATATATAGTTAGTATAGTAGTGTAGTATATACACACACACACGCAAATATGTGGGGCATGGTATAAAAGTACCAAAGACGTTTCTTCAGAGGAAGCATTACCAAACAGAAATTATCTTAAAATTATACATATATATATATATATATGTTTGAGTGTGTGTGTGTTGAGGTTTAGGTGTGTATTAGAATAGTAATATATAATCTTTATTATATTTATATTTATATTATATATGTAGTGAGTTGAGTTATAGGTAGTGTATATATATAGTATAATCTTAAATTATATATATATTATCTTAAAATATATATATTATATATATATATAGTAGTATGATATGATAATCTTAGAAATTATATTGAGTATAGTATAATATATATTATATATATAACGTTAGATTATTATAGTATATAGTATATATATAATATATATATATATATAATCTTAAAATTATATATATATAATCTTAAAATTATATATATATATAGTTATAGTATATATAGTATATAATCTTAAAATTAGATATATATATATATAATATATATATAATCTTAAATTATATAATATAGTATATATATATATATATATATATAATCTTAAAATTATATATATATAGTATATATTATATATATAATCTTAAAATTATATATATATTATATATATTATATATATTATAATCTTAAATTATATATATAATATATATATATATAATCTTAAAATTATATATATATATTATATATATATATATATATATATTTATAATCTTAAAATTATATATATATATATATATATAATCTTAAATTTATATATATATATTATATATATATATATATATATATATATATATAATCTTAAAATTATATATATATATATATATATATATATATATATAATATATATATATATAATCTTAAAATTATATATATATATATATATATATATATATATAATCTAAAAATTATATATATATTATTACACCAAATTTTAAGATTATATATATATATCTATATATATATATAATGAACACTAGAAGTGTGTTACTTGATTTAATATACTTTTTCATGCTATCTTTACTTATATGCATTTCTCTTTATTATATAATTCTTCAATTATCTATCTTTATATCCATTGTATATCTACTTATACACACACAAGACAAGATTAGCAGGCTGTTGTGTGGGTGCCAAACATGTACAGACATCTCTTGGTTAAATAACTTAAAACACCTTATGTATTATTTTGCATGTAATTTTAGATATAACTTTTAAAACTAATGTAGAAAAATCTGCATAATTGAATTTTTTTCAGGTTGGTATAATATGCAAAGCTTTTGAGACTGTGTTTAATGTTAATTTGAAATTTATGACTTTAAAAAATACAATAGATATGTTTTACTTGTAATTCTAAAATGATATGCAACATTTGAAACGGAATCAATTCTTTCAATCCAAAAGATCTTGTGAGAACCCAACATGTCTTCATAGTAAAAACAAAAAACAAAGGATTAGCAAAGTTTTAGCTTTCAAAATAGTTTATTTAAAAAGGAAACAAATTATTAGAAAAAATTAGATTGAAAATGAATACCTATGTTCTATAATTAATTTTCAATCTTAGTTTTTAATGACTTGACTTTATTTTTTGAAAGCAGCAACAGTTTTTTTTCAATAGATTTTTATGATACTTCATGGCAGCAATAGATTTTGTTATCAATGTTGATCCTCTTACAAAATGGAGAATTTAGAATACCCCTTCACTGACATCACTCCCAGGTCCACTCTGGCCCAGAATGGTAGCACCTGATAGGATGCTATCAAACTGTTTGTTCACAATCACATATTTATAAATGTATAAACAGGACTTAGAACTGTTTCACATTTGAAATGTGTACTTACACTCAATTGAATTGTTTGAAATAGAACCGTTTGATCATTCAATTGTGTGTAAACAAATGATTGATGTTTAATTGAGTTGTTAGCATTAAATAGCAATACTTGAAAACATTTAACTGTGTGCAAACAAATGATTAATAGTAAATAGAATTATTCATATTAGATAGAAATAAGTGAAGCCATTTAACTGTATGAAAGAATCAGCTCAAGTTTGTTTAAAAATGTTATTTACAAAATGTGTTTAGAAATCATATATTCAATATGTATGTATAAAAAGGATTTGGCATTGAATAACGTACAATGGTTGATATGCCATAAAACCAAACCAAACTGTTAGTTCACAAATCACATATTTATAAATGTATATAACAGGACCTAGCATTAAATAACCTAGAAAGGTTAATATGCCATAAAATCCAATCAATCAATCAATCAATCAATATTAAATATTATCAACAAAAGTGTGCTTAGAAATATATTTAATATATATCATATATTTAATATGTACCATAGTGGTACTAAAGTAACTTTAGACCTCCATTGTGACTTTGCCGCAGTAACAAGTTGACAAACATGAAACTCTGCCAAACATACATCAAAGGTTTATTTATTACTAGGTAGCAAGTAGCCGCCAATGGAAAGAAAGAGGAGTATCAAAACATAAGACGACCAACAACAAGACAAAAATAAGCAACACATCACAGTTACAAAGAGAGAGCAGACAGACCTTAAATTTTTTTCCTAGGTCTAAGATGCCAGTACACAGGGTCTTACACCCCAACTTTGTGGTGCCCCAGAATGTGGAGCTTGTAAACTTTTCTCCCCTTACATCTTTTTGGCTTGTTTTCTACTGAAGTCTTCACCTTATCACATCCTGCCATCAACTCTCATAAAAGAAACAAGTTGTCCCCTCACTTCTGCCTATCATGTCAGGAGCAGAGACATCCACTTCCTGTGCACAAGCATGCTAAATTTTGGACCTCCAGTTTTCCTTAGTCATTTAAGTACAAGTGCTTCTGCCTTTGTATTTAGCTTTATTTTTTTATTTATTCATTTATCCATTCAGTCAATTTCCTATGAGTTGTTCCGTTAAATTACAAATATATATATATATATATATATATATATATATATATATATATATATAAGGATTTGGCATTAAATGACTGATAATGGTTGATATGCCATCAAACCAAACTAAACATTACAAAATGAAACCTTAACCTTATTGTAAATCTAACAACTCACCTATAAAAAAATTATGAATAAAAATTAAGTTTTTCTCCAAAATCAGATAAATGTGCACTAATTAAACTATAATTTTTAATTTAGTTTTAATCAAATTAGACAGAATTTATATATTTATGCTCACAATCAGAAAAATTCTATTTAACTTGATTTAAACATTTTAGAAACAGCCATTTTATGTGTCACTAATTTCAATATTGTTGATCATTTTAGACTTTTTGATTAAAAGGGTTAGCAGGCTTCTTTTATTGATCATTACTTTCTCGTCATGAATTCAATTTTTCATCAGGTACCCAATAATTTTTGACCTTGTGCCAAAACTAAGCTCTACTTATGTAAATAATAACTGATCAAATTTTTCTCCTCCACCTCAATCCCTAAACTACAAATAAATTATTTTTTTTATTACTTAAAAATAGGAAATCTTGGCCTTACAAAGAGAAAACAAAAAGCAATAATTCCATATTTCTTTATTAAAAAAGAAATTACTTTTATAAAAGTTTATAAATTATTCTTAACTATGAAAAAAATCTACAAATCTTGGGGTGATTTTATGTTCCTATATATTCAATTTGTGAGTATGTGTGATCCATTAACTTGACAACCAATTCTCATTCAAATGATCTCAAATTTTAACAGTATTTTTAGAAACAACTCAATATTCTATGTTTAATGTTTCCAGTTATTTTATTTTCATGGATAGAAATGCCATTTATTTGAAAAGAATAGGCATTTAATCATTATACATAGAAACTAGAATTGGTCAACTAATTAGATAATGAAATTATATAAATTTTTCTGAAATGCTTAGTACATCTCAACACATATTGTTTTAACACTTTGTGTGTGTATATATATATATATATATATATATATATATATACACATCTAGTTGATAAGATCATATATATATATATATATATATATATATATATATATACACACATATAATACTGGAAGAAAGAAGTGGGAGCAAGGGGAAAAGAATATGAAATAGACGGTGGGATTTTTTTAATGTGGCCAATAGGAAAATAAAAACAAAGAGAAAAAGGAGACAAAAGATATTTGTGAACACTTTTCTGTAGCAGCTCATTTACAATAACACAATACTGCATATATATCTATTTTCGTCTCAAATGAATTAAAGAAAAACATTTTTTAGACATTCACAGTAATCATGGTATTGAGGTGTATGACAAGAATTTTTAAATGATCAGTAAAATAAAATTTGGTTTGATTAAAGAGACAAAAAAATGAAAAAGAGAATTGAATACAGAAAAACTTAAAAAAATAAAAATAAAAACAAAACGACAAATTATTTGCATTAACATTTATATATACACACATGCATACATATACAGGCACACATTTATACATATATATATGTGTGTGTGTGTGCATGTGAGTATATGTTAATATATAGCCCTGTAAATTTTCTCACTCTGTCTTTCTCTCTCTCTCTCTCTCTATAAATATATATATAGACATATGAGTCTATGTAAATATATAGTCACATATAATATATAGATATGAGATGTTATAGCAATGTATATCTTAAATTCATATAGGAAATTTAGTACAATACTATTTCTCAGCAGACCTTAAAAAATTATTCCTTTGTGACACCAAATTTATAGGGATTAATTGAAAAGTTTATAGGCAGATTGAGATACTCTTATGAAATGTGACCAAATGCAGTGCATTTTTCAAATGTTCTCTTTATGATCTGCACACTCATTCTATTGGTGTTACAGTGCTTGTATCTCATTAGTCAAAAAATCATCAACAGCAGATATGATGTCATTATATGAAACTTTTAGCCAACTGTTTTGTACAATTCCTTTGTTGGAAGGGCTCAGAAAATGCTAACTGCATCCTCTGCAGTGAACCTTTAAATGCATGACTCGCTAAGATAAGCTGAGTATACATACATATATAAGGCTTTTATGTCTGGATATGTGAAATCAAAACAACCACTTCTTCCTGTTTTAAACAAGTTTCTGAGTAACCTGCTACAGGTGTTTCAGTGATGACACTAAACTGCATCTAGTTTTGAGGCGCCAGTTCTGGAGCTCTGACAAGTATATTGGGTGCGGAAACAAAATTACGAATATTCTAGTATAATAACTGTAGAAGTCACCACTCTAATGTGTTGAATAACAACAATACTTATAATAATGACACTTACAGATCCAGGGATTCCAACTGGCATCCAGTTAGAATCCCTGAGCTGTTTAGTGTTATTATTATTATTGTTGTTATTCTATACATTAAAGTGGTGACTTCTACAATAATAAATGACTATTATAAAACGAGATTAATTTTAATTTAAAAAAAATAAACAACAAAATAAGAAAATAGACATGAAACAGTAAATTTACTCAACTTCAAAACGATTTGCATGCCTTCAAAATAAATTCTTCAGACATTTTATTCCATTTCTCTTCAATAACAGTTTTAAGTGAACCAATATTTGGATAGGAAGTTGTATTTGTTTTGTTCACTAAATAATGTAATCAAGGGGGTTAAAGTTTGGACTTAAGTCTTGTTTAATTACTGTCCTAACAGTTTTCACATGGACTTTCAATTCATTAGCACGCTTTCTTATTGACATTGTGAGGTCCTTCTTAATCACTGTAGCGAGAGTAGTTAAAAAGCCTTCTTTTTGTTCTTTGATCAATCCTTCACTCCCCTTTTCTTTAAAATGCTTTTTTCTGTAAAATTTTTTCTTTGCTTTGTATACGATAGACAAAGAAACTTTAGCTTGGTTTCAGTGCAAAGCAGATCATAGATTTTTTTTGTTGTTTCTTTTCTTGCTCACTCATATTAGGCTGAATTTTAATTTAACAAAGTGCTTGAATAAAGCCAATTGCGAATCCATTTTTGCTTCTGCACCCTATAGACTCACCTCTTCTTTGCCATTACTCACAGGTCCACTTTGACCCAGAGTAGTAATACCCACCTCAATCCCATCAATGGATCAAATAGATTTGTTTTGAAAATTATTACTATTAGAGAGGAATACTTGAATTCATTTAACTGCTTGCAAAAAATGATTATTATGAAATAGGAAAAGTTACTTGAAACCATATAATTGGGTAGAAATTATTTCGGTTAAGAATAATTATTTTCATAAGTTACTTGAAACCATAAAAAAACTCTTGCAAAAAGATGATTAACATTGAGATTAGTGTTGTCATGCCATAAAGCTGACCAACATGCCCAGAAAAATAAATCAATTCTTCTGCAAATTCAATAACACTCTTTTATGATAACCTTTTGTAGTATACAGTTGAATTACAAATAGCAAAACACATCAGATTCAAATTGATGAACAGTATTTAAATGAACAATAAAACTTCAACAATAAAGGTAAAAATAGTTTAATGCAGCTGGATCAATCAAAACAGAAAGAACTTAACAACAAAAACAAAAGATGGATTATTATAAACCTATGTCAAAATAGATTTTATAATTCCACAGTAATTATGATGGTAAAAAAAATTTGTTTATTACATTCAATGCAAGCAACATAATCATTGTCTGTTATTTAGAAATGACAGATATATATTTTTTGGTCTCCACTTTATGATAGGTTTCTACAAATCAACAGCATGCCTTGAGTTATTAGTTATATTATAAAAACATTGGCTTTAATAAGCGACCATTCTATTGGTTGGGGCTGTAGAATATGCTAACTTCATCTCTGCAGGGGATAAAAACCCCTCATTAAATGGTTGTGGGTAGTAACCTAAAATGCCTGAGGTCAAGATGATAATGACCGAGTGGCCCATGACCTGGCTACAAAGTAATATCTTGAAACTCCACTTCAGCTCTGATGTGTGACAGGCACTCACAGAGAGGCTCAATCCAGTCAATCCATTGGTCATGTCAAGCCTTACATCTATATGATTAATCCACCCAAACCTTTGCCCAGTTGTCTGAGGCTGTAGAATACACCGACTGCTTCTCTACAGAGGGATAAGACCCCCCACCAATGAGTGTCCTGTATATGACACTAAATCTAATGATGAAGTTCCAGTAATGCTGGAGCTTTGGTAAATGCAGAGTACCCCTTCAGGGCCACTCTGGCCCGGAGTGGTAGCACCTGAGAGGGTCCTATCTATGGGTTAAATAGAACTAAACTGTGTACATATGCTAAACTGAATTGCTCAAAATAGAACCCTTTTGACATCTCAATTGTGTACTCTTACTAAACTGAAGTATCTGAAATAAAACTGTTTTTACATTTAGCTCAATGTATTGCCCAGTCGGTTGGGGCCATAGAATACACCAACTGCACCTCTGCAGAGGGCTAGGATCTCACCGACAAGTGTCCTGGATATGGCACAAAACAATTTGATGGTGAGGTTCCAGTAATGCTGGAGCTTTGATAAAAGCAGAGCACTCCTTCATTGCCATTGCTTTAAGGTCCACTCTAGCCTGGAGTGGTAGCACCTGATTGGGTCCTATCTATGGGCTAAATAGAATTAAACTGTCTGGTTTGGTTTCTTTGTTTAATGGCATATCAACCTTTGTAGGTTATTTAATGCCAAAACTATTCTCCTAGAAGAACAGTAGTGGTACTATTTAACCCATAACTGAGAGGATAAGGGGGTTCATACCTTTACCAAGGGTATTTGCCTGAAAGTGAACATATTATCTCGACTGGAGTTTGAACTTGCGTACTACAATTCCACATTCCAGCGCTTTAACCATTACACCCCCCAAATACACTGTGTACTTATGCTAATAAGAACTGTTTGACTTAACTGAATAGCTTGAAATAGAAATGTTTTTGACAATTAAACTTTGTACTCACATTTAAACTGCATACTTATAATAAACTGAAGTGTTTGGAATGGAACTGTTTTTGATATTGAAACTGTACCTATGTTAAACTGAATTGTTTAATATAGAACTGTTTTGATATTTAATTGTGTGTAAACAAAGTCTATACTTATACTAATCTCAATGGCTTGAATTAGAACTGTTTGACTAAACTGAAGCCCTTGAAATAGAAATGTTTTTGACAGTTAAACTGTGTATTCATGCTAAACTGAATTGTTTGAAATAGAACAGATTATTTGTATAAAAATGAATTTGGCATGAAATAACCTACAAAGGTAGATATGCCATAAAACCCAACCAACCAACCATCCACCTAACCCTTTTTATCTTATAGGTTCTTATGTTTTATCTTATAGGTTGTCACACTAAGCTATAGAGATATGTCTGTATATTTTATTGGTTGGAAAGTTTACTTTACAGTGTTTCATCAAAAAAATAATTGGTTTGGCTTGGTTTTACGGCATATCAACCATAAACCATTAAATATATGATTTGAAAACACATTTTGTAAACACACAGTCAAATGATCACACAGTTCTCTTTCTATCAATTCAATTTAGTCTCAGTCAACAAAGTTAAGTGGTTCCAAGTATTGCAATGTATAACTAACAATTCAATTAAAGATCAGTCATTTGTTTTCAAACTGTTAAATGTAAAAACAGTTCAATTTCTAACAATTCAATTTAGCATCAGTCATTTGTTTGCACTCAGTTTAAATGTCAAACAGTTCTATTTGATCCATAGATAGGACCCTATCAGGTGCTACCACTCCAGGCCAGAGTGGACCTAGGAGCAATGTCAATGAAGGGGTACTCCACATTCCCCAAAACTCCAGCATTACTGGAACTTCACCATCAGATTGTTTAATGTCATATCCAGGACACTGACTAAGTAGGCGTTACCCCTCTGCAGAATGCAAGTTGGTGTATTCAACAGCCTCAGCTGACTGGGTTGGAAAAGAAATTTCTATTTCAACATGAAACACAGTACACAGTTCAGTAGAGAACTTATCTCAAAAGCTATTAATAGGATTCTGATGTAGATTTCAAACGATATCCTGATATCTGATATCTGCATTTATTTTCATGTTGTTTAAATACATCCATAATTAAATAAAAAAATAAAAAAATTCAAAATCTAGTCAGGTTTCTGTCATCCAGGAGTATTTAGCAGAGGTAGTTGTCATTTTATGGAGGTAAAAAACATGAGACAAAATGCTTTGACAAAATGATACCATTTTGGTTGGTTGGTTGGTTTTATGGCATATCTTACCATCTAATGATCAAAAGTGAACAGAAATGACCTTGGAGGTCATTATAGACCATGTTTGAAGCTGAAGTCAATCCATGAAAAAAACCAGGTTCTTGGAATTTCTTTTTGATTGATTAATTTCTTTGGACTGATTGATTGATTTTAACAGCATGCCAACCTGTTTAGGGTTATTTTAAGCCTAGAGTTTAGGGAAGAGTATTCATTGTACACTCAAATTTACATATTCATGAGAATGTTTCTCAAGAGATTTTTTTTGCACAAGGTCTAATTGAATATGAATATCTTTAAACAGATCTCTCGAACTGGAGACTCACCATTAGATGCAGTTTTATATCACACCTAGAATACCCCTTTTTGTGGGGGTGTATTACCCCTTCTGGAGGAGATTCAACAAGTATATTCTAAGACATGCTAACACATGGATGAATATATGTGCAAACAAACAAATTTTAGCTCATTAGTTGGTTATTTAATGCCAAACTTTATTTCTCAACTTCTCTATCTCTATATGATTTTTAAATAAAAATTTTGGAGGTAAAATTATAAACAAGCTACAGTTCATTTGTTTGCAAATAGTTAAATGGTTTCAAGTATTTCTATCTACTATTAATCATTTGTTTGCACAGAAGTTAAATGGTTTCAGATATGCTATGTAAAACTAGCAATCTAATTTAATATCAGTCATTTGTTATATATATATATATATATATATATATATATATGTACATATTTTTTAAGTGAATAGTTTGTGGCTAATTCATCTTTAAATGAGTTATAGCTAACTTGTTAGTGTAAAATTTACAGATGCAGGGCAATACGAAACACTGGCGACTCCCTGTTGTTTAGGTATGAAACATTTACTAACTTCTTGACTTTAGTTTTTCGACACGAGGAGAGAAAGACACAATTTTTACTATGCTGACTGTACTATCTGACCCAACAAATGTGCAGCACATCCCGTAGCCCCCAGCTGGACTGGCCCAGCCCAGAGTCAAACCTCAACTAACGTCTTTTTCAAAATCACCAAATTCTCAGCCCATCGCTTCTGGGCATGACGTCATTCACACCTCAGTCTTAGTTCATATCTGGGGTTTTCATTATGACATTTGTGATTGTCATATCCTCTGTGCGTGATCATGAACTGTACTCAATGTGTGTGCATCTGCACTAAGAGCCGAATAGTTCAAAGCCCAACCAAACCGAATGATAAAATATAATTAACGAAAAATGATTAATATAAAAAAATCATTCCGTAATTATATAACATTAGCACAAAATAAAGTACTGCTATTGTTTACACTATTAAATGGTTTCAAGTATTGCTATCAAACAGTAATAATTTTATTTAATATTAATCATTTGTTTGCACACAGTGGTTTCAAATATTGCTCACACTAATAGTTTTGTTTGCATAGAGTTAAATGGTTCCAAGTACTGCTATGTAATACAATTTTTGCACTGAGTTATAAGATTTCAAGTATTGCTATTTAACAATAATTCTATTAGATATTACTCATTCTTTCTGTTGTGGTGTTTAGGGGTCAAAATGAAGACACACAGATACGAAAAGTAAGTTGAAACAAATATATTCCGGTACTGTCAAGCAGCTTGGAGGTTATCTCACCGAGTGTCAAGTAAAGTTGGTATATATTGAGGAATCGTCTATTATGATGTAGGTAGGTACCATAACACTTTCGCACACAGTTAAATGGTTCCAAGTATTGCAATATAACATTAACAAGTCAATTTAACATCAGCCATTTGTTTGGACACAATTAAATGGTCGACTAGTTCTTTTTGACCCATAGATAGGACCCTAACAAGTAGAAAACACTTTTGGTCAAAGTGGACCTGGGAGTAATGGCAGTGAAGGAGTACTCCATATTCCCCAAAGCTTCAGCATTACTGGAGCCTCCCCATCAGATTTTTTAGAGTCATATCAGGACACTCATTGTGGTGGGGTGTTCTTACTCATCAGTAGAGATGCAGTCAATGTATTCTACAGCCGACTGGGCTGCCTAGCAGTTTTAATGCAAAAAGTAATGACTTTTCAATATAAAAGAGTAAACAACAAAGTTCCAATGACATCATATCTGCAGCTGATGCCTTTTTTTACCAATGAGATTCAAGCATTGCAACACTGATGGAAGAAGTGGTGTACACTGTCATAGGGACTATGTTGAAAGATAAACCTCATCTGGTCACATTCCATGAGGGTATCTTAGTCAGCTTATGTACTCTTCAGCTGACCCTCCGCAGTCAATAAAAAATGTATAAAAAAGATTTTATTGAAATTTCAATAAGAAAAACTGCTCAATTCATAGAAAACAATTCTCCAGAAGTGTGACATTTTTTAAGGTACTGGTAAGAAGAAAGTCTAAAAGTTTACACTGAATTTAAACTCCTTATGATTGACTAGTTTTAGTTTAGTTTGGTTTTGTGACATATCAACCATTGTAGGTTATTTAATGCCCAAACCATTTTTATACATATAAACAGTTCTATTTCAAACAATTCAGTTTAGCATTATTACACAGTTTAAATGTCAAAACACAGTTGTATTTCAAACAATTCAGTTTAGCATAAGTATGCAATTTCAATGTCAAAACAGTTCTATTTCAAACTATTCAGTTTAGTTAAAAAATTTAAATGGTTCTAAGTATTGCCAGGCATCACCAACTATTCAATTAAACATCAGACATTTATTTAGACAAGTTAAATGTAAAAACAGTTCTATTTCAAACAATTCAGTTTAGCATTAGCCCATGGTTTAGTTCTATTTGACCCATAGATAGGACCCTAACAGTTGCTATCACTCTAGGCCAAAGTAGACCAGGAAGCAATGGCAATAAAGGGGAACTCCACATTCCCCAAGCTCCAACATTACTGGAGCCGCACCATTAAATTGTTTAATGTCATATCAAAGACACTCAATGGGTGGGTGTTACCCCACTGCAGAGATGCAGTTGGTGTATTCTGCAGCTCTGGCCAACTAGGCCATATGACTAACAAAACTAGTTATGACAAACATTAAAAGCAGGTTTCTTAAAATGATTCGACAAGTAAACATTTAAGTCCTAAACACCAGTATGTATGTTGCATCCAGTGAGGATTGAACTCAAAATGCAGTGACACCAGCATGTAGTTATTTACTAAAAATAACTTAGTTGTGGCACAAGGCCACATGTATACTGCATCCAGTGAGGATTGAACTCATGATACAGTGACACCAGCATGTATTCTCAAAATATTTCAGACAACGGGAGGTACGGAAGAGAAGTGGCAGTTGAAGGGCTTGATCTTTGAAACCTACCGACAGTATTGACATGCAAATCTATAAATAAAACTTTTGGCTCAAAAGGTTGAAACTGATACAAGGAGTGGCATATTCAGTCAAATTTTAGAAATATTTTTTCTTGATTTTTTCCCCCTAACAGGTGGGGTAACTGTTGGTACTGCCAGTGATCCATTTCAGTTCAGAAGCCCTCTTAATATTTGGCACCAGCTTCTCAATTCTGTCAGTCTTCAGATTTTGATATTCTGGATAAGAATCATACAGGACAAATTTTTTTTTATTCTTTTTTCCTTTTAATATCATAGATTTGTTTATTTGTTTGTTTATGAGATACTAATTTTTTTTACCAAATTTCATATTTTAAATAAGTACTGTAGAAAATTTCAAAAATATATACCTTATTTTTCATAAGAATATTTTGTTATTGCAAAATGATGCACTCAGATTACTGTCTTCATCTTGGTTGTAATAGTTGCAATGTTTCAGCCATTGTATTCTTCAACAATCTTCATTTAATGAGGCTTGTCTCTTCCAATGAACTAGAGTATTTAACTTTTCATGAATTATCTAACCCAGGTATTGAACTCATAACTCTTTTTTTTTTTCAGCATATTAAAATTCTGTACAATGAAATTTTGACTGTAAAATGTTCTATGCAATTAATAGAGAAAAATCAGATTAAGTGCATTAAAAAGAGAGAGAATCTATCTTAAAATCAATGTATATGTAGAATAAATCTTTTTTGCAGCATTAGATAACAGAATTACTGATTTACCTATGTATTAGAAAAATATACACAGGTTGATATATTACATACATAAAGGTTGTCACGGAAAGAATAAGGTAGGAGTCACTACTATTGCTATGCCTCACCCTGTATACATATATATACGCACAAATATATACACACACACACATACAGACACCTATATATGTATATTCATATATACAAACATACATACATACATACACACACATATATATATTTATTGGCTGAGCAGTATGATACTAAGTCTAATGTAAAGTTGGGTGGGTTTTGATCCCCGCTTCAAGTGTCCTACGTGTCTAGCCACACTGAAGAGTTGTGATACAACGAAACAGTCTGTCTGTGGATGACAATATATATATATATATATATATATATATATATATATATATATTTATATTGACATATATATTTTTACAATTTTAAACTATAGTAAATTTCAGTTACTTTATAAATTATTAGTGAATGTTTCACATTGTATTTTTACAGATGAAACACTGACCCTGTTGGAGTCATTTCCATACCTAATCATTATATTTTGTCATGGGGGTTCTGAAGGAAATGGAAAGAGGAGAGACCACTTCCAAAAATGGCCGTACAAACTTTTTTCTGTTACTTCACATAAACCAATCAAGATACAGTGTTTGTTTTAAAATAGAAAAATGTTCCACTACGAATATGAAAACCTTTTTAAACAACAATTTTTGCTTAAATATAATGAAAACTGTTACATCTAAAATTAAAGCAAAAAATTTCCAAAGAAATAAAGATGAAGATAGGAAAGATGACAAAGAATATGAGCCAACAAGTAATAGGTAAGGAACTTAGAACTTCAAGAAGCAGCATCTCAAAAATTGTCTTGAGGTTTTAAAGTTGGTTTAAAATGACACTAACTTGAACAGAACAAAATATATACAATTGCTAAAGGATTGGAATGAAGATAAGATTTTTTGGCATGGTGTTCAACCATGCAACAAAAAAAAAGCAACACCCAAAGAGTTGTGGTAGTACAGCTACAGAGAATAACATCTCAGGCCTGTGATGTGTATGGTTAATACATAAAATGAACATTAGGTAATACATTTACATGAATACTTTTCTGTTATAATACTATGTAACTTGAATCTGTATATATGTATATTAATGTACATGTATATTTCACTCTTTCTCTGTGTGTGTGTGTGTATATATATATATATTTGCGAGCAATATTGAACAAGTCCTGGCAGCAACATCCCACAAGGCGCCAACTATACAGTCACCTATCACCTATCACGAAAACTATACAAGCTAGACGAACCAGACATGCCGGACACTGGTGGAGAAGCAAAGACGAGATCGTAAGTAATGTACTCCTGTGGACCCCCCGCATATGGCCAATCAAAAACAGGACGACCAGCTCGAACATTCATACAGCAGCTATGTGATGATACGGGATATAACTCTGAAGACCTGCCAGAGGCGATGAATGATAGGGAGACGTGGAGAGAGAGGGTCTGGGATATCCGTGCTAGCCGCACGACATGATGATGATATATATACGCTCACACGATATTATCCAATGATGTCATTATTTACGAAAGATCTTCATAGTTCTTGAATGCCTTGTTTGATCAACAGTCAAACTTTCAAAATGATTTCCAAGGTTGAATCATTTCTATGCCCAGATAAACAGGGGCCACCTGAGGAAGGCCGGAGGATACAGCAGCTGAAACATGATATATACACATACATGCACAAAAAAATATATATATATATATATACACACACACACACACACACACACACACACACACACACACACACAAACAAGTATATACAAAACACGCACACATACAAATATATATATATATATATATATGGATGAATATACAAAGACATATGCAGAAAACTATTTACATATGTAAAATTTATGTATATATTCACAAAGTTTTATGGATATATACACATACATGCACAAACATATTGGTTTACATAGTTTGGTCCAGTTTGTTTTCTGTTTTATAGCATAGCAACCATTGATACTTATTTAATGCCAAATCCTGTTTTTTAACATATATTAAATATATCATTTGTAAACATATTTTGTAGATACACCATTAAATGATCAAACAATTCTATTTCCAACAACTTAATTTAGAATAAGTCATAGTTAAATGGTTCCAAGTATTGCTATGTATAACTAAAAATTCAATTAAACATCAGTCATTTGTTTACACATGGTTAAATGATCCGTGCTGCCAGCACGATATGATGATGATGATATATATATATATATATTTGGAGAAATGGTAGATTTTGGTAAATCTGACAAGATGATAAAAATTCATGGAAAAGTGGATAAATCAAACATTTACAATGGGTTTAATGGTAATATTTCCTTCTGTATCAACAGAAGAACTTCATCATTGGTGGGGGGGTATTTAAAAAAAAAAAGAAGAAAAAAACAAAGACATCTACTTGCACACTTTAGAAACTTACACACATACATGCTGATTGATAGATAGATAGATATGTATATATATGCATAGATACATTTATAGAGGAATAGGTATATATGTAAGTATATGCATGCATACACATGTAGATATATATATATACACCCCTATGTCCATATACATAGGCATGCATATATGTACACTTATGCATGAATATAGAGATATAGATGTGTGTGTGTGTGTATATATATAACAAACACAAGTATACAAATTTACTCTTACTAATATATATATATATATATATATATATATATACATACACACAAGTACATAACAGCATGTATGTGTATATATATATATATATATATATATATATATATATATATATATACACGTTCATGTATATAAAAAAAACTTAGAAAACATATATATCTCTATAAAAGATGAAAGATTTAAAGCCACCTCAATCCACATAAGAATTGACTCCTATTACTAAGTAAGGAGCCCAAAACAAAAAAAAAACAAAGTCTATAACTACTTCTGGAACCTGTTAAGTTATAGGTTAGTTTTTCTCTCGTTTTACTATATTGTCATTTTAAATGCATGAAAGATTTTATTATGTGGAAAATCATTGCTGAATATTATACGAGTTTTAAATGTAAAAACAATTAATGTAAATCCAATTTAAAACTGGATCATGAAAATTGAGATTTTAATATTTTTAAAAATATTACAGAGTGTTTGAAAACCTAAGTTAGAGTAAAAAAAAAGAATGCCTTTAAAGTTGCAATGAACCATAAATAAGGACTACCTGATGAATTTTAAGAATAAATAATTTAACTGTGGACTTCTACTAAATTAAAATTGAATGCATACTCAGAGAGGCGAAAGTATTTTTTTTTCTTTTCAGGATATACCTTAGAAGCCATTGGAAGCAGAATGGTGGATGTAAAGGCAGACCAACCTAATGATGAGTCAACAGCATGCCTAACCAGGTGCTGGGTGGATGAATCCCATGGGACAATGGCCAGGATCAAATCGTTTAATTGAAGAACTACTGCTGTTCATCTATTAGGGTGGCTTCTATAGATGAGAATAAAACACAGCCATCGAAAGATTACCATGACTTATACTCAAACCTCTTGTCCCACCTTGTAAGCAGTGTCTCTTCAACTGAGAATGACATCAACATGCGACAAGCAAAGGCATGGACAGCTGTTGATAGGTTATTGGTCATATTAAAGTAGGACCTGACTGATAAAATAAAACACAGTTTTTTCCAGGCAATGGTCATGTTGATACTGCTATATGGATGCACCACATGGATGCTAACTAAATGTATGGTGAAAAAGCTTGACGGCAATTACATAAGAATGTTGCAAGCTGTATTCAACAAGTCCTGGAGGCAACACCCCACAAAACAACAGCTGTACAGCTACCTATCATCCATCATGAAAACTATTCAAGTTAGATGAATAAGACAACCGGGATACTGCTAGAGAAGTAAAGACGAACTCATAAGCAATGTACTCCTGTGGACCCCTTCACATGAACAAACAAAGGTTGGACGACTAGCTAGAACCTATATACAACAGCTCTGTGTTGATACAGGATATAGCCTGTAAGACCTCCCAGGAGCAATGGATGATAGAGAGAGGTGGAGAGAGAGGTCAGAGAGATATGTGCTTGCAGCATGACATGATGATGTGTATATACACATACATAGATATATATATAGGCGCACGTACATATCTATATACTAACATAGTGCGCGCACACACACACACACACATATATATATATATATTTACTAACCTACTATCTACCAGCATTCACAGTTACCAGGAAAAAAGGAAAAAACCCTGCCAGGAACAAGAGATAAAAATATCTCGAATCACTGCCCAGGCGAAAAAGAAAAAATATCATAGGACAAAAAAATAAGCAAAGGCCAACTCCATCACACCAGTTGAAAAAAATCAAGAGATATGCAGTCAGTTAGTCAAAAAAAATAAATAAAACCCAGCGTAAACGCTGCAATGCTACAATTACAAGAGTGCTCAACACGAGTGGAGCCAATTACAAAATTAACTTAAATCGCAAGTCGGAATTCCGACTTGTGATTTAAGTTAATTTTTTATATATATATGTAGTTATGTCAATTACATGTGCTTATATATATATACACACACACACACACATCTCAGAACATAATAGAGATGGATAAAAGCCTGCATCTTCCCCTTGCCAAAGGAAGGTGACCTCAGAATTGCCAAAAATTATCAAGGCATAACACTCACTTCAATTGCAGCTAAGATTTATAGTGCTCTGCTACTCAACTGTATTGAACCAGAAATTGAGAAAATTCTTAGAAAGAATCAAAAGAGGTTTCTAACAATGTGTTGAAATCATAGAAGTTTTTGTAAAAAAACTTAAGGTGACACTCTTGTTTGGAGATTTCTCCAAGATATTTGACTCAATACATTGAGGGAAGTTGGAGCAAATACAACTAACATATGGTCTCCCCAAAGAAATTGTCATAACCATAACTATGTTCTATAAAAGCATAAAAGTAAAGGTTTGTTCACTGAATGGAGACGCTGACTTCTTTGACATTGTTGCTGGTGTTCTGCAAGGAGATACATTAGTCCTATACTTGTTCACAATTTGTCAAGACTATGTACTTCAAATGCTAATAAATTTAATGAAAGATAATGGCTTTATACAAAAAAGGAAAGAAGCAAACAATACCCAGCGACACATTAATGAATGCAAATTGTGCTTCTTGCAAATGCACCTACCCAAGTTGAATACCTGCTGCATTGTCTGGAGCAGGCAGCAGGGGGTATTAGCATCTATGTGAATGCCAACAAAATGGAGTACATGCATTTTAATCAAGGAAACATCTCCACACAAAATGGTGGTTCTCTGAAATTAGTAGACAAGTTCATGTACCTCAGTAGCAGCATCTCATCTACTGAAAGTGACATCAAAATGAGCCTAGCAAAGGCATGGACTACTATTAATTGGTTATTGATCGTATGAAAGTCAGACCTATCTGAAAAATAAAACCCAATTTCTTCCAAGCAACAGTATTGTCAATTCTACTATATGAATGCACCTCATAGACCCTGATGAAGTGTATATAGAAAAAGGATAGACAGAAACTGCACAAGAAAGCTTCAAGCTATCCTAGAAGTAACATTCCATGAAACAACAGTTGTACGGCCACCTGCCTCCTATCTCTAAAATCATCCAAAAAAGACGGACAAGGCTTACAAGACACTGTTAGAGAAGCAAGGATAAACTCATAAGTTAACTTTCTTCAATGTACCCCTGCACACAGACATACCAGTGTTGGCCGACCAACAAGAACAACAGCTTTGTGTGGACACAGGATGTTGTTAAAATGACCTGCCAGATGCAATGGATGATTCGGATGAATTGCAAGAGAGAGTCAAGGAAATCCATGCTAGCAACTAACCTGATGATGATGATATAGACAAAGGTAAAATGGAAGAAAGATATGTATTTGATGGTTTATTTATTTGCCAGTGCATTTCGACTTCAATCTTTTGTTTGAATACAAAAATATTTTATCTAAATTATTTTTCTATGCGAAATAATTATGATATATCAATTTTTTTTATTTAATTGGAAGACTTCATCAAGGCTTGTAGAATAATACTGATTGATATATTCAAATTGCGTCATGTCATGCAATGGAATTTTTTTTGAAAAGTAAATGGCGTTTTGTGGTTTGAAAAACGGATTTGTGACATTTTATTGCTTTAAATGTTTAGAGAAAGGTAGGTTAATCTTAAGTGTGAATTTTGAATTCTTTTAGTACTATTTTTCTGATAGAGAGAAATATTTTGAAAAAATCTTGTTGTTGTGGTATTGCGTTGTGATGTGCTACAGAACATGCTTCAATTATTCTTCATTTATTTTTGTCATGGATGAAAGCAAATATGGCAAAGTTTTGAAAATTGAAAGTTTGGTTGATTAAAATATTATGAGAAGCTAAATACGTTGTTGTGTTTTAAAATATCTTTTATTCTTTTGTTTAAATTTCTATTCATCTCTCCTAGGTAAAATTTATCATTACAATTTTGACAGTGGATTTTATAAACACCTGCGTTGGATAGGGAATCTGTGTTTTTGGAGTTGTTCTTTAAAATTTGCTTTATTGTTTCTGTTGTGGTTTTTATGCCTAAATAATATAAGTTTTATTTCAATGAGGGTGGTAGTGGGATTTTGAGATAATATTATGTGTCTTTGTATAGGGTTGGTATTTGAGCTCGATTTATTTTTATTCATATTGTAGGATGTATATTTGTGGATGTTTATGGCTTTTGATTTGGCATGGTGAATGAGAGATATGGGATATTGTAGTTTCCAAACTACAATATCCCAAATCTTTCATTTTCAACATTCTGTTGTAATCATTTCTTTTTACTGGATTTTTTTTTATTTGACTATAATTGTCAATTCGTTTGCACAGCTTTATGCTATCAAGTTTTCTTAACAAATAATTTATATATAATTATATAATTTAACCTAACTTCCAATTTGGTAAAAATAATTTGTTTGCAAACAGTTATAGGGTTTCCAGTAACTAATAATCCTTTGCCAACAATTATAACTTCCAGAATTTATTCTTAATACAAATAATTTGCACACATTTATATGGTATCAGATATTCCTCCCTGATATAAATGTAATATATCACCTTGACCAGCAATGAACCTGGCAGATGTTGACAGATAATCCAGCCATAGATAAAATCAACAAAATGATTACCAGAAACAAGGAATGCATGGATGTAATCTGTGACCAATGAAAAACAAGCATTATGTGTGGGTTGCGTGGAAGTTTTAAGACAATAAGGTCTAGAACTTTGGCTGGTCAGTTCTCGCTGGCAGTTCCAACTCCCAGCGGCTCCACCATGTGCATAAACTCTCACTCCAATTTCTCTCCTGCTCCACAAAAGCATCACCATTGACAAATAGAAGTATAAGTTTATATATATGCATTCCTCATCATTTGTCAAGACCCAGCAGTAGTTGACTACATTATTTATTTTCTAAGATCTATTTGACCAATAGATAGGAGCATAAAAGTTATTAACACTTCACATCAGAAGGGACCCGGGAGTAATGGTAAGTAAAGGATACTGCACACTACCCAGAATATCACTACTAGGTTTTGTGTCATATCAAGACATTGATTTTGGTGGGGAATCTTACTCTTCAGTAGAGGATGCAATCTATATATTTTAGGTTCTATTGACAGGGCAAATAAGACTTTCAGATAAATAGGGTACAATTCTTCAAATTTTGATTCTATTTTTATTTCTAGGTTTTTATAATTAAGTTACAAATCAATTTTAAAGTCATATTTGTCAATGTTCTATTACTTTGATCTTAGTAACAATGAAACAGGTCATTAAACATGTCATTAAAATGGAGCCTTACCACTAAATGCAGTTGAATAACATACTCAGGTCACCTCTTTTTTTATGGGGGAGGCGGGCTTACTTTTTTGCTGTCTGCATATCCTAAGCCCTGTTAACAGGGTTGTGCTGCAGAATGCATGCCTGTATATGTATGTATATATACAGAGAAAATTGAAAAACAAAGTCATCCAAAAGTGATCAATTTATTATGAAGGAAAGTTGACATTAAAACATTTTGGTTTTAATGAACCTTTATCTGGACTTTAAAATGGTGAAATAACTGTTAATAGAACAACAGTTTCACCATTTTAAACTCTTGATGAAGGTTCATTAAAAGCAAAATGTTTCCTTTGTAATAAACTCATCAGTTTTGGATTACTTTGTCTTTCAATTTTCTCCATTTTGTCAGATTCCTTTCCATTATATATATATATATATAAAATATTGGAGGACCACATGATAAAAAGGCTAAGTCACTGGATAGCAGCCTTAAAGTAAGTTAGTTTGAACTTCAGTCACACTCTAACATTCACTTCCAGACTAATGCCCTTTGGGAAAGGTATGAACCCCTTTATCTCCCCAGGTATGGGTGAAATACTATCACTGCTGTTCTTTTACAAGGATGGCTTTTACATTAAATAACCTATGAAGGCTGATATGCCCTTAAACAAAGAAACCAAATCAAGATAATTCATAGATATACTCTCTCACCAGACCATTGTCATAATTGTTAGAGAGTTTGCCAATGGCCTGCGAGACTGGGTTCAATCCCAGATCAAGTCATACCAAAAACACAAAAAAGGTACTTGATGCCTCTTTGCTTAACACTCAGCATTATAAGTTAAGGATCAAGGGTAAGTGGAGCAACCCAGGGAAAGTAGTGGTGTGCCCCCCCTCTCCACCTCAGTGTAGTAGATATGGAAGAGAGAGACTTTGGGTTGTCTTCGATTATGGTCAGCCAAATAACTAATATTATTAATATTGATATTTATACATATATCATCATCATCAAAGTATGCTGACAGCACAGATTCCCTTAAATCTCTTGCCGTCCATCCCTATCTGAGATCTCTCTCACTAAGTCTTCAAAATGGCATTCAGTGTCCACACAGATACATCTAAGTTTTTGCTGGTTGCCAACACTGGTGTATTGAAGAGCTGTGAGAAACTAAGACCAGCTGATAGGGCTGCCCAGTAAATTGCATGCTTATACATATATATATATATACACATGCACACAAAGAAGTACTCACATTTATTTTAGTCATCTTGCCCTGTAGAGAATCAAATTTAGTGTTATTAACAAGAGCAGCCATAATATTCAAGTAATAAAATCAAAGTCAAAGATATCAGTGAAGTCATATTTAACAACAAACTCTGGAGGCATAATAAGAGTTCTAAATGCATCACCCACCCTGGACCAACTTTACCCTTCTGTCAAACAGTTCAACCAATATATTATATAATCTTTCACAGCAAATTCTTCTTCAGTCAAAGCATTTCCCAACCCGACCCTAAGTGATTTCATTTGGGTTGAATAAACATGGGAAATGAAATTACAGCGTAAGTAAAAAGTTGCATCTTTAACAGTGAAGCCTTATTGACACATAGCCAGACAAATTGAACAAGTTTGTGTGTGTGTGTGTGTGTGTGGTTAATATAATTGAACGACAGCAAACAGATCATAAAAATTACCGATGATAGAAACAGTCCACCATAGATTGATATAAACAATGTCTATCATAAATAGTTCAATGTGATTACAAGCCTAAAGTAAGTGCTTGCTGGACATGAGAATTAAGATTAGCTCATACAGGTTGTATATTCCTTTTAATAAAGATGACTGCATTAGTGGATCGAACAAATTTATATTCTCCAGCTCTGACTGTCTAGCATTTTTTAAAAATAAATTTAATTGATTGATTTTTAACAGCATGTCAACCTGTCTTGGGTTATTTTATGCCTAGAAATTAGGAAATTACATATTGTACGTTTATATTTACAATTTTTTGTATCATTATTTAAGAGTGTTTTATACACAGTTGTATGGTATCAAGTATTTCTATCAATTTAAATAATTTCCACACAGTTGTATGGTTTCAAGTATTCCTATCAAATACTAATAATTTATAGACAATTATATGGTTTCAAGTAACTATTTCTGTTTGATAATAATCATTTGTTTGTTAATAGTTATATGGTTTCATGTATCAAATAATAATCCTTAATAAACAATTAAAGTTTCATTTAACTCTTCTTAATGTGAATAATTTATAATTATATGGTTTCAAGCATTCCAGTCTTATAATTTTCTAACAAATCTTTTAGGCTCATTGATGGGACTCTCACAGGTACTATCACTCCAGTTCAGAGTGGACCTGGGAATAATGACAATGAAAGAGTACTCCATATTCTTCAGATCTGCATAACTAGAGCTACACCATTGGATGCAGGTTAATGTCTTATCCAGTTTACCTCTTCTTTTGTAGAGATACGAGGATCATTAAATAAGTTTCCAGATTTTTTTCATATGGGCACTTTTATTGACATGAAACTCTACTCCCCTTCGAAGTAATCTCCTCTGGCTGCAATGCACTTGTTGTACAATTCCAACAACTTTTGGAAGGCCCCATCGAAGTCCTCTTGTGTAAGCGTGTCAATGACCATCATCACAGCCTCTTTCATCTCCTCAATTGTCTCATAATGACAGCCTCTGACCTTAGGGAATAACCAAAAGTCACAGGGAGCAAGGTCTGGACTATAGGGAGGCTGAGGAACTGTCTTGATGCCCATCTTGCTCAAATAGTCTGTGACAAGGATGGAGTTGTGGACTGGTGCACTGTCCTGGTGGAAATGCCACTGGTCTGATTTGAAGAGTGCTGGCCTCTTCCCTAGGAATCTCTTCCTGAACTCCCTTAAAACCTCAATATAGTAACCCTAACTCTTTGGCCAATCAACTGTGGTGTATTGACTTCCTTACTCTTCTCACACTTCTCATCATCCCTCACAGACTCTATGCCTTCCTTGAATCTCTTATGCCACTCAAAAACTCATGCTCGATTCATGCAAGATGGTCAAAAAGCTGTCTGAAGCATTTCACATGTTTCTGTGGCATTTTTTCCAAGTTTAAAACAATTTTATTGCATATCGTTCTTTTAAAGTGTCCTCATGTCCAGATTACATTTTTGAAATTCAGCAGCTGTGACAATCAGGCTTTAGTAGGGTGTATTCCAATTGCTGCTGTAGCTGTTCATTTGAACCTGAAATCATAAGAATTGGTCAGTCATCTCATAAGCAATAACTTACTGAATTTTCAAGAGTCTATGACAATTTAAATGTCTGTATAAAAAAAGTCTGGAAACTTATTGAATGCACCACATATCTTGTCTCCCCACCTGCAGAGGATATATTCTGTGTATTCTATGCCCTACCAACAAGGCTGAATAAATTTATATCAAATAGAGTTAACTCACTTATGCTCTAAGTCATTGCAAACAATCAAATGATTGGTTTCTTTGTTTTTAATGGCATATAAACCTTTATGAGTTATTTAATGCCTAAGCCTTGCTTGTAGATGAACAATAGTGGTACTATCTAACCCATTGTTGATAGAGAATAAGGTGGTTTATACTTTTTCCAAGAGTTTGATCACTCAAAAGAAAAGAATTAAATATTAGGTAGAGTTATTACATAATAATGTTACTCTCTATGTCAAATCTTGTTATGATTTATAATTTTTTATCACAGTTAAAAAATAGAACAGTCTGTTGGCTGCTGTAGGTCACTGTCTTTTCACTTCAACTTTCTCAGGAGAGTATCACATGACAAGCTTTTGAGCTTTTTTTGGACCAATCAAAAGACATCACAGACTGAAGCTTTGGACACTTTCTTGATCCCATCAAAAACATAAATAACATCTAATATTCCACAATAAGCAGTTCTGATTCTTGCACTCACTCTCATTTAGTACTTTTCTCCCCCACCCCAACAACTAAGTATTTCTAACATATCCTTACAGAGTAAACCTCACACATTCATCAAAAACAGCACACATTTAAACAAGTTTAATCTTTACCACTTAACAAGAATTCAACTTGTATAGAATGGAATTTTAACAACTTCACTTCTTTATAAACCCCCTTTCCTCAACCAAGATTTTGCAGTTTTCTTTAGCACTTCAAAATATAATTTTCAATTAGAAAAAAAACCAACTTATTTAATTCCATTCTTTGTTTGATCGAGAACTTTTCAACAACCCCTCATGCAATTTTATAACAGTCAAATTTTTGGTTATTAAAATTTTTTTTAAAGCTGAAATCTGATAAAAAAAAATAACCAAAAACTTATAAAATCTAGGTCAGAAAAAATGGGTCACTTATTCCAAAGAGAGTTGTAAATTTTTTTTTTCTTTTTGTCAATAATTTCATTGTGTCTCTTGGCACCACATTCTAACCTAAGAAAGAAAACCTTAAACTAATTTTTCATTAACGACTTTTGTAGTTTATCATATGAAATTGGAGTTTATTAAATCTGCTAATGCTGATGTTCATTTATCTTCTCAGAGAAACAAAACTATCAAATCAATCTTACAAGCAGCTAATAGCAGACAACTGTCCTCGTGCATGAGAATAAAATGATCTAATTGGCACTGTCACGCTATAAAACATACCTTTTGAAATTCTCCATGATAAGCTGCCTACTTTGTCAACAAATCATTAAAGGTTGCCTGTCAAAACTGTAATGAAATACTTAACCATAACTTTTACATTTCTGGTTTTATTTAAAGGAAAGTTTTTTTATGAAATCTTAAAAGAATCTGTGGTAAAATATTTAGATAATAATGATGATAGAAATTTTAGTTTACTTTTTTATCCAATTTTCAAGTAACCATTGGTATAATTCTAATAATAATGATCATGGAAATTTTAATGATAGATAAAATTAATTCCCAATGGATTTTACAAACATCATCAGATATACCATCAGGCATTATATTAAAACTGAACCACAGTGAAGAGATGCAAACTAAAATGTTATAAACATGTCTTGTAATAAGAAGTACCAAGAGATTTATAACTTTCTCACTACTGTTAGAACAGCATTTCCAAAGCAGACCTTGTTTTCCATTTTCTCTCACTGATGATGGCAGACAGAATTAGTTTTCCTTCTCGCTTGTCTCTCACAAAGGTCATTCTATATGCTCCAACCGGGTGTCACTCAGATTCTCTTCGAATGGTCAGTATTTGCTTTAAATGAGCATATTCAATTTATTAAATGATAAATTGTGCATATTCTTAAACAATATTACTATTAAAAAGACTTGAACCTGCACATATGTACTATTCATATTGTAAATGGCTCTTTAAATGAAAGCAGTGCATCCTTTTTGCTTCAGGTGAGTGAAAGTCATCAGTGCTATGATAATTCTGCAAGGAACAACGCAAAAGGAAAGAAGAGGCAGATTGACTGATTTTAATAGCATGGGTTATATCATGACTAGAAGTTAAGGAATAACATTCATTGTATGTTCATATTTACAATCTTTGTGTAGTTGTTTCTTAAGAGATTTTTTTGTACACAGTCCTTTTGAATATAAATCATTTTCAAAGAAATCTTTGAGACTGACAGGTACTACTAATCAGAGTTAGAGTGGACCTGGAAGTAATCATACAACGTTAGAATAAAGTAAGATTATTACACTTGAGTTCTACTTTGATACCAACTCTCTAACATTTAAATCTTTTCTTCTTTCAAAGCAATATGTTTTTAATATTCTTAGAAAAAAAGAAATACTTGATCGATTAATTTTAACAGCATGTCAACCCATCAAGGGTTATTTAATATCAAGCAGTTATGCAATCAAATTCATTGTATGTTTATATTTACATTTTTTGTGTCATCATTTCTTAAGATGTTTTTTTTATATATATAGTTATATGATATCAAATATTCTTATCTAATAAAAATAAGTTGCACACCTCTCTAATAATAATAATAATTAAATGGTCTGAAATGATTATTTCTATTCAATAATAGTCATTTGTTTGCACACAGTTATATGATTTCAAGTAACTGATAATAATCCTTAATAAATAATTATAGCTACAAGTAACTATTCTTCATACAAATAAGCTATTGTTATAAGCTATCAAATATTCCTATTTAATACAAATAATTTTCAAACAGATCTATTTGACCCATCGATGGTACTACAAGACCACTCCAGCCAGAGGCAATCTGGGAGTTATGGCAATGAAGGGGTACTCCACTCTACCCAGATCTTCAGAACTGAAGCCTCACCATCAGATTCACTTCAGTGTCATACCCATGACACCCCTCTTTCTTTGGAAGGAATCTTACTTGCAAAGGGTATAGTCAATATAATCTAAGCCATTCCAATAGGGTAAAAAGAATTGGAACCTCACCCCCCAAAAATATGAACTGTCAAATGCTTCTAAGAATTGCTATGTAATACCTATAATTCAATTTAGTCAAAAACATACACAGTTAAAAAGTATTGATATTTAACACTAGTAATTCTATTCAAAATTATTCATTCATTTACACACAGTCAAATGGTTCAAGGTAATGCAATGTAATACCAATGATTCAATTTAGGCACAAAGATAAAGTATTTAAAAAATTACAACTAAACTCTGATTATTCTATCCAACACAATTCGTTCAATTGCTTACCATCAAATTATTCCATGTATTGTTATGTAATAACAATTATTCAATTTAGGCACACACAAATGGCATTTCTGTATCTTTTCCTTTCACCAGGTTTTCTTTTCATTTTTCTCTAAATTCTTCATCTTTTTCATCTCTTCCATCTTTTTCCATGACATCTCTCCTCCTTTTTTATTTTCTCCTTTCTACTAAATATTGCTACATGGATTCCCCATTCAAAAAGGTTTGCTTTTCAGAAAAGCAGTAGATTGATCAGGTGTTTCATTTTGATTTTACAAAGAAAAACATGAGAGTCGAATATAGAAATAAACATCCAGTATGAGGGGGCACACTTAGCATAACAGCTACAGAAATGGAATTGGTGACCCAAGTTCAAATCCTATATGAGATTCTGCATTTCACTTCATGCTAATTCACTTGGAAAAAAAATGAATCCTTCTACTCACCCCTTGCAAGGAATAAATACTAAGACAGATTGGGTTCTTTAGCCTTAATGAAGCAACTCTTCTAAGAGAAGGAAAATTTTGAATTCAAACCAGCTGCACAGTTAGAAATAGATCTTGTGTCACATCCTGATAGTGACAGAGGGGTTGGTTAAATACACAGAAATAAGCAGAATGATAATTTATTTAACACCAATTTCATGTACACTTGTACACAATGAAAAATTTTCTCCCAAGTTCAGTCATTTGGCAAAAATATATATCCGTATTGTGGTTTGCACATATAGCTGATAACACACAAACACACAAGAATGATAATGTTAATAATAAACTTTGCAATCTTATGTGCCAATCACTAAATTTCCTTGATTATGTCCATATCTGAATTCAGTAATTTAAACTTGCAAGTCCAATGTCAAATACAAAAAAGAGTAAAATATCAGACTTTCAAATCAACACAAAATGACCACACACTTGCTCTCAGGCCAAAATTTGCACAACCTGAAAAAAGCAATGACTTTTATAAAGAAGAGAGAAACTTGTGATTTGTCAGTGACTAAGTACCACTGCTCTTATGCAAATGAAACTTCCATTTCTAGGGAAACATACTTTTTGTTCAAGGGAAGTCACAGACACCCAGACACCAAACACGTTCTAGTCGTGGTTGTTTCTCGTGATGGTCTGGTTCCCCTCTACACCCACCACTAATTTCCTGATCATAGAATTTGCAACAAGGGAATCATTGTTTTTGTCTAGTACTCTAGTACAGGAGAGGATCTTGAATTTTATTTGCTCATATGTCAGCTTCCCATTGATGGTCATTCACTCTCATATTTACGAGGATCATTAAATAAGTTTCCAGATTTTTTTTTGTATGGGCACTTTTATTGATAGTACACACATGACTCTCTAGTCCCTTTCAAAGTAATCTCCTCCGGCTGCAATGCACTTGTACTGTTCCAACAACTTCTGGAAGGGCCACTGAAGTCTTTTTGTGTGAGTGTGTCAATGACCTTCATCACAGCCTCTTTCATCTCCTCAATTGTCTCATAATGACAGCCTCTGACCTTAGGGAATAACCAAAAGTCACAGGGAGCAAGGTCTGGACTATAGGGAGGCTGAGGAACTGTCTTGATGCCCATCTTGCTCAAATAGTCTGTGACAAGGATGGAGTTGTGGACTGGTGCATTGTCCTGGTGGAAATGCCACTGGTCTGATTTGAAGAGTGCTGGCCTCTTCTGATGGAATCTCTTCCTGAACTCCCTTAAAACCTCAACATAGTAACCCTAACCCTAACCCTTTGGCCAATCAACTCTGGTGTATTAACTTCCTTACTTCTCCCACATCTCTCATCTTATGCCACACAAAAACTGATGCTCGATTCATGCAAGATGGTCGAAAAGCAGTCTGAAGCATTCCATACATTTCTGTGGCGGCATTTTTTACAAGTTTAAGACACAATTTTATTGCATATCATTCTTCTAAAGTGTCAGATTGCATTTTTGAAATTCACGAGCTGTGACAATCAGGCTTTTGTAGGGTGTATTCCAATTGCTGCTGTAGCTGTTCATTTGAAGCTGAAATCATAAAAATTGGTCAGTCATCTCATAAGATGTATAGCAATAACATAGTGAATTTTCAAGAGTCTATGACAACTTTAAATGCCCATACGAAAAAAAGTCTGGAAACTTATCGCATGCACCTTATACATCAAAAATGCATATACATGCTTCATCCCACCAAAAATTCCTGAAAAGCTCTCCTGCAGAATGCAGTGTCATAATCTGTGAGGATATTGGCAGAAAGACCTTGCTCTGAGAACACAGACTCCAGCTGTTGCTTGACCTCTGCCAAACCAATAGTTGTTATACATAGACCATAGACAACAAGGATCAGGTAATGTCTATTTCCAGTCTTTATCTTCTGCCACAACACTAGTACCAGATTGGTGAATGATCACACCTTAAACATTCAGACCACTGATTTCTCCAATGCTCTAAATGTGGTTGGGCTGATTTTCCTGATGAAATACATTGTTTGTTCGATTCCAGTGCAAGCAGGACAATACCAATGGCCATGAAGAGGTAGAGGCGACATTGATCTCACTCTCCCCATACCCGGATCCAAGATAGGCCAGAGACATCCCTAACACCCACTCAACTGGGCTCAAAATTTACCCTGATAGTGGTACAACCATATGCCTTGGTGGATTGAAACACTTGTGGCACATGGGACTCTCAGAAAGAAACTTGGTCCCCTCTAGATAAAAGTGCGCACCACTGGAGGATTTTCCTTGGTGTGTCAAGATTGGCTACTTGTTACATTCAAAATTGGGGACAGATCAACAAAGTGACAACATACAAACACTTAAAGAATGGCTATTGGATCGCTTTGTCACCACAGTATTTAATAATAGTGGGAAATTCCCAGCAATATCCAGCCCTGCAGCCCACATTCACCTCAAAGAAGGTGCAACCCCCAAAGCTAAACACAACCCTATTCTAGTACCATACCACTACAAGGAAGAAGTAGAGAAAGTCCTCTGGAATGATGTCAAAAGGGGAATCATTGCTCCCGTACTAATTGGTACCCCCCACCAAACACAAAAAAATGGTCCTAGATGCCATGGATGGCCACTATTCAATCCCTCTAGATGAGGAATCAAAACCTCTTACAACCTTTATCACGGAGTGGGGTCATTTCATGTATCTCAGGATGCCCTAAGGATACTAACCTCCGGTAATGCCTACACATGCAGGTATGATGAAATAATTAAAGATTTCCCCTCGAAAAGTAAAAGTAGTCAATGATATACTACTCTATGACGAAGATATAGAGACTGCATTCTACCAAACTCTAGATTATCTGTCACCATGTGAAAAGAATGGAATTGTCCTTAACAAGGATAAGTTTCAATTTTGTCAGGATGAAGTTCAATTTGGAGGCCTTCAAATTACATCATCAGGAGTGACGTCATCTGAAAATTTACTCAATGCAATTTCCAACTTCCCAACTGCAAAGAATATCACAGATGCAAGGTCTTGGTTCGGGCTAGTCAACCAAGTAGCATGGGCATATTCTTTAAGCTTTATCATGTTACCATTCAGAGACCTAATCAAACAAAATACACTTTTTATGGAATGAAAGCTTGGAGAAAGTATTTCAGGAATCAAAAAAAATTATTATGGGCTTAGTAAGGAAGGGTGTTATCATGTTCGATATCAGTAAAATAACCTGTCTGGCCCCAGATTGGAGCAAAGAAGGTATGAGCTTCCTGCTATAACAAAAGCATTGTAAATGCCTCACTGATAAGGCCTTGGTGTGTTGCCCCAAGGGATGGCACATTGTATTTTTAGGCAGTAGATTCTGTACTGATGCAGAGCACCAATAAACACCAGTTGAGGGCGAAGCAGCTGCAACCGCTTGGGCATTAGATAAATGCCGCATATTTATTATGGGTTGCACAAACGCAATAGTAGTGACAGACTATCAGCCACTAATGGGAATATTTGAGGATAGAAACCTCAGCAAAATACAAAACCCACACCTCTTTAAGCTCAAAGAGAAATCATTGAGATTTTTCTTCATCATTCAACACTGCCCAGGCAAGTGGCATAAAGGTGCTGATGCTATATCTCACAATCCAGTGGCCACAGTGGAAGCCCTTCTCAGCCTATGCCCCAAACAACCTTCTTTTAAAGATATCTACCTGTCAGAAAATATAGACACAGCAATGGAATTAGCAACCATACAAGCAATAACCAATTCTAGCAATGCTGTGACTGCCATGACACCAAATCACATCTATGCATCAGGCCAAAACGATCGCAGCCACACAACCTTGATAAATACAATAAACCAGGGATTCCCCACCAAAGTTCCCTCACTGAACCTGAAATCTGTGATTTCTGGGAGGTAAGGCACCGACTCAGCACTGAGAGGGACTTGGTATTGATGGATAGAAGAATCCTAATTCCAAGAGCCCTAAGAGAGCAAGTACTACACTGTTTGCATTCAGCTCTCCACAGCGTAGAGGGCATGAAAGCTCATGCTAATGATTCAGTTTATAGGCCTGACATGAACATGTCCATCCACAACTTTAGAGTGAGTTGCTCAACTAGTGCAACTACTACCCCAAGCCAGCCACGAGAACTTATCACTATGACTCCAGCCCCAGAATGGCCATTCCAACAAATAGTGATGGACATATTCCATGTCAGTCGTGTTGCATACCTTGCCTGTGCAAACAGACTGGCTCATCTTGTACCACCTAAAACCAGGTTACGCTACCACATCCTAATTGATATCCATCAATCGGCAGCTGTTCCAAACATATGGCACCCCAGATAAACTCAGCACAGATGGTGGCCAACCTTTTACCTCCAATATATTCCAAGAATTCTTTCAGATGTGATGTGTGAAGCACAGACTATCCTCAGTCGCATACCCCCAATCCAACAGCTGGGCAGAACTCGCAATAAAAACTGCAAAGAGGATAGTGAATGGAAGCACGAACCCTCAAAGCTCCTTGGACAATGACAATGTTGCCCGGGCTATCCTACAGTACCAAAACACCCCAATTTAAGGTAGTGGCCTATCACCAGCATAACTCCTACTTCACCACCAACTCCGTGACTCCATCCCCTCACAATCAATCCTCTTAAAGCCCCACCCTAAATGGGTAGCAGTGGCACAACGCCACTAAGAACTCCTTCACCACCGCAATGCCAAAAAAGAAGAAAGGTACAATAGATTTACTCCCAACCTTTCCCCATTCTGAGCTGGTGACACTATAACTATCCAAAACCCACTCAATCACTGATGGAACACTACAGGAAAGATCAGTACTGTCATACCAGCCTGCCAATACCGAATCAGGGTTGATGGATTAGGAAGAATCACACTTAGGAACCGTCATTTTCTAAAAAAGTGCAAATTCAAGGCTGCACCAACATCAATATCAAGTGCAACACCTGCAGCAATAACTTCTACGATTAATGCTCCACTTTTACATTCTGATCCCCGACACACGTACAGCATTTGAACCCCCCAAACAAACCACACATACATCACTATGCCCTAGGTCGTCTAAAATTCCCCGAGCTCTATCAAGGCTACTACCACATAACAGAGTAGGGCTCAAAGAAAGGCACGGCCCTTGTACAACTAGGCCTACACATGGGTAGAAGAGGGATGATGTAGAAGTCACAGCTCTAAAAACAAGAATAATATCAACACTTACCAGCTTGGCAGTCCTAGCCTTGTGTCCAGCTGGCAGACAAAAAATAAGACGGACTACCCTGAATGGGCTAGTATACATTTACACTGATATATCCACTCCTGGGCTAGTGACCAATCACTGCCCATGGAATAGACTCAACCACCTGTGTATGATGGTATGCCCTGGTGGCCATAAGACCTTTTCCCTTCCTCAGTTCTGGGCGTTCACTTTTGCGTGTAACGCATTTGAGTGCTAACTCACTGTCTATACAATAGAACTTTGACATTAGTCTTGATAGCATTTTATTATAAATATTTATTGAATATGCCTGCATTCTGAATAGTATATCATAGGGTATATTTAGTACATTATGGGACAGTTATTTTAATTTCATATTGAAAGATATTTTCTAAATTATACTTTTTTTGACATGACATTTGAGGTCTCTTCCAAAAAACATGACTGAGAAATTTTGTTTCATTTACAAGTCATTTGTTTTTTTACTTTGAATTTAATTCTTTTACTTTTTATAGACAAGAAATTTGCAAAGAAATGTCCTGAAGGTTTTACTATACAGAAGGAAACAATGCAGCCTTTGGCATGATCAACTCATTGTTACACTTTTGCTCTAGGCATGTCTTAAAAAGATGCAGAAAACATTAAAAAAGTTGATGTTAAATAAAATTGAATCAACAAGTATTTGTATAGTTGACTTGAGTGCTATAAACGGTTAGAAATAGCTTTTAATTCTTTAAATAGTCAAACATGATTGTTATGTATGTATTTATCAACCCCTCTACTTAGACAGGATGTGACACAAGGTCAGTTTTTGAGCAGAGTTTAACAGGTTTGAATTCAGAATATTCCTTCTCCTAGACTGGCTGCTTCAACATGGCTAAAGAACCTAGTCTGCCCTACTCTTCACCCATGGCTGGAGGGAGAATAATTGGATATCCCAAGGGCATTAGTGCAATATGAAATGCAAATAGCCTCATCCAGGATTTGAACTTGTATTGCTATGTCCATTTCCTAAGATGATAACCATTACACCACAGGCACTTTCTACATAATTGTTATGTAACATAAAATATTTTTCTTGCAAATATTCAGGGTGAATATTAAGGTTTGGTTTGATTTTTTTGTTTAATCGCAAATCAAGCTTCATAGATTATTCAATTCCAAAGCCATCCTTGTAGAAAAACAGCAGTGATACTATTTCATCCACAGCTGGGAGATAAGGTGGTTTATACATTTCCCAAGGGCATTAGTCCAAAAGTGAATGTAATAGCACAACTGAAACTCCAAATCACTCCCTCACTTTGAGGTTGCAGTCAAGCACTTTAGTCTTAATTCCATAGGGACACCCAGGTTAATATAAAGGATATTAATTTTAATCATGCCATTTTATAACAGATATTTGACAATCCTGATTTAACAGATCTTTTTGAAAATAACTGAGGAAAAAAATAGTCCAAGTTGTAGAAAAAGAATATTATGGTTAGTGCTTATATATATATATATATATATACTGAGAGAGAGAGAGATTTGGTTGTTTTATGGCATATCAACTATTGTGGAATACTAAATCCAGCTCATTTTTAAACAAGTCAAAGCTCATTTGTTTGCACACAGCTAAATGCTTTCAAGTATTGTTATTTAATACTAATATAACATTCCCCACTGTTTAGTTATGCAGATATATAGTTTGTCTTTATGTATGTCTATGTGCTAAGGTAAGGTCTTTGTTGTTGTTTGCTATAGTGTGGTAAATAGGCTAAAATATAAAGACTTCTTGTACATAGATGTTATTTGTATGGTTCTGGCTGATTTTAGTTTAGAGTGAGCCTTGCTTGTTTTTATCTCTTCTAGGTTGTGGGTCTTGTGATGTTGGTGGTTTTGTCCTTGACACTGTTTTTACTTGGTCACTGGTGGTGTCTGGTTCTGGATCAGCAGAGTGGACTTTCTTTGCCACTGAGAGTGGTATGGTGTGCAGGTGTGTGCAATCATGGAAAAGTCTTGTCCCATTTACTCCTAGGGTTTTCATCTTTTGGGATAATGGTCCCAGGGTATGATGTGTTTTGGGTCTATTTAATATCTGCTCATATTGGCTAGAGTATAGTGGTGGTAGTTCCTTCTTTTGGTTGTTGAGGTCATAATTTATTTTCATGTTCGCTGACCTCTCTTCAAGTTGTTCATAGTGTTCTTCTGTTCCTGGTTCCACCCAGCTGGATAAAGTGGTTTGCTAAAATCATCCAAATAGTATTTCAGCAGATGTTGGTAGTCTGTCCCTCTGATCTGTAGCAGAGCAAGCTGGATGTCATTTCTTTCCCCTAAGCATTTTTTGGGCATGGACACAATGTGTTGTACATATCTCATGATAAAACCATTGCTTCTGGCATCAGGCGTTAGCTGGTGACATACATGATACCTGAGCATCTGACAAAGCTTTTGAAGGCTGTTGTCCATCATTATTTCATCTGGACGACTGAATAGTGATGCATAACTTTTAATTTTATCTGCGACTGCCTTGGTATGAGCACCTCATCGATGATTTGGCACTTTGAGTATCTATCAACAGTGAGTAAGTATTGCCGTCCATCAATCTCAAATAAGTCTAATTCAATGGATTTCCAGAGTCGTGATGGGGTGTTCATGTCTGTGCATATCCTGGAATTCTAGCTGGTTGATAGAGGAGATGTGCATCTTTGATTTTCTTAGGTTTTTCTTTAGAGCATTGACATGTATGGTCATTAGTCCTAGCTTCTCACTTGTTGGGAATCCTACAACAACTGTTTCTGGTACCCCTGCGAGCTAGAAGGTTGTACCCATCCACTCTGATTTCCTGTTATGGCATGGCATGTTAATAGTTCCCAAGCATTGGATTTGATCGCCACTAAGGTGAGTTTTACATGTGGGGTGGATTGTAGGATGGTGAGAGCTTTGGTGAGGTTCCATTCATTTGTTGGAATGTCCTAATTGGGAGAGTATTACCTGATGCACCAGAGTCAATTTTCTTGTGGAGAGTGTGGTGTGTCCTGTATTTTAGGTAAGGTGGTCTAATGTTGTATAGGCTTCACCCCTGAGCGGTCCAATTATACACTCCATGCATTTTGCACAGACATTTATGGAGTGAAAAGGCTGTATGTAATCTTTTTCATCACTCTTAATGTTGATGTTTTATATGCCCCTTGGTCTTTTGTGCTCAACTCTCCTCTGGCCAAGATACCGATAGTTATGAGATTTGCTCCTATAATGTCTTCTTTGTCTCCTGGCTTCTTTTGAGTGTGTTGTTTTTCGGCAGCATCTTACCCAGTGTTCCTTACTTCCACATGCAGAGCATTCATCATTGTATGCAGGGCACAGCCACAGCTTGTGGTTGGTGTCACATTTTCTACACTTTCTGCTTCTGTTGATGATGTACATTTTTTCAGCTTTGGGCATACCAAGTTGGTTCAGTTGAACATTTCCTGCTCTAAGGGCTTTGTATTTTCTTTGGTGAGCAGATTTGCTATGTTGTAGTCTTATGGTTTGCTGTAGAGCTCATTGTGGAATGTCTCATATGGTGTTGAAAATATAATGAGCTCTATGAGTCTTTCACTCAATTCCTTGTCTGTTAAGTCACACTTTTGTGCGAGTGTCCTGGTTCTGGTAATGAAGTTATCTAAGGACTCGTTAGGTTTCTGTCGGCACTGTATAAGGTAAAGTCTGTGGATACTCAAGTTTATGATCACCCTCAGCTGGCTTTCAAAAATATTTCACAGGTTTTCTGGTAAACTTTTTTAGCTTTTCAGTAAGGCCATTGACATTTAGATGTCTTAATCCTTGGTTCCCTATATCAAGGCAAATTTTCCAAGCTTGCTTGGTTTTGTCCATAATTTCTTCAACCATGATAGGGAAGAAAGACAATAGTGTAGTCTCTGGATTTTTTTCTCTTTAGCAAGTGCTAGTATTTTCTATCTTCCGACTGGGAATTATCATTCAAAAATATATATTTCAAACAATATTACAAGAGAAAATTCGTCAGTAAAAGGGGCTTACTCACAGTTATCTGAGTTGGCAATATGGTGTCGATATCTTCTCGTAATATGTGCTTTGTAATTGGGTTTTTTTTTTTTTTGCTTTCCTTTTTCTTTCACATCTTCAGCCAGGAAGTTTTACTTTCTGGTTCTGGGTAATATGGTATTCTCTTCTGTTTTTAACCACTACCACCATGTTGTGTTGTATTTTAATAATAGATCATAACAGGGCTTGTTGTCAGCAAGGATTATTCTGGTTGGTATAAGAGCTGGTGTTGTTACATCTGGTTTGTCTGCATGCGCAGAGGTCAATGTTTTTGTGCAGTACTATAACACTACAACCAATTTGTACACAACTGCATGGTTTTAAATGATAATAATCATTAGTAAATGATTCAACAGTTCTATTTGACTCATAAATAGGACCCTAACAGGTCCTACCATGCTGGATTAGAGTGGACCTGGGAGTAATAGCAATGAAGCTTCAGGACTGGAGCCTCACTATCACATGCAATTTAGTGTGATATCCAGTATACTCATTGGTGGTGGTGGGGATCTTACCCTCCTGCAAGAGTGAAGTCAGCATATTTTACAGTCCTAGCCAACCGGGCGGAATGAGAGAGAGAGAGAGAGAGAGAGTCTCTCTCATCCATAAATAAATACACCCCCCAAATTTTTCTCATAAACCATGTATAACAACATGTTATTATCTATAATGAAGCATTATACAATATAAATGGATATTATTAGGTGTTATAACCAAACTCTACAGTGTTCAAAGTTTAATCAAAATTTGAACATGTATCTGTTGAAAAATAAGTATACTTATTGTATATAGTTATGCAATTTTATTTTAGCATACAGAGATATTACAATTTTATTTTTGATGAGAGAGTTTTTATGCTGTTGAGTAAATAATACTTAACAATATCCATTTGGATTGTCTAAGTTTCTGCTAAAAATAATTAGATCTTGGCATCTATGGTTAAGGAAAAAATTAACTTTTCATAAAAAATTGTGAAGGTTTTCCTTACTCATTAGTAATATTTCATATATATATGTTACCACTCTTATAGGCATACTTTTATGATATAATCTACAACAGTCTCCACATGTTCACCATCCCTGTTAATACATTCTTAAAACCTCCCACAGGTGATTAAAAAAATCTTAGAAGCTTTCTTAGAAAATATCTTTCTTGTTTTGGTTTCTTTGTTTAATGGCATATCAACCTTCTTGAGTCATTTAATGCCAAAGCCATCATTGTAGAAATATAGTAGTGCTACTGTTTAAGTTATAGATGAGGTGAGGGAGGTAAGGGCTTTTATACTTTTCCCAAAGTTATTAGTCCAAAAGTGAACATAATAGTATTATGAAGACCACCAGGGGAAGATTCTAATAATGTTTTGACAGAGAGAGTGAACTTCAGAATTATAATATCATAAAGAAATTCCCAGAAAAATGTTAACTTGTGTGTGTGTATATATATATATATATATATATATATATACACACATACACACACTGACACACACACACACAGCAGAGCAGAGGATATACCTCTGTGGTATTTGATTTCTGATTCTGACATTGGTCTATCTTAATAGCAAAATCAACTGCATGTAAACTGTCAAGTAATTTCTGGGAAATTTATGTATACTGCCATATATACAACTTGTTTATACAATGCTGCAACCAGTAAGTGTGTTTTGTCAATGAAATAAATGGACTGGCACCATATTGTCATTACTGTATATTATTGTAACTAATGTTCTAACTGCCATTATTAGTGTAGTGACAATTCATTCTGCAAATAGAAAAAAGTTGAAAAAGTCTTTTCTACCATTTATTTTTCAGCTCCTGATTCACTTTCAACAACTCTACATTATTATAATTTTTAAATATACAAAAAGTTTAAGTGAATTGTTTTAAAGATTGAAAGTCAAAAACAGAATTTTTATTTTATTTTTATATTTTACAGGAAATAAACTTTAGCTGAAAATAGCCAAAAGTAGTTTCATTTTTTTTACAGCCAGTTACTCTAAAGCTTTTTTCCTGTGTGCATGTAAAAACTACCTATAATTCCACTATATCATTAGTATAGCATATTTAATTACAACTGTGTTAATCCTCTCATTACTTAGAGTTTCACATATCACCACAATCATCAGGTAGAAGTATCCAGTGGCTTGTCTTCCATATCTTTTCTTTTTTTAAGTAAAATAAAATATGGCAGACTATTTTCTGTCTGATGATTATGGTATACATGAGACTGTGAAACAGAAGAGTACTGTGTGGCAGTGGGGTCGTAATTTTAAAATTTTAAGTTTTAGATGAACTTTGTTCTAGAAACACTTGTTAACTCACTGTTTATCAATTCTCAAGGCAGTCACATGTGACAAATGATACCAAGACAATGAAAAGTTAAGTAGCATATTTTGGGGCAGAGCAAAACTACCATCATCAATACTATTAAGTCATACCTTTAATTTCTGGTGTTACAAAGGTGGTTACCAGTATTGAGTTTATGGCAATCCTAAAATATTGTTTTGCATTGGGCCTCAAAGCGACTGAAGTTGAACACATTATTCAGGTAGTAGAAGGAAATAAAATAATATCAGACTGTTTTAAATGTTTTGTGGGGAATTAAAATCAAGCCCACAAGTAGATGATCATCTAGTAAAGTGACTTTGTAAGTGTGTTATTATGTTTACTTTCATTGGGAAAGATACAAACTTGTTTATCCCATTAACTATGGGTTAGATAGTATCACGGCTGTTCTTCTACATGGATGGCTTTAGCATTAAATAAACCTCAAAGTTTGATATACACTGAAATAAAGAAAATAAGCCAAACTATCTCCTTTTGATTATAATGCTTTAAAATGTATGGTAGAAGAGAATCTGACAATGAACAGTGAAAAATTTTAAGAGTTATGGTCATTCAAAAGATACAAAATAGAAAGTATCAAATGAGCTTTAAAAAGATGCAGATGTCAAAGTGGTTTCATAAAAACTTTAACAATACACCTAAATATAAAAAGGTTTAAAAAAATATATTTTTTAAAATCAAATAAATATCTTTTCTAAATGCAGTGAATATTTCATATTTGATTTCAGGTGTGGGTGAACATGAAAAATAAATACATATATTTTAATGGAATAAAAAAGACCTTTTTCTATGATTGCTTAAAAAGTGATATTACAGGCAATTTAAAAAAAAACTTTTTTATTTACTCAGATTGAACTTCTAAGGGAGGCAACTCTCAAATTATCCCAGAATTCTTTGCAAATTAAGATTAAAATAAATGAAAAAATTGACAAAGGTTCTGATTATGATTAAAAAGATTTTTTTTTGCATATCTTAGTTGAAGTTCATTTTTTTAAAATTCAGTATTAATTTTATCAAAGTGATTGTCTGAAATGGTAAATTGAAAGAGTCCTTTTTTTTTTTAATAATTTATCAAAAAAGATAATCCAAAAATTCAAATGAAATCCTGAAAGATAATCAATTTTTAAAATAGTATTTTGATACTTTTGGATTTTTAAACTATAAAGAACAGAGAGAATTACGCAAACATAACTATTTCTTTTATTATCTTATTCATTTATTTCTTTTAGTATATTTTTTGTTTTTTCTAAATTTTTAAGCAAATGATGGAAACAGAAACAAATGATATCACATATTCAGCTGTGCTTAGTTTTCTGAACAATTTTCATGAACTTTAAAATAATCAAAACTCAAAATGACACAGAAGTTATTACTAAAGAAAAATAAAAGAAAACCTTATTTTATTTTTTTGTGAAAAATCATACACCTAACAAGTGAAATAAACAAACCCTTGTCTAAAATAAAGTCAACTGATATACCATGGGGCAACTAGACAAAATAAAACTCTCAGGGTATTTTCTATTATATTAATTATAATATTAAAATGGTTAGAATCCCAGTAACAGATTAATTCATTATTAATAATGAATACAAAACTAGTCTTTATTTCTTGTTAATAAATATATTTTATTAAAATTCTGATTATATTTGCACACATGTATATAATTGTAACCCAGAATAAATGGCTCTTCAGAATAAAATTAAAAAAATTTTTTTTAGAAAAATATACTTAAAATGCTCTAATTTAGAGATAAAACTAATTTCCTCTCTAATTTTTAAATGAGTGACAATTTTTTTTAGGATCTGCATTCATACTGAACATATAAAACTTAGACCCTTTTTGACTGATACTTCTTCAAAGGAAATCATCAGTTAAATGAAGGCAATGAGGTTTTAAAAGAAAAGGATTTTAAAATTAGGAGGAGATAAAAAAAAATCATTATTCTCCAGATCAAGTAGATGACTCCTGAATATATATAATTTGTGTTTGAGCTCAATCTATAGAAAATCAGATTTGTGTATTAATCACAACAGCCTCCAAGATGATATATTATAATTACCAAACCTCTTGTGTGTGTGTATATATATATATATATATCTATATATATATACACACACACACATAGAGACACCATGAGAAGTTTGGTAATATATATATATATATATTACCAAAATCCTCATGATGTTAGTAAATGTATATATATATATATATATATTTACACCATCTCCCACACAAGCAGGATGTAACACACCATGAATTTTTAAGTGAAGTTTAACAGGTTTGAATTGAGAGTTTTTCTTCTTCTAGAGTGGTTGCTATACCCAAGTTAAAGGGTCCAAGTCTGTCCGATCATTTACCCATAGCTGGAGGCAGAATAGTTGGATTCATATCTTTCCCAAGGGTATTAGCACAATGTGGAATTCAAACAGCCTAATCCAGGATTTGAACTCTGGTTGACATGTCCATTTTCTACAACAGAAATCATTAAACTATGTGTGCCTGTATATATTACTAAACTTCTCATGATGTTTCTATATATATATATATATATATATTACTCAACTTCTCATGATGTTTATATATATATATATAAATATATATATATATATTACTAAACTTCTCATGATGTTTGTGTGTATATCTATATATTGTTATAACCATAATCCAGAAAGAAATTTCACATAAAATGCTTTTACTCAGAGGATAAAATGATATCAAGTCTAATTCGCCATTGATTGATAATTTTGTTGGGTCTATGATTTCACTAGATACAATTTTTAAATCATCCTAATTCTCCATATAATGAAGATAATAGAGAAATGATTATGAGATTTTTTCAGTCCTTCCTAAATAGAAGCATTAATATTATTATGAACTGTTGTTACAACAGGAGTCCAATGGGTTTACAGGTCATCTAGTATATATATAAACTGATAAAAATTTTAAAAATTTATACTGACAAGCAAGTAAAAAAAGCAAGAGGTTAAGATATGTAAAGGGAATTTGAAAGCTGAAGAATTGGATAATACAAAAATTTCATTTAATAAAAAGGAGCATTGCCGTCTATGAAAACTACACACTTTGTGTTTTCACTTTTCTTTTTTTTTCATTAAAGATGCACTCTGCAACAACCAACGAAAAAAACACCCACAAACCACTTCACTCTATCCTCAACCAGCCACCTCCACATACACCATTTCACACACGAGTGTGTGCCTAACACACATGTATGCAAGAACATATAAAACTTAGGAGAACAGAGAACACCATTACACTGCACCATAGTGGGATAAGGTTTCGCAACAGTTTTCCGTAACACGGCACCAGTTAAAAGCTTTTCCTAGTCATCTTTTAAAAGTTCTTTCCCGTGAGCCAAGCTGAAATCAGTTGGATGTGCTGAAATTAAATATGAGCAACATGAAAAATGGTTTATCCAGGGTCTGCCATTTCGCATGGAGAAGCAGGATGTACTCACTCATGATAAAGAGGCTGGGAAATGAATTAGGGCTGGGAGTGAAGTTAGTTGGGGGTCTGTGAATTAGACAAATCAAAAATGAAAGTGAAAATGAAAGTAGAAGCCAGAACTTAAAATAGGGAAAATTAAGAAAAAGAGAGAAATAGGAAAATAAATAACAAAGAAAATGAAGTGATGAAGTTAGAGAAGGAAAAGCAAAAGAAATAGAAAAAAAAGCAAATATAAAACAGAAATAATGAAAAGAAAGAAAGAAAGTGGAAGACAGGTTAAAATGGATCAAGTAATGAAGATAAAAATAAGAAACTTTTAATTAAGATTGGTATGGATGAATTAAGAAATATTCTCAAGTAAGAATAAAGAAGTATTCCTCTGAAAGAAGAGAGGAAATAAAAAGAGGAAGAAAAATGGTGGGGGATAGAAATATAGAAAATGGAATGGTGAGAAAAATAAGAAATAAATATATTTGGATATATATGAAATGAATACAAAGAAAATAAGAATGAATTTAAGAAAAAAAGATAACGAATGAAGATAAAATTACTGAGAACTTTAATAATAATATGAAAAAATAAAAGAACTGAAAATATTGTTCCATTTTTAAAACAGAATAAAATGAGTGAAAAAAAAGACCAAAAGTTAAAATATTCAGAGCTAAAGTGAGAAGTGAAACTGAAAGTAGGTACAAGAAATTAAAAGAAAGTAACAACATGAATTTTAAAAGATATTGAGGGGAATGTGGAAATAAGAAGGTTGGTAGAGAAAGAGAATAAGAAATTTGATCAAGGATTGAAATTTGTGAGTAAATTTGAATAGTATCATTTGGTAAGAATAATGTGTGAAATGAAAGTGAAAATACAAAAAATATTTTTTTAAAATATTCAAAAAATGAAAAATCAAATGGAAATGATGAAATTTTTTACAGGAAAAAGATATATAAGTGAAATAGAGGAAATAAGAATTCTAAATAGATGGAAAAATAAAAGTACAAAGAAAAAAAGTAGAAAAAGGAAGCAATAAATCTTCAAATGGTGATAACAAAGAACTGTATAAATAATGAGAAAAACTTTTTAAAAAAATGCAAAAATAGGACAAGAGAGAAAGCAAAATAGATACACAATTATAATACAGAAAGAGGTTCTAGGAATAGAGAGAGGAAAATAACAAAAATTAGACATGGGAGAAAGAAAGATTTTGAAAATACAAAGTACAAAAGACAACAAGAATAAGACAGAAAAATACAAGGAGAATAAAAGAGAAATGAAGAAAGCAAAAAAAAAACAAACAAGTGAAAAAAGAGAAAAAGAAACAAGAAAAGAAAAAATGAATAAAGAAAACAAACAAATGAAAAATTAAAAAAAAACAAATGAAGAGGAAGAAAAAGAACAAAATAACAAAAAAAAATATTTAAAAAAATGATTGTAATAAAAAATGACAAAGACAAATCAAGGATAAAAAGATATGAAAACCAGATGTAATATGGAAAGGATGAAAAATTCATATTAACTTAAAAATAGGGAGAAAAGTAAAATGTGTAATTTAAAAAAAAAAACACTGCAGGATAGAAAAATGGTAAAATTTAACCCGAGTTTAGCAGCAGAGTCAGAAACAAATTAAATATATAAGAATAAATATTTTGGAAAAACTCAATGCATGATGAAGAAAAAAGGTAACAATAACTGCAGGAAAGGTTTAACTAAAGGCAAAAAAACTAAGATGTAAAAAAAAACAATGACTTTAATTTGAGAGAAAAAAAAAAAAAAGGAAATAATAAAGACATGAATATGAGGACGAATTAAAAGAAATATTCTAAGGAGAAAGAGCAGAAAATTTTTTTTAAGAAAATAAGAAAAAAAAGCCAACATAAAATAGAGAAAACAGAAATAAAAAGAATCATGAAAATGGAAAAAAAAAAAAAAAAAGCTCAGAAATACTTAATTTTTTTTTATTTAGCTATAATGTGGAAATTAATAAAGACAATGTTAGTTTGTGGTTTTGAGATGAGGAATTATTATCATACCATGATTTACCCAGACTAATTTGTTCTGAATTTCTAAAAGGTCGCCAACTAATACAGACACCTGAAGAAGGCAAGAGAGTACAAAGGCCGTGAGGGATGATATTAACAACTAATAGAAGGATGCTCGTCTATGAAAATCAAAAGAGAAGTAGTGTAAATAAAAAAAAAAGGAAATAGTCAAAATATCTATACAATGCAAATGAACAATTTGTGTGTGTGTGTGTGTGTGTTATAGATGCAAAAACAACTGAACCAATTTTCACCAAATTTATTAAATATATATGGTTGACTTATGGTCATGTTCTGGTGAGGGAGAGATTTTATACTAAGCATAAAAAATTTTTAGGGGCAAAACACTCAAATTGATCCAACTGTAATACTGAAAATGAAGGAAGATTACTACTATATTTTAATTAACAAGTTTATTTTCCTTATCTAAAAATATTTCTGAAAAATTTCTTTGATACCTGATAAAAAAAAACATCCCTAAACACATATGAATTTTAAATCATACAGTTACAATAATTTGGAACAAAGATTGAAAAAATCCTAAAATATATTTGGATGCTCGTCTAAATAAATCCGTGTTTGATAAAAGTCAAAGAATTTTTTGATAGCTTAACAAGTGACTAACTACAACAGCTACAGGAAGAAATTCATCAGTTACATATTTTTTTTACTTTTGGACTTAAAAATAATTTCCAGAAATGATTCTGTTTTTAAGTAGAGCCAAAATTATCAATAGATATAAGCATTCGTAAATCCTAAATTAGAAGACCAGTTCATATACCTCAGTAGTAATATCTTATCTACTGAAAGCAAAGTCAGCATAAGAAAGGAATGGACAGCTATCAAAAGGTTATTGAGCATATAGAAGTCTGTTCACTCAGATAAAATAAAATAGGAATTCTTCCCAGCAGTGACTGTATCAGTACTAATGTATGGCTACACCATTTGAACTTTATCAAAATGCTTGGAGAAAAAGCCAGATGGAAACTGCGCAATGATGTTGCATGATGTTTTGAAGAAATCCAGGAAGCAGCAGTTCACAAAAAGAGCAGTACAGTCACTTCCTTCTCATCCAACAAACCATCCCAGTTAGACAAACAAGACATGATGAGAATTGTAGGAGAAAAATGGACAAAATCATCAGCGACATTCTCCAATAGATTCTCTGACATGTGGACATGCCAGTGTTGGCTAACCAGTAAAAACTTACATCAACCAGCTCTATGCAGACACTGAATACTGTCTATAGGACCTACTAAAAGTGATGGCTAATGATGATGATGAAGCTTCATGAATTAAAAAGCAAGTTTTTATTGGACAATCAGCTCTAAAAAAAAAATCAATAAAAACTTGGCCCACAAAATCTGCAAAGTAGAATTGGTCAACCATACTGTATGCAAGAACATTCTCGACTTCCAGAAAAAAAAAAGAAAAATTTAGATATTTATTTACTCATTTTCATTTTCTTTTGGGGTAACTTCTTGGATGGCAATATCAAAACTTGACCCATAGGTCAGACCAAATCAATGTTTGCACAAACATATCTCCAAAAACCATTATTCTCTCTCTATCTCTAATACCAGCTTAAAGTTTGAGCTGCATGCTTTTGCATCAAGCACGAAGTTACTATGAATATAATAGGAAATAAAAACAACTGATGTCACTTTGTATCTAATTTAAGAAAAAATATGAATTTGATAATTTAAGAATCATGAAATCATGCTGATTACACAGATTTCCTTGACTTTCACACATCACCCATCCCCATAGATCATCACTCTTGGCAGGTCCTCTAGATGACATACAGTGTCTGCACAGAGCTGATGAAGGTAAGATTTTACAATTCTGCCAACACTCGAGTGTCCATGGGTAGATCCATCATTCATAAGTTTGTCCTTACTTGCCCAGCGTGTCTTACACAGATGATTTGTGAGATGGGAACTAAGTGGCTGTACAGCTGCAATTTTCAAGGATGCTTCATCCAACATCCTTGTGCAGTTCCCATCTAGCTTTTTCTCCATGCATTATGTTGAATCCCACAAGGTACAGCCATACACTAGTACTGACACAGCTACAGCTTGAAAAGATTCCAGTTTTATTTTATTACAGAACATATTTCTGTATGGACGATGCCATTTTATTCCTTGATGGCACTGTCTTGTTTAAAACACATGAGTGTTTTATCCAACTTCTCATAGAGGCTAATAGATTCTTGCTGCCTTTTCCAGGCTATGCAGCATATATTCAACTTGAGCAAGTGTATTTGCAAGAAGTGCTAGATCATCTGTGCAGACAGCATCCGTCATAGTTTCTGTAGGATGTCATCTGCTTCTTATCTTCTTTAGTGTGAATTAGATCTACTGAGATTCATAGTACCTAATATAAGCAGAATATAAATAGAAATGGTGCTACTATATCTCCTTGCAAGAAATCAGTGTCACCATCAGATGAGCAAACAACTGCTTTCATGTTTTCACAAAGCATCATTATAGCAGTAACAGTTTCTTAGGGGAGATCATATGTAAGAAGTATTTGCTTCATCTTTCCTCTGCGTATGAAATCAAAACCAAAGTTACATTACAATTACAGACTACTGATAAAGTTTTTTTTTCTTGATTTACAATGCATTTATATTGTAAGATAACTATCACATTAACAATATATTCGCAAATGCTCTATAATTGGCCTATTCTTTTAGTAATGCTAGCATTAATTCCTGACATTTCATTTTGTCCTGATTTACCATAAATTTCTCTTGTAAAATAAGTTACAATCCTTTTCAATGAAAACATCATTTGTAGTAGATTTATACTCTCAATATGATAATATCAGTTATATGAACGTTTTTATTTACCTAATTCATCCACAATGAGTAGGGTGTGACACAAGGTCAGTTTTTAAGCAAAGTACAGCTGGTTTGAATTCAGCATCTACTCTTCTCTTAACCAGGTTGCCTTTCCAAAGTTAAAGAGCCTAGTCTGTCCAACTATTTACTCATAGCTGGAAGGTGAATAAATGGATTCATACTTTTTCCCAAAACGTATTAGCACTATGTGAAATGCAAACAGCCTTATTCAGCATATGTACTTGAGTTGCCGAGTTCAATTCCTATTATGACAATAACTTTTATACCAAAAGTAATGCTTATTCATGACCACTGATTATTTCTTTTCTCACTTCCTATATAACCGTAAACCCACACACTTATCTGGATAAAAATGCAAAATTTTGTAGGCTGTTAAATTACAGATGGAAACATTTTATAGACAATAAACATTTGCAGCTGATTACAATATTTTTAATCAATATTGATGCAGAAATGGGGGTTCCCTATCTAGATTTCAGACCAACAAACTATAGATATTTCTAGATAGTAGTCACTTTGCTTCTGTATAAAAACAATTGTTTCTTTTTTTTTTTAATGCAAAATTTAGTATTTAATAATCTGAAGTTGATTTTTTTAAAATCCTCATTGTGAGAAACATTTAGTCTATTTATGCAAAAAATTGATTTAATCAAAGGAGTTATCAAGTAAAAATCAGTGAACAGTGATAAAGCCAGAATCTTGCCTATGTATTCAAATGCATGAAACACTAAAATGCAGCCTTTATTACCAGAATTGTTCAGCTGATTGACTTCCTTCATTTTGTTGTTATCACCAAGTTGTTGCCAATCCATTTTACAGGATTCTTCAGACGTACAATGTTTATTAAAAAAGTGGAGTTCCTACTTGTTTTTATTGAGAGTGCAAATATTAAAATGGTAGCCAACAGAAAAGAAATAGTAATAATTATATTTACTGGACTAACGCAAAACATTGTGCAATAAATTAATAAGTAATGAAAAAAATAAATTGATGTATTTTTTTTTTCTTTTTTAATTTTCTATTACCATTCAGATATTTTCATTGCTAAAGGCATTCTATATAAAATTTTAATTGATTCAGGTGGAGTCAGAATTAATATCTTGATGGAAACTAGAAATAAGATGTTTTTGAGTGCAGTCAGGAGAGACATCTCCAAGACAAGGTGGCCATTTTACTTGATTACCCAATTCTAAAGCTTATAGAATGGATCAGCCGAAACATTATAGTAACAACAAAACTACCATAAAAACAAGTACAATAACCTAAACCACTATTTAAAAAAAACTATATATATATATATATATATATATATATATATATATATATATATATTTTTGGTCCAGTTAAACCGGAGTTGGGAGTAATTCCATCAGGACAAGAAGTTATTCAAGCATGAATATTTAAAATTTTCCTGGTAAAGAGCTCAATGTACCAATAATACAGAGCAATAAATTCTTTAAGAAAAATAATGAAACCGGTCACATAGGATTATAAATTTATTTGAAATAAATTTATAATCCTATGAGACCGGTTTCGTTGTTTTTCTTAAAGTATATATATATATATATATATATACACTTTACTCTTTTGTATGAAAATATATTCTCACTGATGAAATGAAAATTGTAGCTATGCCAGTACGACTGTATGGCTGCACCGTTTGGACTTTAACAAAATGTTTGGAGAAAAAGCTAGATGAATACTGTACAAGAATGCTTCATGCAGTCTTTAACAAATCCTAGAAACAGCACTCAATAAAACAGTAACTGTACAGCCATTTACTTAACATTTGCAAACCATCTAAGAAGAGCAAGACATGTTGGACACAGCTTGAGAAATAAGGACAAATTCATTGGCAATGTTTTCCTATGGACACCAGGGTTGGTAGGCTAACAAAATCTTATACTTATCAACTCTGTGCAGACACTGAATACTATCTCGAGGACTTGTCAAGACTGATAACTGATAGAGACAGATGGCTAGAGTTAGAGACCCATGTTGTCAGCATGTCTTGGTGATAATGATGCACCCATATAAATAATGTTTGTCCATCATTTTAATTTGGTTATTTGTTTGTAGCAGTCGTGGCTTCTATAAAACCAGCCACACTTTTGGGATGAGCTGATAACAGAAGAATGGTGTATCAGTATGCCACAGATTTTCTGAACTCATCAGATTTTGAATTCCTAGACACCTTTCCTAAGTAAGAGAGCTAAGTCTACCTCACTATTTACCTATAGCTAGTGAGGCTGAGAACTTTTTCACAACCTTCATAACTAGATTATAGTAAATGATCCAATAAACAGAACAACTGATGCACTAGTTTCAAAATAACATCAAGGTTGATATCCCATTAAACAAAGAAACCAAACAAAAATAAAACCAGTCAGTGGTATTCATCTTCTCTATGAACACACACACTATATCTTCTTTTGGCCATTAACACTGTTAAGAAAGTTACTACATTACAGGACGGTCAATGACTTTCAAAGTTTTATCAGAATATCTACTAACCTCAATCATTCAAATACTCAAGTTCCCAGGACAGAATTAAAATATTGTGATTTTCATTTGCAACTATGTGCACATGTATATGACAATGAATGTTGATAGAATTTTTTTGTTAAGTTTTTCATGCTAGTAACTTTGTGCAAAAATTGACCAAAGTTGTTTTTTTTTTAAACATTGTCAAAGACAATAAATCATTATCTCTCTTAGATAATTTGCATGTCTGATAGGAAGCCTTGTAGGGTGTCATATGACAGTCCCAGAAACCTATTCTCAACCCTTTTTAGTTTATTCTTTAAACAATACACATTGTCTCTGACTGTGCAAGGGAATGGTAGAGCCACAAGGTCATCACACTTAATGATTAAGCTTTTTGCTATTTTGAACCCCTACCACATAACACTTATTCACAGAACAAAATTTATGTATAAAACAGCTTATTTTGTTGCGGAAAACTTTCCAACATTTTTCTCCTAATGTCCCAGCCCTCTACAGTGAAAATAAAAAGGCAAAAAGTAACAAGTTAGGCGAGGTAACTTTATAGCGAGCAATATTGAATAAGTCCTGGCGGCAACACCCCACAAGGCACCAACTATACGGCCACCTGCCTCCCATCCCGAAAACTATTCAAGTTAGATGAACCAGACACGCAGGACACAGCTGGAGAAGCAGGGATGAGCTCATCAGTGATGTACTGCTATGGACCCCCACGTATGGCCGAGCAAAAGCAGGACGACCAGCTAGAACATACATACCGCAGCTATGTGAGGATATGGGATGTAGCCCTGAAGACCTGCCAGAGGTGATGAAGGATAAGGAAAAGTGGCAAGAAGGGGTCAGGGATATCTGTGCTAGCGGCACGACATGATGATGATGATGACTTTATTTTAATGGCATATCAACTTTTGTGGCCAAAGTAATTCTCAGAGGACACTAATATTACTATTTAACCCATAGCTGTGTTAAATAAGGGGATTCATACCTTTCCAAAAGGTATTAGTCTAGAAGTGAATGCCAAGCCATGGGTGAACTTCAAACTTGCTTACTACAAAGTCACAATCCAATCCATCATGATATCAACTATGCCGCAAAGACTCCTTCACCAAAAAAAATTAAGGGTGATGTGTAAAAGGTACTAGATTAAAGATAAAAGATAGCAAGTTAAATTTAAATGATAACAGGTAAGGTATAAGATAGGTAATATGAATTATGATGTAATAGTTCATATATATTTGGCGGAAAGTAATATGTAAGATCTAAGTGCTCAAAGATAAAAGATGATAACTTGGTTACAGAGTCTACTGCTATATGGGACAAATTCACTAGCGTGTATGATTCTTGCTATCGAGACACATTTTTGTATTTTTTTTTTAATACCACTATTGTTCTTGAATATGTAATTGAGTTTTTTTGGCCTTTCTGTCCATTGTATTCAGTGTTAGTATATCATATATCAAGTAATACTAATATTGGTCCTTGGAGCATACCAACATGACCATCATAACTGCATCTGATACATGTGCCCTATCTTGCAACCTCAACAAAGCCACTTTTTTCAAATATTCTATCCACCACCCTTGTTTAACCCTAGTCACCCATGATGTTACCAGAGTATGATGAACACTCCCGATATAAAAAATCCCTTGATAACAATAATTTTCTGGATTTTACAAACATCACCAAAAGACTTACATTCTTGATAAAGAATGACGAGGATTAAAAGTCCCGGGTTTACATATAAAAAGAAAAAAAAAAGCTTTGGTCAGTTTTGCACAATCTTTATTGGCATTTGTAGTATCTTAGGTCGTAGCATGAAGAACTTGATAAAAAACTGAAAAATAAAACACTGACTTTATCAATCTAATGAAGAGGAGAGGTAATGTCATAAGAAGAAAAGAAAATCTGATAAAAAATATAGGAACCAATTGCTTTAAAAACAGACAGGTATGAACATACCAATTGCAACAGATATGAGCAATCCAAAATAAAGAAAAAAGAAGGAATTAGTGTTGTAATGATGTTGTATGTAGAAAGTATCATAAGATTAGAAAAAAGAGAAAAAGATTTCATCATCAAAATGCAAAACAAGAGAAAGAAACAGACTAAGAAAATAAAATAAAAATTAATAATTTATGATGCAAGATTTGCTGATGAGAAGAAATTGGAAAAAAAAAAAAAAAGGAAATGAGATAAAAATGTGGAGAATGAAAAATAAAATTCATCACTATAACAGGTACAATCTAAAAAGTGTTCTATGCTTAAAAAACCCCAAATCAAACAGAACTGCTTTATAACCTAAAAACTAAAATGCCTACAAGAGGCCAATGCTGTAACTACAAGAATTCTCAGAGTCATTTGGCTGTTTGATTGACTGATTTGAATTGCATGTCCACCTGTCTCAGGTTATTTTATACCAAGAGGTTAGGTAATTGTGTTCATTGTACATTTATATTTTATCTGCAGCTGTTTTTGTTTTTTTTGCATATGATCCTATTGATTACAAATAATTTTTAAACAGATCTATTTGGTCCTTTGATGGAATCTTAACAGTTACTACCACACTGGGTCAGAGTGGAGCTGGGAGTAATGCCAATGAAGAGGTACTTAACACTCCCCTGATCTCCAGAACTGGAACCTCACCATCAGATGTAGTTTAGTATCACCTTTTTTGGAGGGAGAGGTCTTACTTCTCTGCAGAGGGTCAATTATATTTTGGTCATGCTGTTTTAGCACCAACTATTTGATGCTACCATTCTGACATGTAACTGCTTTGGTATTCAAATGTTTTAATAACTTTGCCATATCTTGAATGAATTAATAACATTGTAAAGAATGGTCAAATTGCAATAATCCTAAAAAGAATTGTATTTATTTCTTATAATAATAGTAATATCAAATAAGTAAAAAAAATATGAAAGATTTAATCCATTTTGAAGGCCAAAACATGCAAATATTCTGGTCAAAAATACGAATCAAACTTTTTTACAATATTCAAAATGCACTCATTGGCCCTACTGTATTTCAAACATTTTTGATTTGGAGCATTCCTGCCGAAACCCTAACCCTGAAATAATCTAACATATGTTACTCAGTGGGGTTAGGGTTATGCATCTCTCATTACTTTGTCTATTGTGCTGCCTGACAGTTGATATTCGTCCCCTGTTTTAACATAAAAAATATTGGCATTCTGAATCTGTGCTAAATAGTCCCATTACATTTGCAGGGGACAAAGTCAGCATATTCTAAGTCCAACTTACAGTTATACAAGGATAAACAAAACTTGAAACTGATAGTTACAGCATTGGCGAGTTGTAGGCATTTTACTTTTTATATATCAAATATATATATATCAAATACAGAATGCTATATTTTATATATCAAATATCAAATACAGAATGCAGTATTTTATATATCAAATATAGAATGCTATATTTTATATATCAAATATAGAATGCTATATTTTGTCTATCAAATATAGAATGCTGTATTTTATAAATCAAATATCAAATACAGAATACTGTATTTTATATATCAAATATAGAATGCTAGATATCATAACAGACATTCACACAATATTTTTTTTTAGAAAAGTACTCAAACAGACAAATATGCACATACATAAAAGAACACATGGATATATTTATATAATACTTTTCTAAAAATGGGCTTCCCATTTATCTTTTCAAGTAATTTCGGACTTTTCAAGTCTCATATTTTTATTCTACTTCTGTGCAAGTGTTTTTACCCTTCATGAACAATAACCCCATTGTTGCTATTTTGAGATTAAAAGATTGAAAATCCCGTAATCAACCAAAATCAATCAATTTTATGGCTGGTAAAGATAGAAATATCTGCATTTGTTGTATTAAAACTAAATTTCTCTTCCTTTGCCACCATCTCTCAAGTTTTCAGATGATTGTATAAATGAATGTAAATTTTATGAATTGTTCATATTAGGTTCTTCTACTTTATCACTTTTATCATAATGTGTTCTTCAACCTTCCTCAAGTGATATCCCATAGTCCATAAGTGTCAGAATTTTTCCTCATCACACTAATAGCAAAATACTAGACAGTATAAAAATTACAAGATGCATTATATACTATATTTGATAACATATAAAATCTTCATAATTATTACAGAATTAGGGGAGGCACCAGTATTTCAGTTAACATTGTTCAATTAAATACCTCATGTTTGACATAGGAATTATTTTTACCTATTCTTTTTTTTTTAAATGAGGATTCTTATATGCTGTTAAATAAGGCATCTGATGAAGGCTAAAGAGTATATTAGCTTAAATGCCAAGAGAAAAACTATAAAGAATCATCAAGACATATTGACAGAGTTCTATTGACTCTTGCCATCCATCCTTATTAGCTATCACATTTGGTGGGTCCTCTAGATGCCATCCAGTGACAACACACAGCAAGTGAATGTAAGTATAGTTGTCTAAATAACTTGTTAAAAGATGTAAATTCTTCATCTTAGAACTTAAGTCAATACTAAGAAGACTCAAGTGTGTTAAATAGCGTGTCTATTTCAAGAATGGTATAACCCACACTAAAGACTAGAAATGGTATAGACTGCACTATACATTAGAAATGGATTATTACAAAGATCTAGGCCAGGTTTTTCATAGCAGATCAGTTTTATCTACCAAGGTCTTAGATACAAGAGCGAGAGCTTCACAAGCTGGCCTCAGATGGTTTGGATTCATTGCTTAATGGCTTATTAGCCTTCATGGGTAATTTGATGTCAAAACCGTCTTTGTACAAGAACAATAGTGGTACTATTTAGTCCATAGCTGGGCAGATAAAGGGGTTGGGTTCATACTTTTCCCCAAGGGTATTAGTCTGAATGTGAATGTAATAGTGCAATTGGCATTTGAATTTGCTCACTATAATGTCACAGTTCAGCACATTAGCCACAATGCCAAAGTGACTCCCCATGGTCTCAGATAGTTTGAAGCAAAGTGACTCCCCATGGCCTCAGATGGTTTGAAACTTCTGCTATAACAAAAAAGCTTCATCTCAAAATGATAGATAATACATTACTGATGTGAAGAGAAACTCATTTTCTGTAAAAAATGAAATATTTGTTTTTGGAGCAATGAGTAGTAAAATAGACTGGGTTCTTTGGCCTTAGATGGCAACCAGTCAAGAATTCAGACCAGCTGTACTCTGCTTGAATATTGACCTTGTGTCACATCCTGCTCATGGCAGAGGAATTGAATAGATACATATTGATATTTGTTTTTCTAATAAACAATTTTATAACAATTTTTTCTTTTTTTTAGTTCTTAAATATATATAAAATAACACAAAAAAATTAGAGATGGAACCATCTGGTAATTGGTTGAAAGGACGCATCAACTAAAACATTATGATAAATATAAAGAAATGAAGATATTCCTTCAAATAATTCATTAGATAAATAATTTTTACTAAGTGTTTGAGTTTTTTCTAATTTTTCTAATATCACAACCAAGTAAAAAACATCTCATTTAATTAAGTGTATCATATTAAAAGGTCAAGTGATATTTTATTCGGATGATATTGACATATAGCTTTATACAGAAAATATCTGTCATTCTAAATCCTATATCATGCTCAGTGGTATTTTACTGAATAGCAAAATGATAACCTCAAGAGTAAAAAATGATTTAGCAGGGTACTCATACACTTGTTTAAGACAGGAAGAAGTTGTTGCGTTAGCAAACCAATTTCAAGTTGAACTTGGACCCAAACAAACAGACAAAGCTGGTATATACATATTAAAATTAAATATTAAAATTCTGTTTGTACATTACTTATAGTTACGTGTAGCACACAATCATCTTATGAAAAGAATTCTTTCTTTCAGAAGATTGTGCACTACACATGAAATTTCAAGTAATAAACTCAGCCTAGTGGAAACATCATTTAAATATTCAAAATTTTAAATCTGCTCTACTAATAATGATAATATTGATGACTTTTTATACACTTTGGTTCGTATTTTATATATATATATATATATATATAAGAGAGAAAGAGAGAGTGAAATGTTTATGTGTGTGTGTCCTAACTCTTGTCCTCCCAATCTTTAATTTTGCTTCATGTCTAAAAATTATTTAAAACTTCAGTGTAAACAGTAAAGAGAGAAGAGAAAAAAAATAATAAAAAGATTAAACAAGGGGAGATAATGTTTTGTTGCAAAAATGCTCAACCAACCAAAACATGAACAAAAAACAAAAACATTTAAATCACCACCAACTACTCACACTGTACAAGTCATCCCCCCAAAAAAAGGGCATCATTCTAAAATACAATTTTGTTTGACAGTTGTGGTTCTCTACATAAATAAATTTTCCTTCCCATTATTCAATGTGTCTGACACCTGTACCCAACTGTGAACAACCCCCTTGAACTCACCAGTCCCCCCCTCTCCCAACAACAACCGCCTGTACACTTGTATGACCAAGAGTGAGAGCAGAATAAAAAAGAGAAAAGACAAAGATCAGATGTTATATTTAAAGGAGTCCGGGTCTCCAGGCTTTACTTCCCACCGTGGGTTATCCTCTTCACGGATAGTGAGCATGACTTCAATTTGATTTACAAACACAAGTCGGGATCAACTTTAAGTGATACAGAGGTTACCATAATTAGACTCTTCATACATGACTTGATTTGAGCTTGAATTTTACTTGACTGTTTGAACACATGTAAAATTTATTAACATGAATTTTAAGATAATATAACTCAAAGCTTTTAAACATTGTTTGGGCTCATGATAAATCGAATGACTGATATCTAAAGTAAGGTAGCTGTCATGTTGAGAGAGGATCCTAACGATAATCAAAATGGGCTCAAGTCCCATTGAAGGTTTTTTTTTTTTTTAATTTCTGATCAAGGCTGCTTACTAACACAGACAATCTGATAGTTACAATTTATTAAAAAAACCAAAAGGAATGAAGATGAAAAAAATTAATAATCCCAGTTGATCTATGATATTCATTTAAGTATACATTTTTTAAGTCAGGCACTCTTGGTGCCAAGGTTATCATTCTAGAAACTGACAACTCGGTTTCAAATCCTGGATGTGGTTGTTTGCATTTCATAGAACATAAATATCTTTGGGAAAGGCATGAATCCAACTATTCTCTCTTCAGCTATGGGTAAATTGTAGGGCAGACTGGGCTCTTTAACTTTGGCATAGAAACCAGTCTAGTTGAAAAAAAAAAACTGAATTTAAACAAGTACTCAGCTTAAAAATTGGCCTTGTGTCACATCTTGTTAGTGGGAAAGAGGCTGGGTAAATACATTTTTTTTTTAACTGGATAGTGAAATATATTCATAATTCTTTTATGAACATGTTAGTGATACCGATGATAAATCCTCAAAATGCATTGTATTTGTACTAACATATCAATAACATTTTAAGATAAATTATTGTCAATTTTAAAATTTTGTGAATTAATAGCAATACAGAAACCTAACAAAAATAAATCAGATATTGTCAGATTGATAAATTAAGTTTTTAAAAAAGTAGGAAAAAAATAATAAAATACTAACAAAAGAAAGGGAAGCAAATAATGAAATAGAAAATATGGAAAGAAAACAATAAAAATATCCTATAATTTCACTTCTAAAGTATAATTTTTACAACCCAAATGGAATAATTGCTCTCATTCAGTGTCTGGTAGCCTATGGAATATATGTTTGTAGAAGTCTCAAAACAAACACCCTTTTTCTTTGACTCCGAACAAAATGTCCAGTAAACTAAGAAAATAAAGACTTGACTTCAGTCGTCTTCCCATATTTCTTTTATTAGATGTTTTTATTTCAAGAAAATCCAGAAAAAAAATGAAAAAGCAGATGGACTGGCAATTCTATACCATATAACTAGGAACCAGAATTTCATGATATAACCTGACTTGATTGAAGATTTGCAGTTGTTCTGGTGACGCTATTTTTGAAGAATCCTGACCCAGACAAAGCAGATTGACACAACAGTTCATATATAAATATATATATTAGAGAGAAATAGAGATGTTGGCAGATAATTGTTTCAGTTGAGATATATTATTATATATCATAATTCATCATATCTGCATATCAGTATACATAATGTTCATATAATAAATTTAATTCTCGTGATCATCCAAGTTTTGCTTTTGCCAAACTAAGCTACAGTTAATAAATATAAATAAATCTATATCATTGTTATGATTGAGAAAACATTTTAAATTCCTTTCTATTATTCATCACACATTCACAGATATACAAGATCTGCTTTAAAATGATCCAGCAATTTAAAATTAATTAAAAAGGAGCCAACCTAAAGCAATGGCATCTTTGTATCCATTAAAGCACAACCTTTACAATCACATCATATGTTCCACTTGTTTTTCTAAGATTTGCTCAAATCAAAGCCAATTTGGGTGCTAATGAGCAAAGGGTTATGATGATATGGCAATAAGATGGAGTAAATGTATATAAAAATAATTGGAGAGTAGGATATGAGCAAAAATAGGAATATGAATTTATGGAAGGTTGGGGAGTGACTCAGACCTCTCCAAGGAACAAGACGCATTAACCTTGAACCTAAGAACTCAAGGTCATTTACAATTGAAGAACATTCAGAGGTGTTATGCATTTCAGCTGTTTTTAAGAGGAAGCTGTTTATGCAGAAATTGCATTGACAATGAACAATATCTAAGTATGGATGGGATTTACAAGAATCCATCAACAGAATTTTGATTTGAAACTTCTGGTTGGGTCGTACTCAGACACTGAACTCATTTAAATACCTTCTAACAATGGAAAAACAACAGACTAGAAACATTTAGTAGATGGTTTTAAAATAGTCTACAAAGTAATAATGATACAAGCAGCAGAGACATCCCACCCCATCTGAGAATGAGGAAGAGGTAGAATTGACCTTCATTGATACCCCTCATCTTGCAGATTATGATTTGGAACCAGCACATCTGATAATTCAGCTGGGGAGTAAGATATGACTGCCCCACTGCAAAAGAGTCCAAAGATGAAACAACCAATCCCTAACTGTCACTTATATGATCATATGATCAGCAGGGAGTGTAATGATAAACAGTTACACTCGATTCCAAGTCTCTGTGGTGCATGGCATGCAAAGCTGCCATTTGTAAGAGATCCAGGATGCATGCTCAGTATAAATAATTGGTTTGCACATGGAATGAAGAGACAGGATATTGGGAGTGCAAATTCAGGTATCCGGATAGAGGATGACCACCCACCTTAAAGTGCAATGTATGCCTTGATAGCTGAAGGAAGTCGTTCAGTGGTTATTCTTCTTGAAAGTAACGTGGATTGATCTCAGCACAATTTTGGTGATAAAAGTAGACTAAGTGACACCTGAATCTTACAGTAACAAAACAAAATCTTATCTAAAGTTAAAAACGTCCTTTCAATAGGTTAGAAATTCCAAAGAACCAAATTTAAACTATATTGGATAGACTAACAAACCTGGGTGATGGAATACAAAAAAGAAACTTAAGAAATATGAAGAATAGGCAAGTGTATAGTTCCAGTGTATGCACAAGTCACACAATGATCAAATGGAGTTTGTATTTACCCTAACTCTAAGCCACCACAAACAAACAGGTGAGATTTATGCCTTTCCCAAGGGCATTAGCAGGAAGTGAAATGTAAAACATCTTGTCTAAGAATTGAATTCAGGTTGCCAATTCTATCGGCTATGACAATAACCATTACACTAAGTGCACCAATAAAACACACTGAGTAACCCAATAAGAGAGTGTTCATTCATGTACACATTAGTAAGCATGTTGTTGTAAAGATATTCAAAATGACTAAATACTTTTTTCACAGACTTCTGTTTTAATATTAATGATGTATAGCTGTGCTAGGTAATTATCTACATGTATCAATGAATTTCTACGTACTAATTAATATTAACATTGTATGTCAGTGTGTGTGTGTATATATATATATATATATAATCATCATCATGTTAGGAGGTGCCCGTGGTGTAATTGTTATCGTCGCATGAATTGGACACGGCGACTCGAGTTCAAATCCTGGACGAGACTGATTGCATTTCACATAGCACTAATACCCTTGGGAAAGGTATGAATCCAATTATTCTCCCTCCAGCTATGGGTAAATAGTAGGGCAGACTAGGTTCTTCAGCCTTGGTAAGGCAACTAGTCTAGGAGAAGGAAAACTCTGAATTCAAACCTGTTAAACTCCGCTTAAAATTGACCTTGTGTCATATCCTGCCCGAGCGGAGGGGTTGGGTAAATAGGATCATCATCATGTCGTGCTGGTAGCAAGGATATCCCTGACCCTCTCTCGCCACTTTTCCCTATCATTCATCGCCTCTGGCAGGTCTTCTGGACTACATCCCATATCCTCACATAGTTGCTGAATGTATGTTCGTGCTGGTCATCCTGCTTTTGCTCGACCATATGTGGGAGTCCATAAGAGTACATCCCTTATGAATTCGTCCCTGCTTCTCTAGCAGTGTCCTGCATGTCTGGTTTGTCAAACTTGAATAGTTTTCGTGATAGGAGGCAGGTGGCCGTACAGTTAATGTCTTGTGGGGTGTTGCCACCAGGAGTTGTTCAAGATTGCTCGCAGCATTCTTGTGTAATTGCCATCTAGCTTCTTCTCCAGCCGTTTTGTTAGAGTCCATGTAGTGCATCCATATAGCAGTATTGATGCGACCGCTGCCTGGAAGAAACTGTGTTTCATTTTATCGGTTAGGTCTGATGACATGTATATGTGAGCAATATTAAAGTGTCTTTGTTAATTATTAAAAATATTTAAAACACATTTCAATATATTTTTGGTTATTTCTGATTGATTTTTAACAGTATCTCAACAAGTTTGGGGTTATTTTATTTATATTTTTGTATTCTTTTCTAATATAAATAACTTGAAAACAGGTCTATTTGAGCCAAAGGAAGGATTCCTAAGAGCTACTACCACTCGAAGTCAAAGTGGATCTGGGAGTAAAGGTAATGAAAAGGTACCCCACACTCTCCAGATATAAAAAAAAAACTGGAACTTCATCATCAGATGCAGTTTAGTGTCGTACCTAGGACACTTTGATATAGTTATATGGCTTGCAATATTGACAAAGAAAGAATGCTTGATATTTGTGAAAGAAAATATGAAGATCCTGATTTGAATTGTGTAGGAACAGTCAACAGTGTTTAAGGTCTTTCAATTTTTTTGTCGATGTGATCAGATGAGAAACAGATGGTCACCAATGACATTGATTGTGCAAACACTATATATATATATATATATATATATATATATATATATATGTATGTACAGGGTGGAACGATAAAACTGTCGTCCTAAAGAAAACACCACTACAGCTTTATTTTAAAACTTTTATTGAAAAAATCAATTCAGGTAACTTGATTATGTAGTTGAGCCGACATCTATTTAATGTAGCCGCCTTCAGCCTCAATCACTGCCTCGATACAGATCCGGAACTGGGAGCATGCCTTTTTTACAAGTGCCGGCGGGAGCTCGGCAAATACTCGGCAGATGGCAGCAATCAGGCTGGCTTTGGTGATGTTCTCGACATATGACCAAACAAAGTAGTCCAGCGAGTTCAGGTCGAGGAGGAGGGGGGCCAGTGAGAGAAGGGTACAACGTTGTAGCACTCCTTCTGAAGTCAAGCCTGCGTCTCTTCGGACTTGTGGGCCAGCACCGAGTCCTGCTGTCACACCCAGGGTCTGCCACCGGCCACCTGATTGCACCAGGGGATCACCACACTCTTCAGTACATCCAAGTACACTTTGGTATTGACTTTCAAGCCAACTTCGAAGATGTGAGGTGGCATGATGTCGCCATCACTTGAAACCACACCAAAGACCATAACCATAGCCGGAAACTTTGTTTTCATCACCCTGGGCACACCCCTGTTATTCGTGACAATCCAGATTTGCATTTTGAGGGTGCTGGCAATGGTCCTGTTGTCATAACTTGGATCGGCAGAGAGCATGAATTGTACAGCGGCACATCTCTGATCTCGCTCGTTGAACACTGTGTAACTTTCAGACATGATAGAAGGCTCCTATTACTCTTGGGATTTGTACACAACTGGCCAACAAGTAGATGGTTTGCAACAAAAAAAGAAAACCAGTTTTTATTAAACAGAAATGGAATCATGTCATCTTTTCTAGGGCAACAATTTTATCATTCCACCCTGCATGTATGTAAAATTAAATATTTAAAAGCATTAAAATACCTTCAATATACCTTAGACATGTTGATGATATACTTATTCTCACTAATGATATTAATGAAATAAACATGCTACCAAACATCTTCCCAAAAAATTCTGTTCTTAATTTTACTTATGAACTAAACAAAAACAATAAAATTTCCTTTTAAGATGTTCTTATTGATACTAACAATAATAACAATTAGTTCACTACCTCTACTCATAAAAAAATTACTCCTGTACCCTTAACTTTAAAAGTGAATGATCCTTCTGATATAAAAAAGCGATTATCAATAACCTAATATCCCATGCAAAATTAACCTCCTCCTCCAAACAATATTTTACAAAGAAATAAAAACCATGAACAAACTCTCATCAATAATGGGTTCCCTATCTATATTGTTGATGAACAAATTATTCATACAATTAAAAATGTTAGCCAACAAAATGAACCCAGCAACACTCCTCCTGATAAACAAAGATTTATCAAACTTTTTACCGTAACCAAATGCACTACAATTATAAATTAGATGAAAATATTTTTAAAATGTCGATTCAAAGAAACATACTCTCCACTGATCCTAAGAAAAAATAAAACTTATATACTATAATAAATTTAAAACTGCCAACTCAGTTATTGATAATAATTCCTCCCCCTTGATTGGAGTTTTGCAAAAAACACATGCTATATATAAATTTAAATGTCCTTCAGGATACTATATCTCTGAAAACAAGAAAATATATAATGGTTTAATCTCAACTACCCTATCAGGACAACTCACTATGCATCTCTCTGACACCAGTCCAATAACCCAACATCTAAAGAAACATTCCGGCTCAATAACTGAATTTCGAAAAATTCTTACTGAAAATACAATATTAGAGTAACAAAATAGCAAGAAAAAATTACATGCATCCTAAACTAAAAAAAAATAATTTTGAATCCAGTGCTAATGTATATGAATATCTTTAGGTGCTATTTATAGAATCAAATTTTAAAATGAAAGCTACAACAATATACCAGTATAAACAATAAACACTCAATTCCTACAAAATAGTAATGTACATGCAAAGGTTATATCGCTTTTGCAATATATACACTCCCTAATGATGGCCCAAGACTGAGCTGAAAGTATGAGGGAAGCCATTAATTATGAAAGGTTTATTAACCAATTCCTGTTGGATATCATATAATCAATACCCCAACTTGAAAGGATATGACAAAAAATGTCTATATTGTTAAATCAAAAATGTATTCACAAAGAAACACTACCCAAATACACACACATGTATGTATATATATATATATATATATATATATACACACACACACACACACACTCACATACATATATTCAAGTGTTTGGGAGAGTATTTATACACATTCAGACTATATATATTTTAGACATGTTTATATTCATTATGCAGTCATACTGTAATGGTTATTGTCACTTGGAAATGGATACAATGACCTTAGTTCAAATCCTGGATGAAGTTGCTTTCATACTAAATAACTCAAATTCTCTTGGGAAAGGTATGAATCCATATGTTTTCTCCTCAGCAATGAGTAAAATGTAGGGTAGACTAGGCTTTTTAACCTTGGTATGGCAACTGATCAAAGAGAAGGAAGACTGAATTCAAACCAGTTAAACTTCACTTGAAACTTGACCTTGTGTCTTATCTTGCTTGTGTAGCAGGTTTGTATTCATATAAGTGTCTAGGATTGTGTTAGTGTGTATGTATATATATATATATATATATATACATATTCACATAAAGAATATTTCTGCATGTAAATAAATGTACTGTAGACATATTTGCATTCAGTATGTGTTTTCATGGCTATATTCTTATATATATATATATATATATATATATTGTTGCTATACATATTGAGTACGTGTGTACTGATGTTTATGTACTTATAAAATGGTAGATACAATAATGCTTAATACAACTATTTGTGGAGGAGTCAATTTTGTTAGTTTTGTTTTTTCTAAGCATGTGTGTTTACACATTTCATAGTTGATATATTCATCTTGATATGCTTGATTTCACATGATTGTGTTTGTGTGTGTGAAATGTGCACTTTCTCCAGCGTCCATAAAGGCATTGATCCATCCAAACAGTCCAAACAGATATTCCTCGTCACCTGACTTTGATAAATGGTCCCCTCTTCTGCCATGTACTGTTATTAAGAAGCTGCCAATCCTTCCACAAGGGCCTAATTGCAAACATAATTAGGTTTTTGATCATCATCATAAAATGAAAATGGAAGAAGCAGCAACAGTATTGTTGGATGGGTGGGTGTTTGGGTGTGTAGGGACAGCCATTTTCTTACAGCACTGGGCACAGCAGCTTTGCACAATGACCAACTAAGTGAATAATGCTTGAATAGTTGACGGTTCATTTGTTTAGGACTTAATTAATTGCACAGTTTATTTTGTTATCTATCCTTAGAGACAGTATCTTTTGATTTGTTTATTTTTTGTTTTTGTTTCTTTTTGATTGATAAAGAGAGAGAGAGAGAGAGAGAGAGAGAGATAGTCTGGAATCTTCTTTTTTTTTTGATTGATAAAGAGAGAGAAAGAGAGAGAGATGGTTTGGAATCATTTTCTTTTTTGAAGTGCTGTTAATTGTCGGTCAGTGAAAACAAAAATGGAAGGGAAGAAGGTCTCTGAGGATGTTAGGGGAGTAATTAAGATGAAAACCATTTTTGGAACTTAAGTCTTGTTAACCTTAATCAAATATAAAAAAGGCATGAGCATAAAAAGAAAAAAAAAACAAAAACAAATAGTGATTGACTGGAAACAGATTATTATTATCATTATTATTATTTACTTTTTTTTTTTTTTTTTCTTACAATTTCTGTATTTGCTTTTATATTACTACAGCTATCATAAAAACAGTATGATGACAACAATATAATAAAGAAAATAAGACTTTATTAAAAATTTAAAGAACATTTCCCAAGAATTATTACCTTTTGAGTCATCTTTATCATCAGCATTGGGACAATGACAATGATAATTCTCATCATCATCATTACTGTTTTTTATTATTATTTATGTTATTATTGGTGTCTAAAAAAGTAATTTTACCACACCAAAAGGTCAAGTGAGACAAAATGGAGTTAAGGAGATTGTATTAAGCTCATCATCCAAACAAGAAAGCCAATCTGCCTGTCTTGAAAATCAGCATTTAGAATCCTTACTTGTATCTGGGTTTGAATACCAACCACTAGCATAAAAAGGGAAATATATAACACGTTACTCAAAAAGTCCCAAGTCTAATATATAGATGGTGCCACTAATAAAAAATCTTTGATTTTTATAAAGTACTAACCTTCAAATATGTGTCAAAATTTGAGCCCAATCGGATTATTAGTTTACAAATTAGTTATTTAAGTTGTTGCTTTATTAGTTAGGTCTGAGACTTATTTAGTGATGTGTTCTTTATATATATATATATATATATGTGTGTGTGTGTGTGTGTGTAGGTATGACGTATATAGACGAATTTCTATGCATATGAGTAGACACCTCTTTTCATATACATATATGTATCATAAGAAATAATATCACTCTTCATACATCCGACCAATCTGTTTCCACGTCTCTCTAATAATCATAATAAATAAATGAATGAATAAAAAAAAAGCTTACCAAGTTTTCATACAGCTGTTGTTATGGCAGTAAATAAAAATTAACTTTTACTATCTTATTTATACAATGAACTGAATGCATTTTTGTTACAAAGTAGAAATAAGTAGTAACTTTTATATGATGATGAAGAATTTATAAATATATTACAAAATGTGTTTTGATCTTGGTGAGGAGTTAAAGTCTTGCTCCTGCTGCAAAATTTCCATGGCTATAGAACAACTTCTCTATGACTGTCTTTTTATTTTCCAAGGGCAACGAGATGCCATTTTATTGTGTTATGGCAACATACATACAAAAATCAGATTATAATATAGATTTTTGTACCAATATTTTCCCCACTATTTGCCATTTTTTTAGAGTTTTATAAACATCCTGTTTATACTCTCTCACTATTGACCACTATTAGCCATCAGCCTTGGTAAATCCTCTAGACGACATCCAATGCCCACACAGAGTTGATGGATCTAAGTTTTTTGCTAGTTGGTCAATACTAGTGTGTCCATGTGTAGGAAGACATAGGAAAATGTTGCTTATGAGATGGTTCTCATTTCTTCAGCAATAACCAGCATGTCTTGTTCATTTTACTTGAATGGTTTACATGATGAGAGGTAAGTCACTGTACAACTGCCATTTTGTGGAGTGCTGCTTCCAGGATTTGTTCAGAACAGAATGTAGTATCCTCGTGTAGTCTTGATGTAGCTTTTTCCCCCCATCAAGCATTTCATTAAAATCCCAAAAGTACAACCTTACAGTAATACTGACATGACTACAGCTTGGAAGAATTCCTGCTTTTGTTTATCAAAGAGATCAAATTTCCATATAGTCATTAGCCTGTCAATATTAGTCCCTGCTTTATCAATGCATATGTTACCATTGCTTTTAGAAGATGGAAAAATGTACAAAAAGTATCACAATCTAAAAGAACTGAGATGTTTACAGCTTTTTTTAGTGATGTTATAATAATAGTAACTGGTAAAATTCGTCCCTCAAGATTTTAGAAGTTAAGATGTTAATATTATAGGAATAAAGAATAATTCTAATACCAAGAACTGGAATCATCCTTTTTTCATCAATTCTAGTTTTATTTTTTCAAATATATATTATAGATCAAACCCTGCCAAAAAACACTATTTTTTCACAATTCCAGTAACTTGGTTTTTAGTCATAGGGAATCTATTCCTGTAGTATGTCTTGGGTAGGAATCAGCTGGTGGAGCCTATCTTTCTTCAGGTCTATAACTGGTTTTCCATCCCCAAGACCAGTTGCCAAAATAAAGTTAAAGAGCCGACCCTGCCCTACTGTTTATTCCATTCCAAATAGTATCAACCTTGTGAAATACAATCAGCCTCATTCAGGATTTGAACTCGGATAGCCAAACCCACTTGCTGCAATAATAGCTGTTATACCATGAGTGTCTCTTCTTTCCTTTTCTATAAGACTACAACTTAGCTTAACACAATACACTGAAAAATGTACAAAAAACATGACAATAAAAAGAAATAAGATTTTTTGAGCTTTATTTAGTAGTGTAGAACAAATTTAATAAGATAAACAGGTTAAATTTGACCTTCAAGATTTTGATGGTCAAGATGTTAATATTGTATGAATAAAGAACTATTCTCCTTCCAAAAACTGGAATCATCCTTTCAGTTTTCATCTATTCTTGATTTATTTGAGGTTTTTCTACACTATATGATAGATCTTAATATTACTTTTGGTTGGGTTGATATTCTTTGTTTTAATATATTAGCCTTTTTTGTTTTTAATAACCAAGCTTGTTTTATCATTACAAGATTACATATACATGTGTGCATGTAGAGAAATGAAAAAGAATGCTGCAATTAAATATGTGTGAGTATATATATATATTCATACACATGTATATTTGTAAGTTGGCTTTTCCCCATGGCCTATAATGTTGGAATTAATGATAGTGGAATATTCTATACTTCCATCAAGTCCCAAGAGAACCAAATTAATGAAAAAGGGCTGTACTGAAACCTTTTTGCTTCCCTTTACTAAATGGTAACATCCTTGCTGGTATTAATGTCCTGGAAGGAAGATTGAGTTTTAAGAGAGAAAGGGAGAAATTAAAATAAGCCAAAGAAAAAAGTGAAAGAGAAGAAATAAAGATTGAAAGAAACTTGCGGATATTCAAGAAACAAAGAAAATAAATTGAGTGTGAGTCAGAGAGGATGTCAAATAAAGAAAAAGAATACAAACAGAGAAAGCTAAGAAAAAATAATGTCATAAAGTTGAGAAATAAAGCATAGTATAGTATTGAAGAAAGAGAGAGATGAGAGAATGAATACAAATTATGAAGAAAGAGAAATACAAAATTATATAGTTTTTGTCATGAAAGTACAGAGGAGGATCCAAGTGGGCTGATTGGCATGAGGTAACAATTTTGTGGGGATCTATTCCCCAAGATAGAGTCAAAGGGGAGGTTAGCTTCATTGGTTTGTTTTATGGAATGTCAACCCTTATTGGGTGTAAGCACAGTTTCAATGTCAAAAACAATTTCATTTCAAACAATTCAGTTTAGCATAAGCACACTGTTTAAATGTAAGTTCAGTTCAATTGTCAAAAAAATTTCTATTTAAACTATTCAGTTTAGTCAAACAGTTCTAATTCAAACAATTCAGTTTAGCATAAGTATGCAGCTAATTCTATTTAACCCATAAATAGGGCCTTATCAGGTGCTACCATTCTGGGCCAGAGTGGACCTGGGAGCAATGGCAGTGAAGGGGTGCTCTGCATTCCCCAAAGCTCCAGCATCACTGGAACCTCACCATCAGATTGTTTAGTGTCATATCCAGGACACTCACTGGAGGGTCTTACCCCTCTGCAGAGAAGCAGTCAGTGTATTTTACAGCCCCAGCCAACTGGGCAAGGTTTTTATGGGGATGATTTGAACTTTTGTATCTGACTCTTTTGTTCTTCTTCTTACCCTATAAACTAGTCATTTTCTTTGTCTGTGGAAAGCTATGAGAGAATTAAGGAAGGAAAGAGATGAAGATACCTTATACATGCAAAACTTTATTTTGGGGGTTCATGACTATCCTGTGATATGGAATGTTTTTCCTGTCCCATTAGAAGTAGTCTTGTTTCCCAGACAAGGTGTTCTAGTATATTAGTCATTTTTAGTGGGTAATAAGTCTGAAGTTCGTCATTTATCCAGTGGGTGGTTTCAGTGAAGTACATTAGCAGGGACGGCTTGATAATGAGAGAGTCTTTTTTGGTGAATTGTGAGTTGGAAGGTCCATTGTGTGTCTAGTAGGTATGTTTGGTGAAGGATGCTACTGATAGGAGAGCCAGCATGCCGCTAAGCCATGACTCAGCAGATATGTGTTCTTCCCCACCACCAGCAGGACAGGAGTAGGTCCTCCCAGTCAAAGCGCTCACTGCTTAAGACAAAGAATTTCTCTTCAACGCCCAGAAACCCCTTTCTTTAGGCATGCAACGTTCTTGCTTCCTGTCAAAGGACTTCTGGGAAATACTACTTTGAAATTTTTTTATTTTCTTTTTAATTAATCCCCACAAAACTCAGATCTTTCTGAAATATTCCTCAAAAGTACATACAAGACATATCTTCATGGGTGCTACATAATGGGTTCTGGATAACCAAATCGGGCATTTTTATTAATTTTACCAAAGGATTCTTTTTGGCTCAACCTAGTGCTCAAAGCCTAAAGGTATCATTTGGTTAGTCCAAAAGTAATTGTAGTTTTTAATTATCAACTTAAAAGCAGTACACAAGGGTCAGCTGAAAAGTTCATAGGCTGACCAAGATCATCATCATATCATGCCATTAGCATGGATATCCCTGACCCTTTCCTGCCACCCTTCTCTATCGTCCATTGCTTCCAGCAGGTCTTCAAAGCTGCATCTTGTAACGGCACAGAGCTGTTGTATGTAGGTTCTAGCAGGTCATCCTGCCTTTGCTCATCCATATGAACGGGTCCACAGGAGTACGTCACTTATCAGTTCATCCCTACTTCTCCAGCAGTGTCCTGCACATCTGGTTTACTTTACTGACCAAGATACTCTAATGGAATGTGACCAAATGAGGCTTATTTTTCAACTTAGTCCCTCTTGAAGTCCACACATTTCTTCCATCAGTGTTGCAGTGGGTAAATCACATTGGTAAAGAAGTCATCAAGAGTTGATACGACGTTAGTCTATGAACTTTTCAACCCACCCTTGTATCTCAGCTGAAAGCTATGAAATCTTTAAAAGCATTTTGAATTGCTGCTTGATTGTTGAAGACTCTTGAAGTTGTTGAAATGCTTGAAAAAGTAATAGTAAGAGAGAAGTCTGGTGAATAAGCTGAATGAAGTTGAGTTTCATAGCCCAGTTCAAGTTCTACAAAATCAGAAGGTAGAGTTGATATAATGGTTATCAGCTCACCTAATCAAAAACATGAAAATCAAAGTCATCAGTTATTACCCAGCTTTACATTTTTCATTATATATATATATATATATATATATATATATATAAAGTAAAGCTCCTTTTTCAATAACTACTACACAAGGTATAGAGGAGGGTGCTACTCCTTTTCCTGGATAGTTTCACATTACCCTTGATATGCAACTTCTAATGCTGAGTGTTAAGCAAGGAGTTATCAAGTACTATTTTTTGAGTCTTTGGTATAACTCAAACTTGGATTGAACCTTAGTCTCCCGGGCCATTGGCAAACATTCTATGCACACACACACACAATTATATGGTTTCAAATAACTAATGATAATCAATTTATATACACTTATATGAATTCATCTAGCTATCCCTATTTACACATAATTATTTATTTGAACACAGTTATTTGGTTTCAGCTATTCCTATGTAATATTAATAATTTTCAAGTGTAGTTTATGTAGCTATTACCTATGCAAAAAACTTTCAAATATCAGTGAGATTTTATAAAAGAAAGTAAATAACATATTTGTATATATGTACATATATTTACTGGAGGCTGGATAATGCTTTCTTCTACAATAGCACTGGAATTTTTTATTACTCTATCATAAGAACAAATTGAATGACCTATATATATATATATATATAAAAGTCATTGTATGTTATATACTTACTACAAACCTACACAAATATACCAATGTATTATATAGATGAGTAAATGATATATCATACTTACATTTATACATGCTTAAAAGATAGACATGGAAGTTTGTTCGTGTCTCAATCAATTATCAAAACTTTCCTATGGATTTCTCCCCTTTAATGAGTTGATATTCTTTTTATTAAAGATTTGGATTTGTTTCTTTTACAGGATTTTTCCCCGCCAATATATTCAAAACTGGTCACAAAACACAAACAAGAAAAAGAAAAAAAAGAATTGGGTATCAGTTTTCTCAAGTTGATTTCTCTCGTTTACCCAACTCCCAAACCACCAACAAAAAGATTCCTGCTTTGCTTCGATCAAGGATTTCCTAACTTTGTGAAAGCAATTCAAGAAATCTTGCATCCCATGTCATTATTGGTTCATTTCTTCCAATAAATGGCAGTAAAATGTCAGAGTGAACTTATTTAAGAAGATATATTTGTAGACATCAGATGCCGCTTGCTCTCCTGATTATCTCCGTTGTCCAATATCTGTCTTCTATTTTAAAAATAGTCTTTTTTGTTTAAGTGTTTTCGTGGGTGGCTATGTTAGACAAGCTAAATGCTTTAAAAAAGACACCAGAATTTTTTCTTTTTTAGTGGGGGATGCAATTTTTACCTTAAATTTTTTATATGAAGTTCATTTATAATGAGTAAGTTTTTCCATCAAAATATTTGAAGAACATGAAAAGTATTTAAAAGATTCCCTCAAGTGAATTAAACAGAACAGCTATAATTCTTGTGAATTTGGAAAGAAGCTCAATAATTCCATAAATTTTATGGTTGTTCTGTTCCAAGATCAAAGAAATTCTAAATATGAATAAAGGAAAAAATATTCTACACTAATAAAAAATAAAATTTCAGTACCTGAAGGGACAATATCAATTTTGACCAAAGCACAATATATGCATGTTAACCATCTGAATCCATGTGACCAGTGTTTTTGCTGCGAGCTAGAAGTGCATAAACTCAGACGGATGGAATTCCAGTCAAGGAAACTCCACTAATACATTGCTGTTACCAATAAAATGTTGCAATTTCATATTTAATATATATAATTTGAACATTTCTTTTATATATTCCAAGTTGTCTATAGAATGTTGGGATCTGTTATTTAACAGCTTGTAAATATGTTAAATAACAGGTTACATCAATTTACATGTTCAGCTCTTTTTCAAGTCAAGAGTTCAGGGTGAGTAGCTTACAGTCAGGGCTCTAAGGATTTAGGAAAAAACATAAAACTCAGATAAAATTTTCCAAGTCTTCAGTATGGAATAATGTATTACAGAATGGTATCCATCATCTGATTGTATTCATTCAATAGCGTAAATCTGTTTTAATGCCCAAGGAGGATATACAGTACATTAATATGAAGTCTGAGTACTGTTTATACTCCCACTTATTTGAAACCTGTGCACATATTGATCTGTATATCATAATTTAAAGTAATCCAGCAATATTATGTGTTTAATCCGTGTAAATTGAAAAACATATTCAGCATGTTGCAATTGGATTTTTCCACAATATATTTGTCTATTGTTTTTTAGTCGATGTTTGAAAGGTCAAATGTCAACATCTTTATTCCTGATGAGGTGCTGTTTACTTTAGCAGATGAAGCATCTACACAGAGAAATGAACTAAAAAACAACAAAGACAGATTATAAATTGTAATAAAATAGAAGAGAAAATCTTCTATCTAAAAAGCAGCAATAATAAAAATTCAAAAAAATAGGGATGATGCTATATATATATATATATATAAAATGTACACATGCATATACCAATTTAAGTAAAACTACTAAGAATGTAAGAATGAATATATATATATATATATATTCTACTGAATTCAATAGTGTATATATATATATATATATATATATATATACACACACATTGAATTCAATAGAATTTTTTTTTCAGAATATTGTTCAGATGAAGCATTTGACATCTATTAATCACCCTGGAGATGGTTTAACAAAAAAATAAAAATAAAACATCAACATATTATCATACATAGAAAAAATATATCCACTCAATATTTTCTTTTTTCATATTTTTATGTTTACACACACATCATCAGATTTATTTCCATTTTTCTCTAATACTTATACATTTATACCAAATTTAAAAGACTAATAATAGTAAATACAACTTATCTATATATATATCAAATTCAATAAAATCAATAAGTGTAAATATGCTCCTTTATGATTCTAGCTCCATAGCCTAACATCTTAAAACCCACTCTATTCCCAAAATCAAATTTCAAAAAATTCTAGTTGAAAACACCACGATAATAGCACACAAAATTGATAATCTATGAATACAAATTCTACAAGCCCTACATATAAAAATTAAAAAAAAAAAAAAGAATTAATAGAATAAACTTTGAAAATAGTGACAATGTTTTAAAATACCTTAAGTCATTTTTTGTTTTTAATATTCTTTTCTATTCTTGATAATATTTCATTTCTGTTGATAGCATTTTGTTTTAAATTTGTTCAATGTTATTTGAATCTCAGTCTTATCCAACTTTTCCTTTACGTAATTTTGAAATGTTATAAAAAAAAAATAAACTAAAAAACTCTTTTGAAAATCACTATTTACACATGCAAACAATCCTATGAAAGGCTTGAAAGTGCTCAGAATGATTTTGGTAAATTCATCTACCAATTCCAACCTAAAACCAAGACACTTATCAGGAAACTTGAAAGGATGTTAATAAAATTATATAGACAAAATGTGTCTTTATCATCTAATCAAACACACACACATATATATATATATATATATATATATATATATATACACACACAAGCCCACCAAATTTTATCACACTGGAATTGTGATACTTTGATCAATCTAAATTCTTGGAATTTCATTAACACTTGTATATTAGTTGCTTTATTCTAATTTAAGTTAAATGCCTTCAAGTTTTGCAATTTAACACTAATAATTCAAGTCAACATCATTCATTCATTTGCATACAGCTAAATGGTTTCAAGTATTGCTATGTAATACTAACAATTCAGTTTAACACCAGTCATTTGTTTGGACACAAATGATTTCAAGTATAGTAAATGATTAAACAGTTCTATTTGACCCCTAGGTGAAACACTAACAGATACTACCACTCTGTGTCAGAGTGGACCTAGTTGATTAGATTTTATAGCAGGTGAACCCTTGTTGGGTAATTCAATGCCAAAGTTAGTCTTAATTTTTTGCATAAATATGGTTTCAAGTAACTCATTTTATTTAATAAAAATCATTTACTGAACAAAGTTTCTGGTAATTTTCTTAGAACAAATAATTTGCATAGTTATATGTTTTCAAATATTTCTATTTAATACTCATGATTTTTACATAGATCTGATTGATTGATTGTTGTTAAGACATATCAAACCTTGTGGGTTACTTAATGCCAAATCCTGTTTATGAATAGATATCATGTAATTTGTTAGTGAATAGTTTATGAGCTCATTTGTTTGCACATTTAAATGGTTTCAAGTATTGTTATCCAACAATAATAATTCTATTTGATATAAATCATTTGTTTGCACACAGTTAAATGGTTTCAAGTATTATTTATCACATATTCCTATCTAATACAGTTTGGTTGTTTTATAGCAAATAAACCTTTAAAGTTTTTTTAATGCATACTATTGTTTATACATATATATTTATGATTTCGAAGTGAATAGTTTCTTGATAAAATTTTTTAATGAGCAAGAGCTCATTTGTTTACTCACAGTTAAATATTTTCAAGTATTTTTATCCAACACTAATAATTCTCTTTGATATTAACCATTTGTTTGTACACAGCTAAATGATTTCAAGTATTGCTATTTAACATTAGTTTGGTTTGGTTTGGTTTGTTGGGTTTTATGGCATATCAACCTTTGTAGGTTATTTAATACCAAATCCATTTTTATGTAAATAATCTGTTCTATTGAAAACAATTCAGTTTAGCATAAGTACACAGTTTAATTGTCAAAAACATTTCCGTTTCAAACTATTCAAGCAGTTAAATGTAACAATTCAGTAAATACAGTTTTAATGTCGAAAAATAGTTCTATTTGAAATAATTCAGTTAAGCATAAGCACGCAGTTTTAATGTGAGTACGGTTTAATTGTCAAAAACATTTCTATTTCAAGCTATTCAGTTTACTCAAACAATTTATTTTAGCATAAGTATGCAGTTAGTTTTATTTAACCTATAGATAAGGCCCTATCAGGTGCTACCACTCCGGGCCAGAGTGGACCTGGGAGCAATGGCAATGAAGGGGTACTCTGCATTCCCCAAAGCTCCAGCACTGCTGGAACCTCACCATCAGATTGTTTAGTGTCATATCCAGGAAACACTTTAGGGGGGTCTTATCCCTCTGCAGAGAAGCAGTCGGTGTATTCTACAGCCCCAGGCGACTAGGCAATATTTGACATTAATGATCCAATCTAATATTAATCATTTGTTTGCACACTATTAAAAAGTTTAAGTAATGATATAGGTCTATTAACTCATAGATAGAACCCTAAAATGTACTTCTACTTTGAGTCAAAGTGGACCTGGAAGTAATGGTTACACCCTTACTTGGGCTTCAAAACTTGAGCCTCACTAGTGGTAATAGTTTAGTGTCATGCTCAGAATAAAACTTCCTGTGGAGTCTTACCCTTCTGTTAGGGAAACAGTTGGCATATTCTAAGTCCTTTTAACAGGGCTGACATAATTTTTAAGCAAAATCTCATACTGGAATATTTATAAGAAATAATTTTCTAAGTTTGAAATTCAAATATAATAGAAAAGAGTAGAAGCAATGTTTGGCATCAAAAATTATTTTTATACATCTATGATTCCATAACTATATATCAAGAGTCAACATATACACAAAAAGTAGCTTGGTACTTTTGTTAATCTGTGTATTTCTGTTTTGGATTACAAATTTCAAATTTCAAATTTCATTATTTCACTAAAAATTGGAGATTTAAGTGGTTTTCCAGTTTATAGGATAAGGAATTCTAACTCTGGCTTTTAAAAGGCATGAATTAATTTCTGTCCCAGCTTTGAATAAACAGAAGAATGGATGAAGCCTTTTAGCTTTGTCATCTTGTCATATGTTACTTGGAAAGGAAAGAGGCAGCACCTTGTCAGACCTGGCATCACCCCTCAATATGATACTTCTTAAACTGGTAAATGAAACACTCAAGGGTAAACGATTTAAAATATTCTATACTTTTTATGACTAAACAGTTATCACATCATAGGAAATGGAATTGGTGATGCAAGTTCAAATCATTTACAAAGATTTTGGCATTTCATTTGATGCTAACCATGAATCTGTTCTCCCTTCATTTATGAGAAAATGGTAAGCCAGACTGTGTTAGGCAACTAATCTAGGAGAAGGAAATATTTGAATTCAAATATGTTAAACACTGCCAAAAAATTGATCTTATGATGCATCCAGCTTATGTGGAGAGATTGGTAAATATGAACACATATTTATCTTAGTCGCATCTCATTTTCATTATGCTGAAAGAATAATGGTGGATGAATGAAATGGTATGATAAAGATTTGATGGTGAAAATCAACGAAATAATTTAAGAATCCCTGATTTAATAGATCATGTGAAAGGGGTATTTATTTGACACCCCAAGAGGCCTGAATGTTAAACAAAAGTTGGTTTAATGGGAGGTGCCATGCAAAACTTAAACATCCTACGTAGTTGTTTTGAATAAGGGTACCTCAGGCATGAGGCAATAAAGCCAACTTATACCTCTTTTTAGATGAGGGGCAAGTGCTTTCTGGAGAGAAGCTCGTTTGGAACTAAATTGTTATTTATTCTCACTCATCCAGCATAAACAGCAGGTAAGATCATAGCAAGGATCCTCATCTACTGAAAATCTATAGGCCATCAGAAGGAGGCACTAAAAAGTTTTCAACAGAACACAAAAGAGAATAATATTTCTTAAGTTTTCTTTGATATTTTTTTTTAAATATTAAAGAAACTGAAAGAAAAATCTGTCAAGTGCGTTGAATTGCTGGATGAACATGAGTAATAATGTTGTCTATTTCATGGCTCAAGTTCATTTTCTACTTGCTTTAGCCAAGAATTTTCCAGAACTATTTCACTTACTGAAATATCTCAGCTTAAAAACAATCCAAATGTCATTGAGGAAAATTTTAATCTTATTTTTTTAAACCTTTTGGTGGTACGGCACATTTGAAAAACAAATTTATTGGCTGGAATGCACTTTTAACCATAAAAACCTTGCAAATAAAAGATTTAATGGAGTTTCTCAATTACAATACAATATTGATATTAGGGGTGGGTATATTACACAAATGTGTTTATAAGAGGATTTTTTATTCACTTATACTTCTAAAAATAACAGTTTTACTGAAGTTTTAGAAATAATAAATTAATTTTCTTTTCTTAAATTTTAGGATCAGGATATACTGAAAAAGAAGCACTTTCATAAGGGTATACCACACAAGACCCCAAACTTTTAAGTAATATGGACTAAAGCTGCATCTTGCTCTCACACATTAAGTAAATCTGGGCAACTCAACTTACTCTCTGAACCAAAAGGGTTAAAGGAGTGTTCTATTCATATTCCACTAAACACCTTTGTACAATGCATAGTTTCATTAATCAAATGAAAGAATCTCAGATTTAAAAGACTTGATTATCTTTTTAGTAGATTTTTTTTTTGCCTGGATGAATATTTCAAACATGACATTTTAAAACTACAATACTTGATAATATAATCATGTTCCACTAAAAAAGGCAATATTTTCTGTTCCTGTTTCTATTGTCAAACCAGTAAAATGTTAAACATGCATGTAAATAGCACATTGGACAAATGGTTGGGGATCTGGCAGTGGGATGTACTTTACTGTATGTGTTCTTTTGAGTTAAATGAATACAACTGCTTTATTCACACAGACTTCTCTAAATCATTTTGGCTGTTTAAAATTTCTTTTTTCATTCATTATGCATGGAAGGAACAGGGTGTGAGAATGTCAAACCAAGAAGAACATAGATAATAGAAAAAAAAGGCAAAAATAAAAAATGGCTGATTGATAGAAAGAGTAGAAAGATAATATAAGGAGGCAGTTGAAAGAGAAATGGAAAGAGTACAAAGACAGAATAAAGGTAGGTTTGAAAGAGAAATAGAAAGACTCAAGTGGAGATACAATGATGAGCTTATGAAAAAAAATTAGAGAAACCAAAAAAGAAAAAAAGTAGAAAGAACAGGAAGTAAAAGAGAAAAAAAATCAGATCAAGACTGGAAAAAAGTAAAAAAGAGGGAAGGAATATAAAAAGACAAAAAAAAAGGAGAATAATATAAAGAGCAGAAATTTTTTTAAAAACTCAAGAAAACAGAAGAGAAAAACATCGGGAGAAACCAACGAAAAAAAGGTATCAATTAAAAGAAAAAAAAAATGAGAAAACTAGAAAGAATAGATAATAATAAAAATAACCCCCCACCCAAGGAATCCTTAAGTAAAAAGAATGTTTTGAGAGAGAAAGAGAAAGTAAAGTGTATAATGAAGACTGAAAGACATGTAGAAAGCAAATTAGTTAACATTTATTAAAGAAAAAATTGAAAAAAACATTTAATAGGAAAATCAAGAGCAGCAGATACTGTGAGATAAAGTAGAGAGTAAGAAAAAAGAAGGGCAAAAAGAGAGGGAGAAGAGTAAAGAAGACAAAGGAGAAAGGAATAAAATGGAAAAAAAAAAGAGAGAGAAAAGAAGTGAAAGAGAAAGAAGGAAAACAGAAGGGGTAAAAAGAAGGAAAAAACAGAAAAGCAAAAGACAGAAGAGGATAAAAAGAAAGAATGAGAGGAAGAGCAAAAGAGAGGGAAGAGGAAGATAAAGAAAAGGAGGTTAAAATGAGAAGTATAAAGAGGAGAGGTGGAGGATAATGAAGGGGAGGCATATAGAAGATAGAGAAAGAGGAGACTATAAAGAAAGAGGAGGAAAAAGTGATACCAAGAAAACAGTGAGAAGGGAGAAGAAACAATAAAAATCTCATTTCATTATTCACCTGAAATTTTGCAGACAAATAAATCACTCCCTGATGATGCAAAAAAAACTGTCAATAGAGAAAGAAAAGTAACACCTAACAAAACACAACTCAAAAATCCATGCAATCTTTGATGACATTTGACGTTGTTTGACAGTTATTGTTTGGGCATTCTGTTCCAATTAACTATCAATATCAGTTTTGATGCATTCTCTCCAGTAATTCATCATAATTGTAACCAGTGAACCTCTGCAAGATTGGAGCTGGTTCACTTGCGACACAGCTGACTGGTAGCGGTTAACAGAAGAAAGAATATAAAAGATGAAAACATGGAATAGCCTCTTTCACTTTTCCTTAGCAATCAAAGATCAGAAATTACTAGGATCATCTCAAGAATAAGCAGTTAAGATTCTTCAGAGTCAATATTCACTTCTATCAATAATCCCAACAAGAGACAGGGCAGAAAGAAATTGTTGGGGGCTGGGGTGGATCACATTTGATGATAATTTTGCAAATATACGGGACATGGCAGAATAGGCTGAGTTCATTTATGGGGTTGAGAACTACTTTAAAAAAGAAATGAAAAAGATGGGAAGAAAGATAAGAAACTTGTTGGAACTTTTTTGTGGTTGCATCATAAGCTCTAAAATATTATTAATGTCCATCCGAGTAAATCTTGAGTTTTGACCATGCATCAGAAGTGATGTATTATATTGGTTTTATCTTGACCACACAAAGACAAAATGGTGACATGATGACAAAAATTAATATTGAATAGGTCATGCAATTTTTTTATTTTTATCTAATTTGGTTTTTCTTAACTTGGAAAATTATGTAAAATTAGTTGTAGTACCTGACTATATTATAACATAAGACAGAGAAATGACAAAAATCCTTTCTACTTTGTTCCTTTTCCTTAATATCATTTACAACCTTTTTTTCAACTCAAAATTCACACAGAACACTTACCTATGATAATTTTTATTGAAAAGGTGAATCTACAAAATTTAAAAAGTTTTACCAATATATTCTTCTTCTCAATAATTATTTATACCCTCTCATTTGAAGAACTATTCATAAAGACAATTAATAAAATGTTTAATAAAATTAAATTACTTTTATTCCTTTACTGACCAGATTGTTTGATGTTTTCCACATTGCTGCCCACAATGCACTTCCATTTTGTTCTCGTTTTTGCCCTTCTTCATACCAGCCCAAATTGCTGGCCACAATGCACTTCCATTTTTAATGCAATTTACTTTTCAAAAAGAAATAATTCAGTATTTTTTTCAAGCTTTGAAATGTTAATTCTTTTGGATTAGTTACACCTTGCAGCAACATAGCTTTCTGTAGTTTATTATTTATAGTTAGAGATCTTCTCATGAGGATACCTCTCTTTCTCCACATTATTTATATTAAAAATATCCACTGGTATATATTCATAAATTGAATTTTTCCAATTAGATGGAAATATATAGTCTTTGAGAATCTATTGATCTAAATCAAAAGGTTTTCAAATTCAACCCACAGGATACAAAAAAAAGATTCTTATATATATATATATATATATATATATAAAACCTTACATCTTTAGTAGTAGACAAGGTGGTCAATGCCTGAAGGTCCAAAGTACCAAGAGACTCATGTAGGAAAATTCTCATTTTTTAAGTAGCCTCAAACAAATCAAGGTCTAATAGCTGGAATATTTTAACATGATGAATTCCTCTTGTTCTATTAATACGCAATCTCACAAGCACACTTGTTCGATTTATAAGCAAACTCACGAGCACTCCAAATAAATACCACAAAATATTTCAACATATTTTCTTTTTAGGTATGAAGCTGTAAAAATAAATGTCTGATTACTATTTGACATGTTTATATATAATGTATGAAGGCTAGGATTGGTTAAAGAGTCAATAATTGCTTTTTTTGCCAAGAGGTGAGAATAAAGATAAGGTAGATCTCTAGTAGTCTGCCTCTACATAACACAAAAAGGTAAAAAAAGAATTAGTCTTGGGAATCACTGACTGTAATTTGAAAAAGTTACACTTTGTTTCCTTTTCAAGCATGACAAAATTTGCCTATTTAAAATCTGGAAAAATAGCTTTTCCCTCAAATTTTCAAGAGAAACTGTACACAAAAACATGGTTTCTTTAATAAAATTTTGATTGGTTCATAAGAATTTTGCACCAAGTTAAATGGTTTTAAGTATTTCTATTTACTATTAATCATTTGTTTGTTCTTAGTGAAGTGGTTACAAGTATTGCTATTTAATATTAATTATTCTATTAAAACAGCATTCATTTATTTGCACACAGTTAAATGGTTTCAAGTATTGCTATGTAATACCAATAATTCAGTTTAGTCATAGAGTTTCACAGAGTTTCAAGTATTGTTATTTTACACTAATAATCCAATTCAACATTAATCATTCATTTATAAAGAGTTGAATGGTTCTAAGAATCACTATATATCACTAATATTTCTATTAAACATCAGTCATTTGTTAACACATTAAAATGATCAAACAGTTCTATTTCTAAGAATTCAATTTAGCAGAAGTCATTTGTTTGCACACAGTTTAAATGTCTAACAGTTCTATTTGACCCATAGATAAGATCCTATCAGGTGCTACCACTCCAGGTCAGAATGGACCTGGGAGCAATTGCTATAAAGGGGTACTCCACATTACCCAAATCTCCTTTCAAATTACAAAAAGGATTAAGTTAATAAAATAAAAACTCTATTTTGATAGATTTTTTTTTTTCTTTTTGTGTTGCCAAACACTTTTTATATCACTCCAATATAGGTTTGAAGTAATTAAAGATCAGATAATTGATACTTAGGAAACATCAGATTTCATTAAGTGATATATTATTTGGGTCACAATCACATTTTACAGGTGAATTACAGTTTTCATAGAATTTATTTTCATTATTCTCAGGTAGAGAATACAAAAAAACAAAACAACTCTTTCTGAGTCTATAAATTCCACAGCTTTGTATTTACTGATTGATTAGATGCCAACATCAAATTTCATTTGATAACAAGTTAATTATCAGATTGTACCAATGAAAATTCTTTGTACACATACTGGAAAAGAAAGTTTTGTCTGTGACCAAGGAAATTAGCAATTATCTGTACAGTAATAGTTTGATGACTGAGAATTTGAGAATATGGGAGTTCTATTATTGTGAAGATAAGTTGATCTTTATGAGAAGGAATTATGGAGTTAATTTCAAGTGTACTAACAAAAGTGATTTTCAGAAACTGAAGACTTATTGATTGTTTGTAAGGGAAATTAAAACTTCAATTTAAGGTAGATGTAGAATCAAAATAATAACGTTTTTATTTCCATATGATCTCCTTCATTCCTGATAATTGGTCTTTAAGTATCTGAAAAAGACACAGACTTTTTTTCCTCCATTTTAGACTGATTGGTCTTTGATAAGAATAGGTGAACAATCTGAATGACAACTTTTTTGACATTAAATCAAAAAATAAAATGAAATGTTTTTCCTCAGTTTGTTTGCTTCTTTTTGAGGATTGATAACATCCGTCATTAACTTGAGATATTCTTTAAATTATTCAGCAATAAAAGCCATTTTGCATGGTTCAAAACTTTTTGGGGCTTGGAGGGTGGCAGCAATCGGTTTAATTCAAACAGTCGTCATTGTCATTAATTGTCAGAAAAAATAAAAACAACAAAAAAAATCTCATGTAAGTACATAATTGAAGGTTTGGTAGCGAATCCTTTGTGACTGTTATTTTCTTTCATTATGTATGATCTATTTAACAATATGTTGATTCTAAAATAAGTTTAATTCACAATGAAAGCATAAAAATGAAAAGGTTAGTATTTTGTCGCATTTTCCCCTAAAAAAAACAAACAAAAAGATGTATTTTGTAAACAAGAAAACAACGTTGGGATTTCTCTTTTTTCCATTTCCTTATTTCATTCATTTTTTATCTCTCATTTACTTTTATAAAAAAATAAAAAAAAATCATTTTTTCCTTCCTTTCTACACTTTTTCTTTCAACAATTTTCTTTTTCTTCTCTTTTGTTTTAATTTTGTTTTTACTCATTATTTCTTTTTTCATTTAAACTTGTATTTCTTTTCTTTTTCACTCTCTTCATTTCGTTTTTGTCTTTTTTTTTCAATCTCCCAAATGTCTGAAACACAAAGAATTTCCACTTCCTCTTTCCTCCAAATGATGGCTTCTTTACAATACAGTGCCAGACTAATTCTTTAATAATGGCAATGACAATTGCATTCAAACATATTATACACCCAGAGACCCAGACGCTGAGTTGGGAGGGAGGGATCTGTGCTTATGTACACACGGAGAAAAACCTCCATATAAACATTCACATGCATTTTCTCTTAAATGCACAAACACACCAACAAGAACAACACAATCAAAGACATTTCTATTAACACACTTTCTAGCACTGACAAAAAAGAAGCACATAAAAAATATAGAAAAGATGAGGCAGAAGTAATGGAACAGTTGCCTGCCCTATTACTTTGGCCTCAATCTCAATATATAGAGTATATAGATTCATACATGAATATAAAAAGTGATTACATATCACTTTATATAGACAGTTACATATTTATAGATACACACTTGTACACATATAAACATTATATATATATATATATATATATATATATATATACACACACACAAACACGCACACACACACACACATATATATATATATATATATATTTATAAATATACACACACATACATATATATATACACACACACACACAGAGACACATAAATATACAAATATACAAACACACACACATATATATATATATATGTGTGTGTGTGTGTATTATTACGTCCAGATTAACCAGAATTGGGAGTAATTCCTTCAGAACAAGAAAACCATTGAAAAATGAACATTTAAATTTTTCTGGTCAAGAATTCAGAGTAAAAAATTCAAAGAGAAAAAACAAAACCGGTTAAGTTAAGGTTATGAATTTATTTACATCCTGTTATGCGTTCTTGATATAAACAAAAAACACGAAGAAAATTTGAAAGGTCTTATAAATAAAATAAAACAGAATAGACAGAGGGAGAAGAACATACATACATATATATATAAATACATACGCATACTTGTATATATATATATATATATATATATATATATATATACATACAGAGACGTATATATATGTACACAAACATACACAAATATAGATACTTGTATACATATATACACATATATTATAAGGAAGAAAAAATGTAAATATATATTAGATTTGTATCTTTAATAATAAATTCGTTTTGCTTTCTGTAGCTCATCAGATGGATTTAGGTTTAGGGTTACTATGTTGAGATTTTAAGAGGGTTCAACAAGAGATTCCGTCGAAAGAGGCAGGCAATCTTCAAATCGGGTCTATGGCATTTCCACCTGGACAATGCACCAGTCCACAACTCCATCCTTGTCAGAGATTATTTGATCAAAATGGAAATCAAGACAGTTGCTCACCTTCCCTATAGTCCATACCTTGCTCCCTGTAAATTTTGGTTATTACCTAAGAACAGAGG
>OY757905.1:143718054-143876137 GCA_963585895.1 Sepioteuthis lessoniana | reverse complement strand
TAGTTATGCATTCAATTATTTTTCCTCCAGCTATCAATAAATAGTAGGGCAGACTAGGTTCTTCCACCCTTTGTAGGCAACTTTTCTAGGAGAAGGAAAACTCTGAAATCAAACCTGTTGAAGTCCTCTTAAAAATTGACCCTTCGTCATCTGCTGCCCGAGTGGAATATTTGGTTAAATTTATTTATATATATATATATATATATATATATATATATATATATATATATATATATTTAAAATATGTTTCCAAACATTAATCCATAATGATAACATAAATATATAAACAATATTGAATGTACCAAGTGTAAATTAGTTTGCCATTTAAGATGTATTAAAAAATTTATTTTTCTTTTGATTGTTTTCTTTCAGAAGTCATTCATAATAGTATTATTTATGGGTATGAAAATGAAACAAAATTATTGTGTTGTGTTCGTGATGTCTAACCAGCTGATTTCATATATTCAACTGATGATATTATTGAGTATAGAACCTCCCCTTTTATCGGAAGCTTCACTTTACTCCAAGATTGACCTTCTTTCACATTTTCCCATGAAGAAATTCACAACAATTGGCTTTTAATTCTTACTGCTTTTGACAAATTATGACTTCCTTTACTATTAAAAAGCTAATTAGATTGTACATTGCTTTTTTTTTTTCTCTCTGAGCATTTTAACAGTATTGTCCTAACTAGATCTTTGCTACAATGTGCCATTTTTGCTGTCATGCCCTAACAGAAACATTCATAAAATGAATCATAGATACAGTATTTAATGTTATATTAATGGGCTGGTGGAATATTTCCAAAATTCCCCATAATTTATAAATTTCAACATCTGAATGTTATCTAAGTAGTTGCAGTGGTAATGGTAAGAGATTTTTTTTTCTTTTTAACAGTTACCTTCTGATGAGAAAGAAATTTAAAATATATTTTCTACTTGAAGTGCAGTGAAGAGAAAGAAAAAAGATCTTTAATTTTTTTTTCTTTTTGAAATATAAAGAAACTTGCAACTGTAGAAAATAATAAAGCGGTACTTTTTAAATGCCTGCAGGACTGTTTCCAGCTAAAGTGGAGAAAATTGTCTTAGAGACAGGATTCTTGGATAGGATCTTACTGTTTAACATTTTCTCTTCAAGATTAAGGAACAGCAGGACGTGTTCTCAGTCTTCATTTTCAACATCTTCTGCCAGTTTTTTTTTTTTCCTCACTTTAAATATTTACATACTTTCTCTTTTAAAATTTCACTTTCTTGTCTTCCTTTTCCCCCCTCTTTTTTTTTTTTTTTTTTTTTTTTTTAATCTGTCTTGTTCCCAGCTTTATTATTTAGTGAAAATTTCTCAGCAATTGAAACATGGACTCTTTTGTACATTTTGTAACATTTGCTTTTTAATTTTTCTTTCCAGTGTTTTATCTTTTCTTCCATCTCCACCCAACTCCAACAACATACAGAGCTCTTCTGTTTCTTAAAATAAGAAAATACTTAAATATTGAACTCTTTATTGTATATTTGTTTATCTCTGCCTGAATTTATTTTATTTTATTCATCTATGAATGTATTTGTTTTTCTTTTGTTTTTTTTAATAAAAAAATTTTAAAAATAAAAAAGAAAGTAAAACATGGAAATCTGTTTCTTAAAATATGAAAATACTTAAATTCTAAAAATGTTAAATCCTCAGTTGAACTCACTCTTTTCTTCATGAAAAAAAAAAAGTCTATTGTCAAATTATCTCGGTTCTTTTATTTTTCACAGCAATTCACAATGAAGTTCACTTTTATTTTTTTGTTTTTTGACAATTAAAAACTTAATGTAAACTATAATTACTTGATAACTATGCTCGATTGTAATTTTTTCCATATTTAATTTACATAATAAACATAAATGTTTACTAATAATTGTCTATATAAAGAATGTCTTCTAATAGTCAAAAAGCTTTATGTAGATTGATTTTAAAGGCATATCAACCCATCTAGGGTCATTTTATAACAAAGGAATTGTGTTCATTCTACATTGATATTTACTTTTTTGTGTCATTTTTTTCAGAGATTTTTTGTTTGCACTCAGTCCTGTTGAATACACACAATTTGCTTGTTGACCTATACATATAACCCTAACAGGTACTACCACTTTGGGACAGAGTGGGCCTGGGAGTAATAGCAATGAAGGGATACTCTACCTTATCAGATCTTCACAACAGGAGGTATACTGTCAAATGCAGAAACCCCCTTTTTTGTGGGGGAGGGAATCTTGCATCATTGCTGGAGATATAGTCAACTTATTCTCAGCCCCACCAACAGAGTGGAGCTTTATGCAAAGTTACCACATTTGGTATATATATATATATATATATATATATGAGAACAGTTATCCAGGAAAGAATTGGAATCAGCTACCAGAATTTAAATCCCAGACTAAGCCGTTTGCATTTTGCTTGGCACCAATTCCCTTGTGATAAGCATTAATCCATTTCTTCTCCCTTCAGATATGGGAAAATAGTTGGGCAGATAGTTCTTCAGCCTTGGAGATGGAAAAATTAACTCAAACCAGTAGTATTCCACTTCAAAAAAATTGACTGTATTACATCTTCCTTATGATGACAGTGTGGGGTACACAGTCAGTGAACCCTGGCAAGATTTTAGCATTAAGGTTTTCTCTCACAAGAAATTGGGTGTTCTCTTGGAGGAGCTCTCTAAAAATAAACAATTATCAATAGGAATCCATGTTGCTGCATCAAATAACTCATGGGACAAAATTTTCATTTTCTTATAACAAAATAAAAGTGTTGTGATAAAATAATTATTCACATTCAATTAAACATTACTAATTAACTTTATAGTTATTTTAAATCTATTGCTTAAAGAACTAATTGCAAAGTATTATTGGTTTGGGGTAACAATTCCAAACAATAAAAGGTTATAATTAAAAAAAAAAAAAAAAAAAAAAAAAAAAAATCAATATCTGAAGTATCATTCAGATAAGAAATATTTCTCAAACTTTCCCTCTTACTTGGCATAGATAAATACTTCAGCTTATCATTCGCTCATTTTCTCATATAAGGCTGCAGTGTTTTTTATGAGGTTTGATTTTAATGACATGGCAACCTGTCTAGGGTCATTTTATGCTTTGAGGTTTCTTAATTGCATACCTTGTTTATTTACATTTTTTTTTTTTATGTAGTTTTAGATGAGTTTGTTTTTAAAATGATTTTCAAACAGTTCTATTTGACGTATACATCCAACCCTAAAAGGGTACTAGCACTCTGGGTGACAGTGGAATGGAGAATAATAATGATGAAGAGTTACGCCAAACTCCCCACTACTCCAGTTACACCATGCAATTTAGTGCCATACCAAAGACACCCTTTTTTGGGGGGCGGGGTACCCACTTTGCAGGGAGATACCATCAGTGTATTTTAAGCTTCCCTGACAAGGCTTTCCTTTAGATAAAACATTGTCAATCATCATTCATTTAGATTTGTGTTTCTTTAGACTAAAGTGAAATTAGACAAAAAAAAAAAAAAATAATTAATTAGTCTTTCTTTAATCTCTTGATTTTGAGTTGATTTCTATATTTATCACACCTCGCACCCAGATCCTCATTTTTGTGGCACAGTGTAAATCTCAGAGAATAAAAAAAAAAATAAATAAATGTAAACATGCTAGTAAGTATAGTGCCAATATATCAAGAGACAAATTAAAGAATTGGGTCTTTAAGTTTGATTTGAAGTTCAGTTTACAAAAAAAAAAAAAAAAACAACTCGGGTAATCTAGTTGGTGAAGCTACTGATTCAATTTAGCCAATATTGCCCAAATCAAAAGAGGATAAAAATTCAAATCTTATCAAGACCCCTTATGATTTATTATCTTCATCATCTGATATGCAATGTTCATCAGCATCCTAAGAAAGATGATACAATTGAGCCGCAATAAAATTAAAAGGAACCAAAAATAAGATGAGAGACAACACAAGTCAAATAGAATAAAGATTAAAAGATTTCTTTCAGTCAACCATCTCAGCTCCAAATTGTGCTGAATCAAAGAAACAATCTCAAGAAAACTTCTTGCCACATCCATCTAATTTATGGATTCTTACAAGGAATCCCAGTTGAATATGAATTGGATACATTCAGCATGCCTTCCACAGGCACCACTTCATGTCACCCCAAAAAATGACTATGTCGATCCGAGCGCAACTCTGCTCTCGACACACTAACTCATATTTCACTTCTGGTCCATATGAATGGAGATAACGCATACTCTCCCCAAAAATACCAGACACACAAAAATACACAGTGACTCTAAACACAATCCCTCACACGTCCAGCCACATGCTGCCATCTCAACATCCCGCTAAGCCATTTCGTCTCCAACACTAACAAACCAAAACTCCATGAGTCTTGCAGCACCAAAAGCAAACCATATTCAAAGCTGCAAATAAAAAACTTTCATTGTTGTGTTGTTAAAGAAAAGTTTTGTAATTCATTGGTGTTGCCTTAAAAAATAGTGTAAGAGAAATTAAACAAATTCCTCGAACCGCTATAGACTAAGGTGCACATCCTATGTGCTGGGTGTAAGGTGTGGATTTTATTCAGTTTTTGGGGTGATGACTTGTGAAATAGAGGTATTGTTGGCTTTCTATGGATTTGTGATAGATATTTGTGATGATTTAACCATTTTGATTTTTAATAAGGATGTTCAAAATTGTGTTCTATGGTGAATTTTATTTACAGTGTAGGCTTCGGAATAAGTTAAATAAAGCATTGAGTTTATTCCAGGAACATTTCCAAAATATGAAAGTCATCCAGGCATCTTTTTCTATGGTCTAATAAATTCTGTTTTTATATTCTTAGTATATTTTTTCCTCATATTTTCTAAATATACTAAGATTTAAGGGGCATACATCATTGATATTTCAGCTATTTTTATTTTTTTTAGTCTTGACCATTTTACCAACAGAAACACTAAAATCTAATTACATAAAAATTCTGAACCCCTATGATCTCAAATTTCGACCAATAGTAGCAGGACCACCATGCCCCACCTACAAACTCACCAAACTAATAGATATTCTACAACTATTCCTATCTAAGATAAAAGCCTATGTAAGAGATGACATCCACTTTTTAAACTATACGCATAAAAAAACTGATCCCAATACACTCTTTCAACATTTGGCATCACAAACCTCTCAAATAATATCGCCCATGAATCAGAAAAAAACAGGCCATCTTATTTTGCAAAGAAAAATACCCAGAAACATTACATCCAAGGCTTAACAAAAATTTTCTAACTGATTGTATAGAAGTACTCTGTACTCTCCTATTTGACAACAAGAATTATATTCAACCCTCAGAAGAGTTGTAGGAGTTAAAATGGCACTGAAAATGCTGAAGCTGCAGAAGTAAAAAAAAAAAAAAAAAAATTAACAAAATCAATGAATAATAAATTCCTGGCTGTTATTCCTGGCTTTTATTGAGAAGTGTCACTATATTAATTCTAAAGGATTTAAAGACTTCTTAATTTGTTCTTGTATTTGCAGATGAATTTTTTTATGGTTTTATTACATTTTTTATATAAGTAAAATGTGATTATTTGGTTTAGTCTTTTAACTTCATTTTTTTTTTTTCTTTCTAAGAATACATCAAATACAAGAAAACATTAATACTACCAAAAATTTTAACTTTGAACAATGTGTGTTTGAGTGTGTGTGTGTATATATATATATATATATATATATATTACATATATATATCTATCTCCGCACAGAGTATAACAATAGGATGATTTGTTTCTTATAAACATAAATATTGTAAATTGAAGAAATGATTATACAAAGAAGTAACACCTTGAGCTGACATTTCTCTAATGTGACAACCAATGTTTGTTTATAAGATTCTGAGGTTAGTGGTAATGATGTTTTGGTTCTGAAACTATGACTGACACTTTAATTCAACCCTGTTTTGTTGACAGTACAGTTCTACTGTTGCAGTGTATTGTTTGTGTGTGTGTGTGTATATATATATATATATATATATATATATATATAATAAAAGAGAAACAATACAGTAATTAACTATTTAAAACTTTTGGGCATGAGATGCTCTCTCCCTGAGCTCACAAAATTCTCAAGCACAAAACACATTCCAACTTTATTTTAAAGTCTGGCATTATTCTATAAAAAGAAAAACTAGAAATGGTTGCCAGTCAAATTTTTTTTTACTATTAGTTTTTAAGTGATCTACCTGTGTATAAGATATTAGGTTTACAATACATCTTAAAATACTTGTCTTCTTGAAAAATCAGTCTAACACACTTAAGGAGTTAAGATAAGAAAATCCATAGAAGCACGAATTTGCTTACATTAAAAAAAAATAACAAAATAGATGAAAAACAAAACAAAAAGCAACAGATGTTAACCCAGTATTTTCAAACTTGTCTTTTCTTTAATCTTATTCTTTTTACTTGTTTTCCGTTATTACTTGGCATTACAAACTTTTTCCTTCTATTTTTCTTTTATCACATTTCATTCTTTAATCATTCTTTTCTTATATTTTTTCTTTTTCCCCATTTTTTTTTTATCTTTACCCCATTTTTCCTTTTTACATTCCTTTTTCCTTTACATTTTCTTTCTTTCTTACATTTTTCTTTCTCATTCTTTTTCCCCTGTTTTTTTTTTCTTTACCCCATTTTTCCTTATTACATTCTTTTCTTTCTTACATTTTTCTTTCTCATTCTTTTTTCCCCATTTTTTTCTTTACTTAATCCTATTTTTCTCTTTTATATTTCATTCTTCTTTCAATTATTAATACAAATTTTTTCTTCACCCTAATTTTTTAAAATCTTTCTCATTTTTATTGTTATGTACATACATTTTTACATCAGTAAGCTTAATGTAAAAAGAACTCATATTTTACACATTAATTTTTTCGCATAGTTTCCTTCCTTTAATCCAGTAGTGAGTGTCAATCACATGCATCAAAAATTCTTTGTTGGCCTCATAACCTGATTTTGTTGTGAGGATATGACTTATACGGTCTGTCTTGGGCAGGCAGAGACCTTCCCTCTCTAGGTATACCATTGGTTTGAATTCTAGAGTTTTCCTTCTCCTACATCAGTTGAACTCAACTGTCCTTACTGCTTAAATATATGTAGAAGTATAGTTAGATTTGTACCTTTCCCAAGAGTGTAGCACTATGTAATATATATCACTAGCCTAGGTTCAAGATTTGAACTTTAATCCTCATGTTCACTTCTTATGATAACCATTATGCTATGAGTGCCTCAATATCAAACATTTGGAATTTTTTAAATTCAAAAGATGAAAAAAGATTTTTCAATATAAACTTCTTTGTCCATTCAAATGAATATTAAATTACATTAAAATTTTCAGATTAAAATTCAGCTTATTCCAGCATGTAAAATTATTATAAATCTCATTTTTCACTTTTTTTTTCAGCCATTAATAAAGAATTTTTACTTTAAAATCTCACGACACTCTTTCTCATTCTTCACTTATATTTATCCTCATTCTTTGTTCCATACTTGTGGCTTTGTACCCGATCTAAGTTGGGCTGAGTGAATAACTTTATTAAATACAATGCAAATGTTGATTCATTTTTTCTTTCAATCAAATTTTTTTTTGTCAGTAATTATAAAATGCTGTCATATATGGATCATACTTTTTTGGCAGTTTGAATATTTTCAATAATTATTGGTCATCATCAAGAACATCAGCTTTTCTGTTTGAAATACATTACAAAATAACTATAAACAATTATATATCATATTGGATGAGCCTTTTTATGGTTCACTTTGTATTAAACCCAAGTGAGAAATGCATCCATCTATTTGTTCTCTCCAAAGTTACGATTAAATAGTAAGACAAAGTTCTTTTGCCTCATTTAAGCAACCAAGGGAGAAAAAAACTCTGAAATCAAACGATTATTCTCCACTTAAAAAAATTGACCTACAGTCACATCCTGTCTATTCATTTTTCTTTCTTTTCTATCTTTTACACATTTCAAACTTTATATCTTTTTTTTTTTTTTGTTTTTTTACAAATTATTTCCATCCATTTTATTTCTTCTAAAACTACAAGTAAGCAGCCTTGGAGCTGGGATTCAAATCTCATTTCCTCTTCCACAGAATAAATACATAAAAAATTTTTCAAGTTATAAAAATAAATATGAAATTAAAAAAATAAAACTAATTAGCCTTCTTATGCAGTTTCATCTTCATTTCTAGGATTATCATACAACAAAAAATTCAAACATTTCAACCAAAAATTAACAATATGACAAAAAAGATATTAAATATAATTTGCTGGTTGTGTCATAATATTAATCTTTTGTTGACATTTTGAAGCTGAAAACATATTGCAATATATTAACCACCTGGTTTTCTCACAACCAAGTTATAAGAAGTATTGTTTTCTAAGTAAAAAAGACTTGTTCTTTTGAGTAATATCATCATAAAAATAGAATTTTTCATAACTGTACTGAGTCCACATTACCGATCTGATATGTAAGTCACATTATTTTATATATAAGTAAACTACAAATACATTTTTCTTTCCAACTTTTTTCCAGTCTTTCACTTGCCTCATACCTGCTTATCTGCTTTTTTTTTTCTTGTCTTTCCTCCTAACAAAATCACCTTCTTCATAAGTGGATAAAGGGTAGATATGGTCTTCCATATCCAACTGCCATGATTCCATTTTAAGAAATATGAAAAGATTATTCATGAACCACTTGCTGCAAATTGAGATCTGCTGTCCTTGACTCCCTACAATCAAAGAAGTCAGCTGAGAAACATCGGCAATGACAGCCATTTTGGCTACAGAGTTTATTAAGTGGTAGCCTCTGGCTAGATGGTAGCCATCTTGAAAATAGAAGGGCTGGACAGTTCTCTATATTTACCCTGATATTTTTAACTTGATTTCAGGTAAAGGAAAAACAGACACCTAACTTGGAAATGTAAATTGGTAAGAAAGCAAAAAAAATTCAGCTCTATCATTGTGATAATAAACCAGTTTTTGTTTTTCCAAATTATAGGACTTATCCTACCACATATACATTACACACACACACATATATATATATATATATATATATATATATATATATACAATCATACATATTAGATAGATATGTAATAAGCTTCTATTGGACATTTTTTTTATTCAACCCATGAAATAATATCATAAAAGTTATATAGTATGTAATGCTCATTTCATAGAACTTATCCAGACAACTAGCAAAGTCAGACATCCCTTTGGTACCCCAAGTTAAAGTTTTTTTTAATTTCCTATTTTACAACTTTTTTCTTGTTTTATTTTCATATTCTATTGTGTTTTACTCTTTATTCAAACTTTAACAATCCTCACAATCTATGAACACACTGGTCTATTGTTCACTAAAGAGTAAAAAAGCATTTATTTAACAGCTCAAAAAATTTATTTTTAACATCTCTTTGTCAATTCCCCAAATTCATTGTCAGGCTATAAACTGAGTCTATATATATATATATATATATATATATATATATATATATATATAGAGAGAGAGAGAGAGAGAGAGAGAGAGAGAGAGAGAGAGAGAGAGAGAGAGGTGTGTGTGTATACACATACATGGCTAAGATAAGCATATAAACAAGCTGCTAATACAACCAGTAATATTCCAAGTAGGATGCAATATTAAAATAAATAAATAAAGGATAAAAAAGGAAAAATACTGCACAAGACCTGAAGAATATATTTGTGCCATTGTTCTAAATTTAATGTTCACATTAACTCACTCAAAAGTATTCCACTATCTACTGACTAACTTTACAGAAAAAGTATCAAATCATAAATGCACAGTAAAGTTCCTGCTGATTGACTGCCAAATTACAACAAGGCTGCATTAACACCTTTCTAAATTTTTAAAACACCTTTTTATCTTCCAGACAGATTTTATATACTGTAATCATGATCTCTTATCGAAATGTCTATGTATCTATTTAATTTTAATATAGATATTTTAATAAATTTTGCATAAAACTCTATGAAAGGCTCTGTAGTAATATGACCTCTCTCTCTCTCTCTCTCTATATATATATATATATTGAGGATGGCTGGATTGACACTTAAACAACGAAATAAATACATGCCAGACCAAAACAGTCACAGCAAATTTGACACACTCCTCCTCATACTATCAACTCTTCAAAACTTTCCACAAAAATAAATAAATAAAATTGAAAAACTTTTCTACTGGACATGACCTATAGACAAAACTAGTTGAGAACTATCAAAAAAGAATTAATAACATAGAAAGAAATATTCCTATAACTTGTTTTATACCTCTCTCCACACACACACACACACACACATATATATATATATATACACACACACACGTGTGTGTGTGTGTGTGTGTGTGTGTGTGTGTGTGTGTGTGTGTGTGTGTGTGTGTGTGTGATAGAAGTTCAATTTTAAGGTTTGATATTGATATCTATTAAACATAATGTGAAAGATACTTATACCCATCTATCACAACTGAAGATTAAAAAAATAAAAATTTAAAAAAAATAGATGAAAAATAGGTGCTTTAAATCTTAGTTCCCTGTCTTTGGGTAGAGAAGCAGGTGGAGCTGACAAGTGTACAAATAAGGAAAAAAAAGAAACAATAAAAAAGGTGGCATTTTCACATTCTAGTATTTGTGTACATTTGCATTTGTTTAATTTTAACTTAATCCAGTGAAAAATGAACTTACTACTTAATTATATTCCAGTATTGATCTAGTAGATAGAGTGTTTGCCAATGGTCGAGCTGGGTTCAATCCCAAGTCGCGTCATACAGAAGATTTTAAAAATGGTACTTGATACTTCCTTGCTAAACACTCAGCAATATAAGTTAAGGATCAAGGTTAAAGTGGAGCAATCCTGGAAAAGGATTAGTGCCCTCCTCTACACCTTGGTGTGGTAGCTATTGAAAAGAGAGCCATCTGGTTACCTCCAACTACGGTTGCCAACTTTACTATATCTTACAAACTGGTGTTCCAGAGAAAGGAATTGTTTTATGGTTGAATAAGAAAAATTGAAATACGCCAATTCAGTAAAGGTTAATACAACTGTTAGCATTATGGCAGCGTTAAAACATTAATTCACTAATCATCTGTCAGGTAAAAAAAAAAAAAAAAAAACTTCACTTATTCATTGGTTATCTGTGAGAGTTGTATTAATTGGAGAATATGCCATTCTATAAAGAAAAAAAATCAATCTAATATTTTGTTATTAACAAAGGTTTTCTACCATTGAAAAACTAGCTCTAACACTGGTGTGAATATAAATGTTTTCCCTCTGCCTGATCAATTACCCCTCCAAAAATTGATCTCCAATCCAATCTGCAAGTCTTTATCTATATATATTTCACACGTAATGATGGTAATAAAGATACAAACCTGGGTCTGAGATAACAAGTATTACACCTGGAGATTGTTCTTCAAGATATGGCTACCCAAGAAAAGAAAAAATATATATAAAAACAACTTGACTGTTTTATTCAACTGACCTCACACCTTTCAAGGGAAGAAATATTTTACATTTCTGCTATCCAGTCCACCATATCCCAACCCTTAAACTTTCATTCAAATGTAAAATTCAATATTCATTTAATTGTTTGTTTTTCTGGTTTTTTGTTGTTTTTTTTTTTTCTTTTTTGAGTTATCCAAAGATTCTCGGCTCCTTCATACATTTTTCTGTGATGCAATTAAAATTCTCATTACCATTCTAGCAATCAGAATTGCCTTATCCCCCAAATCTCTGAGAATTTCATGTTTATCTTTTTCAGATTTCATTAAATATTATTTATTATGCATTGATTATTTTGGACCAGTTTTCCCTTGTCTTTATTACTATGCTATTGTACCCTCAAGCAGCTGAGAAGTTGTGATAATGATGAAGAAGGTGGAAACTAGGTGTTAGCATTATTAATTTCATTTTATGGTAACACTTCCTAAAATTTGGTAGCACTTACTCGGCATCTGTGTCTATAACTAATGAAATTTTCTTTATTGTTAAATAATAGCAAAGACTTTACTGGTTTTTAATCTTTGAATGTCCAACAGAGGGACCCTATATTGTTCAGAAAAAAACAAACATTTGAGACAAAATGTTTTCAGATATATATTTAACTCAAATTTTAAGGAAACGAAAATATGAACATACAACAAACATTTAAATCCTTAGTTTTGAAGACCTTTTGTTGTTGACAATGCTTTTGTTCTTAGAAGGAATGCTTAGTGAAACATTTTCACAGAAGTCAGAATGAGATTGTTGAAGGAATATATGTCACTTTGACTTTGCCCATATCGTTCAGCCACCTATATTTTACAATCATCATAGGAGATTGAATTGATAATATGAGTTCAAATTCTGGACATATGTTTGCATTTCATTTTGCACTACCGCTCTTGGATTGGGTTTATTTGGGTTTATTTGGCATATCAACCTTTGTAGGTTATTTAATGCCAAATCAATGTTTATACAAATAAACAGTTCTATTTCAAACAATTCAGTTTGGCATAAGTACACAGTTTAATTATTGAAAACATTTCTATTTCAAACCATTCAGTTTAGTCAAATAGTTCTAATTCAAACAATTCAGTTTAGTATAAGTACAGTTTTTGTTTATACACTGTTTAATGCCAAAACAGTTCTATTTCAAACTATTCAGTTTAGCCTAAGTGCACAGTTTAAATATCAAAACTGTTCTTTTTCAAGTAATTTAGTTTAGCATAAGTATGCAGTTTAATTTTATTTAACCCATAGATAGGGCCCTATCAGGTGCTACCACTCCTGGCCAGAGTGGACTGAGGAACAATGGCAATGAAGGGGTGCTCAGGCATTCACTGAAGCTCCAGCATCACTGGAACCTCACCACCAGATTGTTTAGTGTCATATCCTGGGCATTCGTTGGGGGAGAATGTCTTACCCCTCTGCAGAGGAGCAGTCGGTGTATTCAAAAGCCCCAGCCAACTGGTCAATACTCAGAGTTAAATGTAAAAACAGTTTTATTTCAGATAATTTTGTTTAGCATAAGTACGTAGTTTAGATATCAAAACAGTTCTATTTTAAACAATTCAGTTTAGCATAAACACGCAGTTTAAACACAAAAACACTAAACTCTCAAAACCACAGTTTAATTCTATTTGACCCATATCAGGTCCGACCAGAGTGGACCAGGGAGTGATGACAATAAGTGGGACCCTGAATTCCCCAAAGCTCCAGCATTAGTGGAACCTCACCATCAGATTTTTAGTGTCATATCAGGACATTCATGTGGGGGATCTTACCCCTCTGCAGAGGTACAGTTAGTGTATTCTATAGCCCCAGCCAACTGAGCAAACTGCCCTTGGAAAAGGCATTAATCTCTCTTCATCTTCAAATAGAAGAGTTAGACAACCAGTCTGGAAGAAGGAAAATAATTTAAACCAGCTTTGCTCTTCTTAAAAATTGGCCATGTGTCCTGTTTGCAGCAGAAGGTTGGGTATATACATATTTCTTGATCTTCAATCTTTTGCAAATATGTTTTTTTCGGCTAGTTCTTCATGAACATCCAACATATAGCTGGCTATGTAAAAATACGTATCTGTCTTTACTTGTCCCATTACTTAGGTAGTCAAAAACTATTTTGTACTTTTCATCAAAGTTTATCTATCTAGCTGGAAATTATGTATTTTGTTATGTAACGACCTTGCATCTATCATAGCAAAGACTAACTAACTTTTTTTTGCAGGGTGTTTTAAAAAGTAAAGTTAGCGACCATAGTCGAGGGTGACCCGAAGGCTCCCTTTTCGATAGCTACTACACCAAGGTGTAGGGGAGGGCGCTACTCCATTCCCAGGATTGCTCCACTTTACCCTTGAACCGTACCTTATAATGCTGAGTGTTAAGCAAGGTGGTATCAAGTTCCATTTTTAAAGTCTTTGGTATGACTCGACCTGGGATTGAACCCAGGTCTCCCGGGCCATTGGCGAACACTCTAACCGCTGGGCCAATGTCCCGGTGTTTTACCTCTCTACAATGGATGTAAGTAAGTAAATTTATCACCCAAAGGATCCTTTTTCAATAGCGACTACACAGAGGTGTAGGGAAGGGTGCCACTTCTTTCCTTGGATTGCTCCACTTTACCCTTGATATGTACCTTATGATGTTGAGTGTTAAGCAAGGACATATCAGGTACCATTTTTTGAGTCTTTGGTATGACTCAACTGGGGGTTGAACTCTGGTCTCCCGGGCTATTGGTGAACACTCTACCCAATAGACAATGATAAGCTGCATATACAATATTACTTGTACAAGTAGGAATAGATATTTCATTTGAAAGTATTTCAGATAATCTATATTTCGTCCAGCAGACAATCTCTGTAAACAGAAGGACTGGCAGCTAGGACTCAATATCATATTGGTATAATCTCCCATCACTTTTTTTTCTTACACCCCTCATCATAGATATTCCCTTTTATAATTCTACATGATATTTCCTCAATTTAACTCTGTTGAGTGAGGACAAAACTGGCCAGTTAGCTTATCACTTTTTTTTTTTTTGCTTTTGTGTTTTTAGTCAATCATGACTAAGACTTTGTGTTTGTTCATAGAAAAAATTAATTTTTTATGCCAAAAAATATCTTTAGATATTAAACAAAAGCCATTGGAGGAAAAAAGGGTAAAAAGACCACCAAAAGGGGAGCAGATAAAAAGGCCCCATGAAAAAAAAAGAAATAAAAAAGCTGAAAAGGCCGCAAGAAGGGGAAAAAAAGACTGAAAAGGCCGCAAGAAGAGGAAAAAAAGGCTGAAAAGGCCGCAAGAAGGGGGAAAAAAGGCTGAAAAGGCCGCAAGAAGGGGGAAAAAAGGCTGAAAAGGCCGCAAGAAGGGGAAAAAAGGCTGAAAAGGCCGCGAGAAGGGGAAAAAAGGCTGAAAAGGCCGCGAGAAGGGGAAAAGGGCTGAAAAGGCAGCGAGAAGGGGAAAAGGGCTGAAAAGGCCGCACGAAGAAAAAAAGGCTGAAAAGCCGCAAGAAGGGGGAAAAGGCTGAAAGGCCGCAAGAAGAAAAAAAAGGCTGAAAAGGCCACAAGAAGAAAAAAAAAGGCTGAAAATGTCACAAGAAGAAAAAGGCTGAAAATGCCACAGATTTTTCAAACATGGAAGATCCAAATAATGAAGCAGATTTACTGTAGATCAAGTGAAAAAATAAACAAGCTTCTCTGCAAAGTTTGCATTCTTTCTTATTGAATTTGTTCATGTTGAGCAGTTTCAAGAAATTTTAAAAAACAAATTTGTCAATCTATTTTACTGAGAGGAAAAAGGAAACCAAAATTGGGGAGAGAAAAGGAATTGAAAGGTAAACAAAAATATATTATCACACAAAAAGAAAAAAAAAATTATGTTTTAGAAGCATTTAAGATGTTAAAAGAGGATGAAAGTATGAAAAACAAGGTAAAAAATGAGAAACATTTGGTAAAAAGAGGAAAAGAAAGATGTATGTTAAGAAATAGAACAAAAAAAGAAAAAATATCAGAAGAAAACTACATCAGAAAGTTTTTCAACTAATTTTTTTACCATATACATTTTATGATCAATGTCTATCATACATTTAGCACCTGAACGAATTCATATTATCTATCAATCATTTACTCTTTGCCTGCATATATATTATCCAAAAATTGACAAAAAATTCATATCCAAATTACTAACTTGTATGTCACTTTTGGATTCCTTTGAGGAGAAAACTTGTTTATTGTCATGAAATTCAACACTAAAACTTTTGGTTCAGTGACTGGAGTATCAAAAGTCCAGATCTCTTTGACAATCAGAATATAAGTCGAGAACATGCCCAGTACATTTATAAAATATTCTAGTATACAAAGTGTATTAATGGCACGCATTTCCTTTCTACTCTCTTGCCATTTAAAATGTATAAGTAATTTTTTAAAAATAACATTCATGAACACTGTAGATGGACACAAATTAACCCTTACACAATGATATTTCATGAATTATTGCTTGTTGCAAAAACAATACATAAATAGCTCATGTCTGTTCAACTTCAATTATTCGTTTTCTTGTAAACATGTTTTATTTCTGATTCATTTCAGATTTACTTTTTATCGGACAAGCCAGAAAACTCTGCTGTGACATATTTTGGAATGTATTTCTCTTTCAAAATATTAAATGCCAATTAGAATATACTTCCCTTTATTTTTGGTTTATTTGCCATTAACTAAAATATAGATTTTCTAAGATGATATATGAAATCTAAATTTATGGCCATAGAAAGTGGGTTTTAAGTGAGTAATATTTAGTCTAGTAGCAATATCTCATCAAAGCACTATCAACATGCGGACAGGTAAAGCATGGACTGCTATTGGGGGGTTAATATATAGAAATCTGATCTCTGATAAAATGGGAATTCTTGAGAAATAACTCTATCAGTACTACTATATGGTTGCACTTCTTGGACTTTCATGAAATATATACCTAGATAAGAACAGTAGAAAGATGCTACATTCTATTTGGAACATATCCTGGAAGCAGCACCCTACAACACTGCAGACAATCACTTACCTTCCATCTCACAAACCATCCAAGTAAGACGTGTTGGAGAAGTAAGGATAAACCCATAAGCAACGTTCTTCAATAGACTCTTACAAGTGGATACACCAGTTTTGGCCAACCAGTCAAAAATTTCATCCATCAGCTCTGTGAAGACACTGAATGCCATCTAAAGGACCTATTAAAAGTGATGTCCCATAGGGACAGATGGCAAGAGAGTATTAAGGAAATACATGCCGTCAATACACCTTGATGATCATGATTAATATTGAGAGAATCTTTCATAAATGTACTGGGGAATGTTCTTAACTTATATTCACTTAAATACATGCTTAAAACAAAGCAAAGCAGAAAAAAAAAGCACAAATAGTTCTTGGCAGAGATTTTGGAATCATTCAGCAAAGTTGATGGAACAAGAAATCTTGCAGAAAGTGTCTGCTCTGGAGGTTATTTTTAAACAGAATTTCAAGGCAGAGTCACATTGGGTCACAGAAATGATGACAGACATTGAAAGAAGGTGAGTGCCAGGGTTAAGAAGTGAGCAGGGACAACAGATAGTCATAGTGTTAAGAGTATAGAAGAAAAGGGAGGAGAAAAAAAAAGCACTGAGCTCAGAATAAAACCCATTCTGAGAGAGACAGGTGGTAGGGTGAAGGAACAATCAAACTGACCATATCAACTAGTCAGTTCATTCTAAATTTATCAGTTGCTCTTGGTAAGAGAATATTTTTTTTATATTCTGCTGCAATATCAGTGCATTAGTAAAAACAAAAAAAGTTAAAAAATCCAGGATATGCTGGGTTGCATAATGATTACCAATAAAACCAAGAAAAAAAAAAGATGAAATTAGTGAACTTAAATTTCTGCTGAAGTTGCTTATATTCATACCCCACAAATGTCCTTGGTAAAAAGATAGAGTCATTTTTTCTTCACTATCCTATCACCTGATATCTTGATGAAACATTTAGTCACTGACACACCATGATTGAGTTTTTTTGGTGTTATGGTATAACAACCATTTCCGGTCATTTGTTTACACAATTAAATGAACAAACAGTTCTATTTCAAGCTATTGAATTTAGCCTAAATCATTTGTTTGCCCTCAGTTTAACTGTCAAACAGTTCTATTTGACCCATACATAGGACCTTATCAGGTGCTACCACTCCATGCCAGTGTGGGCTTGGGAGAGATAGCAATGAAAGAGTACTCCACATTCCCCAAACTTCCAGCATTACAGGAGACTCACTATCAGATTGTTTACTGTCATATCTTAGACACTCATTAGTGGGGGGTGTTAATGAGATGCAGTCATTATATTCTACAGCCCCCACATCTAACTGGGCTGGTTGTGAGAGTGAAAAAAAATTGTCTGAATAATTGAGTACTTGGTTATACCAATCTCGCATTACAACAAACTAACAAAAAAAGCAGTTTGCCCAGTTAATACTCTTGGAAGTAGCCACTAAGTAAAAAAAAAAAAAAAAAAAAAAATATCGATGGAGACTGAATCTTTCATTTCATTTTAAAATCTAAATGAAAACATTTACAGATGAGCAACTCACATAAAGGAAATGGAATCAGCGTCCTGAGTTCAAATCCTGTACAAAGCTGTTTGTGTTTCACTTTGCGCTAATCCCTTCGGGAAAGGCATCCATCTCTTCTCCCACCCCCACCCCACTGAGATATTCATAAATGCTAGGACTAACTGGGTTCTTTAGCCTTAGTTAGGCAACTATCATAGAAGGAAACCTAAACTAAAATCATCTTTACTCGCCTTATCTTTGACCTTAGATCACATTGTTGCAGAGGGGATTAGGTTAATCTGAATTTGTTTTATAAAGTGCTGTTGAGACAAGTCTGACAAATTCTTGAAGCATAAGGTGAAAGACAGGATTATCTGAGTGCAGCACCTTCTATATTCATCAGATCTTGCTACATGTAATTTTTTTTCTTCCTCTTTCTTTAAAAATTAATCCAAAAGTTTGAAGAATTCACCAGTAGACCAGGGTTCAATCCCAGGTCGAGTCATACCAAAAACTCAAAAAAAATGGTACTTTATGCTGCCTTGCTTAACACTCAGCATTATAAGGTATGGATCAAGAGTGAAGTGGAGCAATCCAGAGCAAGGAGTAGTGCCCTCCCTTACCCTTCGGTGTAGTAGCTATCGAAAAGGGAGACTTTGGGTCACCCTCAACAATGGTCGCCAAGTTTACTTGAAGACAAAGATATGAAAAATACAACATCACAACTTCATATGAGTCAAAGCAAGATTTTCTGAGGAAAACTCACAAGAATAAATAGGATAGTTCTGAAAAATTAACAAGTGATCAATTTATTGTTCATTTCTGTCTCAGAAAATACAGCTTCATTCTTGATATTTTTTCAACGCACAATCTAAGATACATCCATTAAAAAGAATGCAAAAATAATACCCAAAATGCAGTTATCAATGAGAGACTGAAAAAAAAAATCAGATTGGAATGAGTTGCATTTGGTTAAAAAGGGAAAAAAGTCAAAGTTTTAAAAAATAAACAAATTTAAACATTAAAGTTTAATCAATATATAAAATCTAAGTTTGAATAGCATCAACACAGAATTAAGGATATTTGGTAAATAAATAAAAAATACGTCTGTCAATGTAAACAAAAACCAGTATAAACTCAACTATTCTTACAAGAATGCCCCACAAACTAGATGGTGAGTTGGTTGTATTTTATGGCATATCAACCCTTATCGATTATTTACCGCCAAATCCTGTTATATATAATTTGTAAAGGAATAGTTTGAAGGTTACATTTTTAGAACAGCCAGAATTCATTCTTTTGTAAACAATTAAATGGTTTCAAGTATAATAAATAATCCCATATTTGTATTTGATATATAGATGGAACCTTAACACTCTTAGTCTCAGTGGACCTGAGAGTAATGGCAATGAAGGGGTACTCCACACTCACCCAATGCTAAGACTGGAGCCTCACCATTAGATGTAGTTTAATGTCATACCCAGGAAATTTAATGATTTCAAGTATTTCCAATCCAACACTAATAATTCTATTACCCTTTGTTAATTTGTTTGCTTACATAAGTAAACTTTAAAATGTATTATTCTAAATATATATTAAAAATAAAATGTTCTTAAATCTCTTAAAAGCTGCTTATTTATTCCAATGTTTCAGGAGGGGAAAATATTGTCATTATCTCCAAGCCAATCATTTGTTCAGTGTGTGTGTATATATTATATAAACAATCAACTGGTGCTAAGAAATTCTCAGCCCAACAAAGTAAATTACCCTTCATTTTCCCTTTTTTGGAAACTTGATAATGTGCCCAGTGTGTTTGTTTTATGGCTGATCAACCTTCATAGGTTATTTAATGCCTAAGCTATCCTTGGTTTGGTTTTATGGCATGTCAACCCTTGTACACAGTCAAATGGTTTCAAGTATTTCCATCTAATACGAATAATTTTATTTACTCTTAATCACTCCTTTGCACACACTTAAATGGCTTCAAGTATTGTGATTTAACAGAAACAATTCAACATCTCATTTGCTCGCACATATTGAGATAGATATACATGATATGTAAGGGATTTGTCTGTAATATCATTTTTAAATGAATTAGAACTAATTTGTTTCCACGCTAAAATTGCTATTTTTTCTACAGTTAAATCTTTTCAATGATTGCTATTTCATCATCATCATCATATCGCGCTGGTAGCACGGATATCCCTGACCCTCTCTCGCCACTCCTCCCTATCCTTCATCGCCCTAGGTAGGTCTTCAGGACAACATCCTGTATCCTCACATAGCTGCTGAATGTACGTTCGAGCTGGTCGTCCTGCTTTTGCGCGGCCATGTGTGGGGATCCATAAGAGTACATCACTTATGAGTTCATCTCTGCTTCTCCAGCTGTGTCCTGCATGTCTGGTTCGTCTAACTTGTATAACTCTTATAATTCTAGTCAATATCAATCATTTGTTTGCTCACAGTTTAATGGTTCCGAGTATAGCTATATATCATCAATTCAATTGAACATCAGTCATTTGTGAATTTAATTACAATCACCAGAACATCTGGCAAACACTAACGCAAGACATATGGAAACACTGGACAGTTGTTTTGACCATATTAGGTCTCATCAACAGTGTATACCATGATCTCCTCACTGGAGTACAGATTGCAGAGCCAAAACTCTACAACTGATGTGGCTCTGGAGGTGACTGTATCCTCTACAAAGAGTACAAATGTAACTTGCAAGACACATTCAGGTCAATTGGCCACGCAATTAACACGACTAGTTAATTTGGCATCACTTGTGTGCGATATGGACTGTGGTTCAGTTTCAGCTCTGCAATCTGTGGTTGCTGGTTCAATCTTGAGTGGTGGAGATCACAGTATACACTGCTGATGAGACCTAATAAGGTTGAAACAGCTGTCCAGTGTTTCCATATGTCATGTGTAAATGTTAGCCAGATTTTCTGGTTATGGTAATTCAATTCACAATATAATTCCACTACTTTTTTCCTCATCAGTGTACTCTCACCTGATATCTTAGTTTAGCATCTAGTCACTGCCATGCCATGAAAGAGTTTTGTTTGGTTTGATTTGGTTTTATGGCATATCAACCATTATAGGTTATGTAATTCCAGATTCAGTTTATATATATATCTGCTTTGTAAACATAAGTCAACAAAGTTAAATGGTTCCAAGTATTGCAATGTATTACTAACAATTAAACACCAGTCATTTGTTTACACAGTTAAATGATCAAAGAGTTCTATTTTGAGCAATTCAGTATAGCACAAATCTCAGTTTAACTACCCAACATTTCTATTTGACCCATAGATAGGACCCTATCAGGTGCTACCAGTCCAGGTCAGAGTTGACCTGGGAGTGATGGCGATGAAGGGGTACCCCACATTCACCAAACCTCCAGCATTACTGAAGCCTCACCATCAGATAATGTCATATCCAGGACACTCATCCTGTCTTAACCCTTTGCAGAGAAGCAATCAATGTATTCTACAACCTTAGCTGACTGGGCTGTAAGCCATCCTTGTCAAAGAACAGTGGTGATACTAATTAACCCATTGCTGGTAGTGGATAAGGGGGTTCATGCCTTTCCAAAACTGAACTTAATAGCATTACTAGAGTTCAAACTATTTCATCGTTGTCCACCATATTAGCAAAAACACCATGGGGATTCTTTCGCTAGCATGTCGAATTCAGAGATGCATACAGAAAATAGCCTATACATTCCATGGCTTTAAGTCGTTTAATTCTTGGTCCAAAATTTCAGTACCCTCTCATATTTCATTACTGGTTTAAAGTAATCTTTCTGTCTATCATCTTTCACACCTTGATTACCATGTCAACTTGCAAAAATATCATTAAATATTTATTTCCTTTATTCTTTGTTGCCTTGTATCATACTTGATACAACCTTAATAAAAGGCAGGTGTACATTTATAAATTTCACCAAATATCAAAATAAACTGGTATAATAAATGATGAATAAATGAGTAGATATACGAGCATACCAAAAGCAGGTTGAGCACATGACCATTCAGATATATATATAAATCCGGACAAAGCTCAACAGATATTTAAGGAACAAGATATTCAGAGTCTTCACTTGATCTTACAATAGATTACATAAATTATAGAACGTGTTTCCTTCTTGTTAACTTTTTTCCTTTTTATTCAATGTCCAGAAAACTACGAGGAACTTTTCATTTTTTTTAAACATCAACTGCTTATTAGTTTAATATGTTCATTTACCAATTTTGATCAAGTTTTTACCCAAAAAACTTAATGTCCCTTCAATTTCATTATCAAGTTCTGCCATTAACAAAGTTTCTGTCTCTCTTACCATCCATCCCTATCAGCCTTTCTTCCTGGCAGCTCATTGAAACTACATCCAATGTTCACACTGAATTGATTTATCTGTGTCTTTGCTGGTCAGCCAATACTGCTCTGTCCATGTGTAGGGATCCACAAGAGAATATCAGGAGTTCACGCCTACTTCTCTAGCTGCGTTCATCATGTCTGGTTCATCTTACTGGGATGGTTAGTAAGGTAAGAGACCATACAGTTGCTGTTTTTAAGGGGTTGCTCCCAAGATTTGTTCAAAATTACACATAGCATTTTTGTGTTATTCCCCTCTACCTTTTGCTTCATGAGTTTCATTAAAGTCCAAGGAGTGCAACCATACAGTAGTATCAATAACTATAGCTTGGAAGAAATTCCTTTTTTATTTTATCTGAGAGATCAAATTTCCATATCATCAATAACCTATATTACTTTCAGTAGATGAGATATTGCTGCTGAGGTATATAAACTTATGTACTAATTTTAGAGGCTTGCCACTTAGATAATAAGCCATCTTCACTTTAAAACAGGTCTTATGTTCGTGCAGAGGCCAATGTCTCTTGCTCCAGGTTATACAGCTGCGATTCAACTTGAGAGATGTGCGAGGTCGTCTGCAACTGTCATCATTTCTGCGGGATATCATCTGCTTTGCGTCTTTTTAAATGGAAAGCCATTTTCTTTTATTAGATGTTGGCATATTATAAGCTATACGAGAGTGAGAAAGAGAATTATAAACATATGTTGCTAATGGATCTATTTGCAAGACTTTAGTAACAATTTCAAAAAGTTTGTGTCGCCATTGATTGAATGAACCATTTCTTTCATGTTTTTACAAAGTATCATTATAGCAGAAGCAATTTCTTTGTTGGGTGTCCATATGGTAGTAATATTTGCTTTATCTTTCCTTTGTGTATAAAATCAAATGCCTTAGAGAAATCTACAAACAGAAGTGTTGCCTCAAGATTTTTTTTTACATACTCCTTCAAGAATTTGCTGCATAGTCAGGGACTGGAAGTTGTGGCTTAATTTCTTCAAAAGCCATCCTGATTTTTCCCAAGTATTTTCTCAATTTCTGCTTGGATATAATAGAGAAGCAGAGTAGAATAAACCTTGGCAGTAAGTGTTGTTCTGTTATTCTTATTGACTGTGAGGTAGTCTTTCTTGAGAAAAGGGATGATACAGTCTTATTTCTGTCTCTATGGTGTTTTTTTTATACACAACATGGCATACTCAAAGAAGTATGTCATCAAATTCTCCTTGATATTCCTTATTTCTGTTTGGTGTGTTATTTAAGCAGAATTTATTATTTCCATCTTTGCTTTTATGTCCGAGAATTTGGTTTGGTTTTATAGCACGTCAACCATTGTCAGTTATTCAATGTCAACTCCTCTTAATGCATATGATTTGTAAACACAGTTTGCAAATATCATCTTTAAACGAGCCAGAGCTCATTTGCTTGCACACAGTTAAATGATTCCAAATATTCTAACATAAATAGTTCTATTGAGTATTAATCATTTGTTTGCACTCACTCAAATGGTTTCAAATATTGCTATCTAACATAAATAGTTTTATTTGCACACAGTTAAATGGTTTCAAGCATTGCTATGAAACACTAACAATTCAATTTAGGGACACAGTTAATGAGTTAATTATTGCTAATTAACACTTATAATTCTATACAACATTACTCAGTCCTTTGCAAAGTTAAATCCTTCCAAGTGTTGCTTTGTATTACTAACAATTCAATCAAAGAATCATTTATTTGTATACAGTCAAATGGTGAAACAGTTTTATTTGATCTATAGATAGAGCCCTATCAGGTATGTTACCACTCTGGGTCTGAGTGGACCTGAGGCAATGGCAGTGAAGGAGTACTCCATATTCCCGAGAGATCCAGGACTGGAGCATCACCAACAGATGGTTTAATGTGTCATATCCTGGGCTCACCATTGAGGTGGTGTTTGTGTAATGATTATTGTCATAGGAAATGGCAACCCCAATTCAAACCCTTCACAAAACTGCTTTCATTTTACATAGCACAAAGAAAGTTATGAATCTGACTATTCTCCCTCTAGCTATGGGCAAATTGTAGGGCAGACTGGGCTCTTTAACCTTGGTATAGCAACCAGTCTAGGAGAGGGAAAAAAACTAAATTCAAAGCTGTTAAACTCTGCTTAAAAATTTAACATTAATGTCACAACCTGCTCATGCAAATAGGCTGATGAGATTTATATGTCGCCACCAATGATTAGAACATTGTGTTTGGGAACACATCAGACAATGGAAGACAGCTTGTTATAGAAGGCGGTGATGTCTGTTTCATCACTGGTATTAGTGGAATTGTAGCAAGAGATGATTGTTGTGCAGAAGTTGCCATTAAATGTAGCTCACATCATTCTCAGTTGGGTTTTCTCAATGCTATTTAGCGATTTTGAGGTACAAGGACTGAGAAGCATCCCCACACCTCCAATGGTGGGCTTGACAGAGTTTTTACATGAAAATGCCAACATCAATGTCCATCCATTACCAGGATCATGATATCTTAGTTCTATTTTTCTATGGTAATATCAGTATTCCTAGATGTATTTGATATCTATATTCTGCTGAACTGAAGATGCTAATTATCATTAAAATCTAATGCTAAAAGGGCTTTTTTTATTTTTATTTTACACCCAGTGTTTTAGTGAATACAAATAATTCTTAAATGGATCTATTTGACACACAAATGAGATTCTTACAGGTAAAACAGAGAAAATCTGCTTTCAACTTTGTTCCGAGAATCTCAAGGCCATCCCATTGCAAATAACATGAAAAGAAATGTTGATAACACTAATATACAACAACTAAAAAAGAAAGACATGATTGCGAATACTAGAAGGTATAATTATTTTTTTAAAACCTACAATCAATAGTATTCAATCTCAGAACCAATGTACGAGACATATTTAATAATCAAAAAATTCCCACACAACGGTTAACAGTTTGTATCAACTCTGTTATGTCATCAACTCATTATGGATTTAAATTTTAAAATTAACACATCACAACATTAAAAAACCTATAACTATTCAATGTTTCTATATTCTATACAAAAAATCTAAACCATTTCACTGGATTTTAAAGATAAAATGACATTTCTTTTTAAAGATTTAAAGACAATATCTTAATTAGACTATCAAGTCTAAGTGGGCCTGGGAGTAATAGTAATAAATAGGTTCTTCTCAATCCCAGATTTCTAGAACTGAGGGTTTATCACCAAATTTAGTTTGGAGTCATACTCAGGATATTCTTGTTTGAAGGAGAAATTATACCCCTCTTCAGGGTATACAGTCAGCATATTCTGAGCCCCTCTGACAGAGCATAAAATTCTGGTTAGAGAATTTATTTTGGTATTTTTCGGCAAGAAAGAATATTATTCGTCCTTGGGTTTTCTTTTTCTCAAGAGCATATCTATATTTTGAAAGTTCAGCAGTTCCAAATCTGTCAACTTGTCTCTCTCTCACCTTATATGACAGAGGATCCATGCTGCATTCTTTTAGCCGATTTGACAGATGCTCCACCACCCTCATCAATACCCTATGATTAATAGGAAGTAAACTACAGCAGGAAAGACAAGTGACACTGTAGCCGTCACTGAATCAGGTCCCCATTCAGCACTAGATTTCACTACACCAACCCTCTGATCATCAACTGGTGAAATAACATCAGATTACAGCATCTAAAAATATTCTTACAAAAAAAAAAAAAAAAAAAAAAAAAAAAAAAAATCATACACACACACACACACACACATATATATATATAATAAAATGAGCAAAAATTACTAATTAAAAAAAACACTTGAACGAAAAAGGTGCATTTTAAAAATGTTTTTCTTTTCTTCTGCTCTATCGTGAGATCTACTTCTAAAATATCAACACATTGGTTAAAGGAGCTTCAAAGAAAGTCATCTTTTTTACTAAGTTGATGGAATCTATCATTCTTCTTCCAGTATTAACTGACTAGACATGCAATTTGTCATAATTCCATTGAATACAAAAAGAATTTACAATATATATATATATATATATATATATATATATATATATATATATATATATATATATTTGCTTGCTTGCTCCTTGTGGATTCCTAAGGTAATGGGCCAATCTTAATAAAACTTAGTATATGAACTTCCTTGGCATCAAGGTGTACTTTCAAGGTGCCTGCAACATTTCAGCTTAAAAGATTCAAAAGATCTAATTTGTCCAGAAAGCAAATAAAATTGGCATCTTTAGAATGATTTATTGGGAGAACTGGGACTTTGGAAAAAGTCAAGAAAGAAAGGAAATAAAATAATTTTTCATCAAGTGGGTTCGCATGACACTGGAATTTGGAGAAGGAATTAATCAATTGAAAGTCAGCAGACTAAAATGAAAAAGTTAAAAGTTGTACTCATAAGAGACTCTTTATAGATTTAACATGATTTGGACAAAGAAAAATTTGTAAATGTAAAAGGTAGAATGACCTTTCAGACTCAGTAGCTTGTTAAGGGGGTTAATCAAATGAGCGCAAGCACACTAAGTAGAAAGGGATATGGTCATATTCTTGTGAAAATCTAAGATACTGCACAAAGAAAACATTGAAAAGCCAACAGACAAACAACTAGGCAATTGTAGAGGCCATCTGGTTGTTTATGAAAATTATGAGAGAACAAGTTGTTTGCATTATCCAAGGGATCCAAGATGAAGGATCTCAGGAGAATCTTATTTCCTGAACTAAGAAAATACCAAGAAACTAAATTTTAAAAAAAATAACCAGACAGGCCATATGAGATTATCAAAAAAAAAAATAAATAAATAAATAAATAAATAAAAAAAAAAAAAAAAGAAGAAATGTAGTTGCATTAAAAAATCAGAGTGGTCAATCTAATAAGAAAATTTGTTCCACCTACCTAGGAAGCAGTGTCTCATCAACCAAAAAAAGACATCGACACACGGCTAATGAAGGCATGGACAGCTATCGATAAGCTAATGATCATATGGAAGTCAGACCTGACTGATAAAATGAAACGCAGTTTCTTCCAAGCAGCGGTCATATCAATACTGCTATATGGGTGCACTACTTAGACGCAAACAAAATGACTGGAGAAAAAGCTAGACGGTAATTACACAAGAATGCTGCGAACAATTTTGAACAAATCCTGGAGGCAACACCCCACAAAGCACCAACTATACGGCCACCTGCCTCCCATCACGAAAATTATCAAACTTAGATGAACCAGATATGCAGGACACTGCTGGAGAAGCAGGGACGAACTCATAAGTGATGTACTCCTATGGACCCCCACATATGGCCATGCAAAAGCAGGATGACCAGCTCAAACATACATACAGCAGCTCTGTGAGGATATGGAATGTAGCCCTGAAGACCTGCCAATGAACAATAGGTAGAAGTGGCGAGAGAGGGTTAGGGAGATCCATGCTGGTGGCTTGACATGATGATGATGACGACATCTTTAAAATCACATTCATCACAAAAAGTCAGTAGTGTCCACTTAGAGAGGAAGACCACTTTGAATATAGAGAAAGTGGGAGGAATAAGAGAACTCTAAGACTCTACTGATACCAGGTATGAGTAAGAGATACAAATTAAAGTCAGCTTGAGTTGAGAAGGTGGGTCCACCTCTCTTAGTACCATAAAGGTGTTGGACAATTGCCCAAATTTAGAAAAGCTGTTTTCAGGAAAATTGAAGCGATGAGAAATTGGCATAAAAGTTGAGTAAATACCGTAACCAACCAACCAACCATCATGCTAGAATCAATAGAAGCTTGAGATGTGACATCTCAGAGCGAGGTTTAAAAAGAGAGTTTGAAAATAGAGTTGGTCTACCATGACACTTGAATTGAAACCTTGTGCCAAACTTCAAATACTAAGAATTTTACTTGCTACTTGACCATTTACAACTGTATGGCATATTTCAGTTTCCCTGAATGAGGATCAAATTGCAATGTATAAAACTGATGGATATAACAAATGAAATAAACAAAATGAGGTGGGCTACATTTCTAATCCGTGCTGACTACTTTTGTATAGGCTATGTTATTCTGCGCATGAGAGCAGAATACTAAATTATTACACTAAATTATTTTGAAGTAAACCAAAGAAGGTTTACATCAGTATATTCATATCCTGTGCAACATTGGGTTCTTTTATGTGAGCTTGTGTGTATGTATATATATATATACACACACACATACATACTTCCCCACACACTTATTAAGAAAGCAATGTTAAATGGACCACCTTTTACAGATTTACGTTTGGTACATTGACAGCAGGTCAATCCATCTGGGGTTATTTATGCTTAAAAGGTTAACGAACTGTGTACCTTGCATGTTTATATTTACATTTGCCTATTTTCCTGATCTAATGGAACCATAGCAAGGACATCCACTTTCAGTCTGTAATACTTGTGAAAAGGTACTTCACACTCTTCAGCCTTCCAGGACTTGAGCCTCACCATCAGATGCCAGGAAAATCCTTTTAGGTGAACAGGTTTTATCCTTCTGTAGGTGATCCACTTGAAATATTCTACCTCCAATCAAAAGGGCATTAATTTTGTGGATGGAAGAAATGATTTCTTTTGACATGGATATTCCCAAAGTTACCTGGTTGCTTAAATGTAGTGAGATATTTTTAACCAAGTCTGGGTAGTTATGTTTTATATGCTCAGCTTGGTTGTGAATTAAGGATGCATTTATATTCAATGATATTTGAAAGTTCTTTACATTGACACAACATAAACACTGGCTACTGTGTCAGGACTGTTGAGATGTATATATATATATATATATATATATATATATATATGTTGACCCAATATCTGCTCATATGGTTAGTCAAAGAGTGCAGTCCATTAAAGAAATCCAGAGAGGCAGAAGAAATGCGGAGTCTGGCCAATAGATTCAAGTATTCAAAAGAAAAAATAAGCAACCAAGATACAAGATGAAATTCTGTTTTCAATGAAAATTATCCTGGTGAAAGCAATTTGCCATGTAGAGAACAATTATCGTACTTCTCAAACGCCCAAACCAAATAAATGGTAAAAGAACAAATAAAAACTCCAGTTTAAAATAACTATTTTTCTTTGACTTTGTTCAACCACAAAAAGATCAAGCAGATATTCATTTCATTTCTTACAGTCCATCACAATAAGTAGGACACTGGAAGCTGTGACTTTTATTTGAAGAAGATGTTTTTGCTGACCATCCATAAGTCATCAGACCTACCTATAGACATTCCATATTTGACCTCACTTCCCTCTGCAATATAAGAAGGACAGTTTATATAAATTTTTTAACGAAAAAGTATCAAAGTATTTATTTTGGCATTCAGTGACCTCATCCATCACATCTTTTATATGTACCAAAAATATTATTGCTTTGCATATCAAATTTTATATTTTATACAATTTGATCAGAAATGACAGGCTTTGTCATCAGATCACCTCCAAAAACCAGAAGTAAACTTTGGGGGTCAGGCTTACATCACCTATTTAAGAAAATAAGGTCAAGTCAATAACACAAAATAAACAAAAACCCTTACTTTTTGCCGTGATTTTCTGTTAAGCACAGAGTAAATCACAAATTTCAACATGGTATCGCTTGAACTGTCATTTATCTGGTAGTCATGGCAATAATTGAGTACTCCAAACATCCCAGTACTTCAGAACTGAAGTCTCACCACCAGATACAATTTAGTGTCATAGCCAGAACACTGAATATCATATGGATCAAACTGATGACACTCGTTTAAAGGAAAATAAAGCAGAGAGATCCTGCTTGTACTCCACAATTTTTAATCAACTTAAAAAAACAATCAAGAATTTATATATCTTACACACAAATTGCTATTATGATGATCAGTCTGCACAGAAATGCATATCTTAACATTTTTAAGATGGAAATTAGATTCAAAATTGTTATATTCTTTAAGTTAGCATTAAAATGCTAACAAGAATCTCTAAACAATATGTCTTTTTTGCTGAATTATGAATTATATACAAAAATCTAATTATTATCAAATGGTTTTGATGTAAGAGTATAAGTCACATAGAAAATCCATATGATGAGCCATGTTTAAATGTCAAATAAGATTGTATTTCACTTCACACTCATGGGAAATGCAGGACTCAATCACTTCTTTGCCCCCTCCTCCTCCCAAGCCCATCCCTAAATAGTAGACTGGACTCTTTAGGGTTCTTGGAGGAATACCAATTTAGGAGAAAGAAAAAAACAACTTCCAAACCAGAGGACATGGGGTTGGTTACTCTGCCTCTATAAAAATCTACAGAAACTAAGACACCATCATTGAGATGATATAATTGTGACCCTATACTTCACAAGAAGCTGAGAGTATCAGTGACAATAATATTAATAGACATCAAAGATCATGAAAGGTTGGTTGGTTGTTTTATGGCTTATCCACCCTTTTTGGGTCATTTAACACTCAACTGAATTTCAAACAATTCAGTTTAGTTGAAGTATAGTTTTTTTTTTTACAAACAGTTTAATGTTAAAACCGTTCTATTTCAAACAACTCAGTTCAGCATTAGTACACAGTTTGGTTTTATTTGACTGCAGAAAAGCAGTTGATGTATTCTACAGCCCCAGCTGACTGGGGAAGATAATGCAAAGATCATCCCAAAATCAGAAGGAAGGAATAAAGATCTCAATAACATTAAAAGTCATGGCATAGTTTATAGAAATATCGCTTTTAGATTGAATATTTCGTCAAGTTATTCAAGAACTTTTAAAGCTTCAAATTATGTCAGCCATAAATTGGTCATAATCATAGTTGAGGGAATAAATTTCAATCAGTCTATCCTCAAATTGAAGATGCAAAGATGCTTTCTAGTTTGATAGAAAGAAAATTTGAACCGATATATACAATTTATACTCACATCACATGCGTCTTTCTGAGTCCAAAACTTTAGCCAAATATTGGAGGTGAGGGTTGCTTTACATACAAGATAAAAACTTTGTATGTGTCTTAATAGTTGGACAAGGCCAACTGTTATATCCACAATTTCCAGCTGCAAAACGTATCAAACTAGTTTTCAGAATGACACATGATGCCCAAGTATATATTAATGTTGAACTAAGATTTATTTATGACTGAGTTAAAAATAATACAAAGTTACAAAGCTTTTTTTTTCTTTTTTTAATTTTAAAATGATTGATTTTTAATGCTTTTGGCTTTTTCTACATTCTTCATGTTCTTTTCATTTTTACTGATGACTTCTTTTAAGTTAAATGCTTTATTAGGCTTTAAGACTTTTTGGTCCATTTTTTGATATTTTCACTTGTTCAACTTTCATTTTTTTTCATACTGATATTTTTTTCTTTGTTTTTATTGAGTCTATTTTGATGCCATTAAGTTCATTCTTTTTCAATTTCTTTTTTTTGCTTTAGTGTTTTATTTTAATCAACAGTTTGGAATTTTTTTTTATATTGCAAACAATATTCATAATCCACAAGTTATTGCTCATGGCAGCACTGAACTTTTCATTGAATACAGAATTAAATAAAAGTCATTTTAATAAATGAATCAGATTTTCTTTACAGTAATTAATAACATTTTTTAAATTTTTTTCCCCCCATCTACTTCTGGGTGTTTCATCTATCGCGAAACAGAGTCTTAAATAATCAAAATCAGTTCTGGCTTTTTTAAAGTGAAATTAATAAGATTTAATCTTATACATTATACATTAAGTAAACTCACTTCAAGTTAATGCCCTTGGGAAAAAGGCATGAACCCATTCTTTCCTCAGCTATAGATATTTAGTAAAGCAGACTGGATAGAGTGTTTGCTTTGGTTAGGTTAACAGCCTAGAATAAACAGTTCTATTTCAAACAATTCAGTTTAGCCTAAGTATGCCGATTGAATTTCAAAACAGTTCTATTTCAAGTAATTTAGTTTAGCTTAAGTACACAGTTCTATTTGACCCATAGATAGGACCCTATCAGGTGCTGCCACTCAGGTCCAGAGTGGACCTAAGAACGATGGCCATGAAGGGGTAATTCGTATTCCCCAAAGCTCCAGCATTACTGGAACCTCACCATCAGATTGTTTAGTGTCATATCCAGGACACTTGTTGGAAGGAGGTCTTACCCCTCTTCAGAGGTGCAGTCGGTGTATTCTATAGCCATAGCAAACTGGGAAAAAATCATCTGAGGAAGAATACAGAAATGTGTTGACAGGGATGGTAATCAATTGGGGATTATTTGAAATTATAACAAAACTACTTCCATAAGAGTATTAACATTGAAAAAAAAAAAAAAAAAAAAAAAAAAAAAACCCACAACAACATCACTCTGTATTCTCTCCTTTGTAACCAATTAAAGGTCTGTACACTCACATGAATAAGATCATACATATTGTGAATACCATTATGCAATACCTTTAATGCCAAAGACTTTAAAAATTTTATTGGAATATCTATTGCTCCCTTGTGTATACATACTGTACTCTGGTAAAAATTGGCACTGCTGTTCAAGATGTCACTATTTTATTTTCTGTCAGTGAATCTATGATTTCTTTCTTTATTAAACTAGGTAGACTACACTATTTTACTTCTCTCTCATTCAAAATTTTCCATAATTCACTTCTTTCAGTGTTGCTTCTGTGTCACTTTCCAGTTTTCCTTTTCTATTTCTTTCTTTTCAAACTTAATCACTTTTGCCTTCTTTTTATGCTTCATTTAAATTTAGTTCTTTTAAAGAATATTAGGCAATGAATTCTTCTCTATTCCTGACTCATCAACATAATTGAGGCCACTATCTTAAACCCAGAAAGAAACAGATGCATTAAGCCATACATAGATGTATTGCAGGAAAGTTTCATGAGAATCAAAGAATTCTCAGTCAACATGTCTGCCAACATTTTATTTCATCATTTTAACAATTATTAAGGAATTGAAAATAAGAACCCTTATGAAATCTTGTGGGAAAGCATAGAATTATTTGAAAAATAGATAAATAAATCAAAACTTAAACTTTTATAGGAGACCTTTATTTTTAAAAAACGCCATAAAATACTTCTAAAGTTCATTACAGTACTATTCTATAATATTACAATGCTTTAAATTAACAAAATTGCAACAAAATATTTGTAACCTCATTTGCAAGAAAAATAATCAATAAAATAAAAACCAATAAAATTTTCTTCCATCTCACTGAATCAAACAACAACAAACAAAAGAAAGGAAAAAGATAATGCAGCAAACAAACAGTTATAAAAGCTCTCATTCTACTTTCAAATAAAACTATTTTTAGTCAAATGTAAAGCAAAAGTACTGTATATATTCACATATAGATTAAATTTTGAAGACCTAATTTTGAAGTGGGGGGGTAGATGATAATGAGTTATGAGTAATAAGTTTCTAAGGCATGAATTCAAATGACATGATTGTTTGTTTGGGTTTTATGGCATATCAACCTTTGTTGGTTATTTAATGCCAAATCACTTTATTCAAGTCAACAGTTTTATTTCCAATTCGGTTTAGTTTAAGTACACATTTGAATTGTCAAAAACATTTCTATTTCAAGCTATTCAGTTTAGTCAAACAGTTCTAATTAAAAAAAAATTAGTTTAGTGTAAGAATAGTTTTTGTTTACACACAGTTAAATGTCGAAACAGTTCTATTTTGAACAATTCAGTTTAACCTAAGTACACTGTTTAAATATCAAAACAGTTGTACTTCAAGTAATTTAGTTTAGCATAAGTATGCAGTTCAGTTCTATTTAATCCATAGATAGACCCCTATCAGGTGCTACCACTCCAGCCAGAGTGGACCCAGGAGCAATGGCAATGAAGGGGTGCTCCACATCCCCCAAAGCTCTAGCATCACTAGAACCTCACCATCAGATTACTTAGTGTCATATCCAGGGCACTCGTTGGGGAGGAGGGGTCTTACCCCTCTGCAGAGGTGCAATCAGTGTATTCTACAGCCCCCGCCGACTGGAAAAAAACATGATTTGAAGGAACTCTTTAAATAAATAATTCTGTGACCATAAAAATCAAAAGTTGATTTAAACATAAGATTGTCTTATAAAAGAGTATATACAATATTTGTTCTGTGAAACTAATTTAAAAAAATAACCTTTGTCAAAAGATATTTGATTACATTTAAGAAAACATGTATAAAATTCTTATTCAAGAGTAACATGAATATTAAAATGAAGTCATTCACATTCACTCACCGGTGAAGGGTTTCAATTTGTCCGTGCTGATTATATAGATATACATAGGTTGATTTGTTAAGTTTTTTTATCAGTAAATTACTAAACTAATTATTTAATGCTAGCATATCAGTTGAATTTGAAGACGTAATTTTAAGCAAAAATTGGTGCAGGCCTGTACAAATAATTTTGTAAAATTCCAAGTCAAACGCAGCGCAAAAGAGTAGAACCAAACTTCAAAAATGAAGCCTCCCCCCACAAAAAAAAGAACAGAAAAAAATTTATGAAAAGGTCTGTTATATTCAAATTTAGAAATGGTTATTGTCATCGGAAATGGAATTGGCAAGCCAAGTTCAAACCCTGAATGAAGCTGTTTACATTTCACTTAGTACTGATTCACTAGGATTGTCTAAGAGATCAAACAGTGACTTATCAAATGCCAAAAGCATGTGCTGTCACACTTTTAGAGTTGCCATTTGTAGAGAGCCTGGCATGCATGTGCTAAACTGCCTATTCTATTCAGCAGGTTCATTTGCATAAGAAGACAAACAGGCATTGCAAAAACCAGACGAGTGGTCCTGGGGATTTATATCTTTTGTTTTCAATGAGTGAACAGTGGAATTACAACTGTGATTGAGACTTACATAGCAAGCACAACGGAAACCAATGGCATGAACAGTGGTATTGCAACTTCTCTAGAAATCTACATCACAAGCCTAACTAAATGTGACAGAAAGACTGGGTTCTTTAGCCTTGATCTAAAAAAAAAAATAAATAAATAAATAAAAATAAAATAAAATAAAATAAAAAAATAAAAATAAAATAAAAAAAATCCAATTCAAACCAACTGTACTTTGCTTAAAAATTGACCTTGAGTCACAACCTGCTCATAGAAAAGCCATTAGTTTGGTTTGAATTTATGGCATATCAACTGCTATTGGTTATTTAATGCCAAATGATGTTTTTACATATATATTAAATATATAGGATTTGTAAACTTATTTTGTAGATACACACTGTTAAATAATCGAACAGTTCTATTTCTAACTATTCAATTTAGCCTAAGTCAAAGTTAAATGGTTCCAAGTATTGCAATGCAGAACTAACAATTCAATTAAACGTCAGTTGTTTGTTTACATACAGTTAACTGGTGTAATCGTTCTATTTTAAACGGTTCAATTTAGCTAAGTCATTTGTTTGCACTCAGTTTAAATGCCAAACAGTTCTATTTGACCTATAGATTGGACCCTATCAGGTGTTACCACTCCAGGCCCAAGTAGACCTGGGAGTGATGGTAATGAAGAGGTACTCTGCATTCCCCAAAGCTCCGGCATTACTGGAGCCTCGCCATCAGATGGTTTAATGTCATATCCAGGACACTCGTGTGTGTGTTGTGGGGGGTCTTAGTGCAGAGATGCAGTTGGTGTATTCTACAGCCCCAGCTAATTGGGCCTAAAGAGGGTTAGATAATTGCATATATTTCATTAAAATATATAAGGAAGTACATTTTAAAATTTATATAACTTTAAACTTAATATATAGGAAGAATGCTAGCATGAAACCAATTATCTATAAAACTATTGAGACTAAAAATTTTTCATATCTATTCAATGCAGTTAAGTCCTTTTCCTAAGTAAATCAGGTTCTTTCTGTAATCAATATTAAGACTCGTTAATTTTAATACCAAGCCAACAACTGCTGAAATTTTACATTCAATTTCTCTGAAGTCGTATTTTTTTTTCTGTCCAGTGACCTCACAAAGAATTACTTTTCCCCTCACTTTTGAAACTTTATATTATTTAATTCTGACAAGTGCCATTTTTAAACCCCACTCTTTTTTCTCTTGATGTCATTTGCATTTGAGTAAGTAAATTCAATTTGTCAATATTTTTTGGAACTGGATCTTTTTTTTTTTTTTTTTTTTTTTTAGATATTTTGGCATATTCCATTTTAAGGCTTTTAGGTCGACTTCAGGTAGAGTGAAGAATGGTTTAGAAAAAAATGAGAATTGAGAACAAGATGGAGGAGAAATGTCACTGACCCTACTGTCCAATTTATGCTTACAGGATCAAGAAAAAAGTGGAGAAATTGGACTCCAAATAATATTATGGACATGACAGAATTGGTAAGGAACTAACTTTTCCTCAATGCCCAGAAAAATTGGAAAAGAGTAGTTTTGTTGCATTATTTATCACAAATACAAAATTTCTTGATTAAAATATTTTTCGCAGAATTACTGAACATATTTAAGAATTTATATGAATTCTTGTATGTTTAATGTTTTAATAGAGAAATGTAAAAAGGTGTCAAAATAAATTAACTAAGCTGATTGTAGGAACCCGAGTGAATGAAATTTTGTTAAATTTTCTCTAAAGGATTTTCAACTAAATTGCCAAGATATAACTAATTGCACCTAATTTAAATAGCCTTATTATAAAGGAAAGAAATTAACCTGTAATTTGTATTACTGAAATTATTATTACAATTAATTAAAAATTACTTATATTAGATTTAGAGATGGTTCAAATAATTACTTAACACAATTAGGACTAGCAATCTGGAAGAAAAACAAAAATGTTTAAATCAAAAAATCTCTCAAGTCAAACAAATTTCCATCACAAAATATTTCTTTACATAACTTTATGAAATTTTTCAAAGATCAATATGAACTATATAAAATACTATGTCTAATTTTCATGTTAAAAAAAAAAAAAAAAAAAAAAAAAAAAAAAAAGAATTATTGCAAAATCAGTGCAAAATTTTTATTTTATGCTCCATATAGCCATCATTATACCAGAAACCATTTCAAACTTTATCTTGCCGCTAGCACGGATATCCCTGACCCTCTCTCGCCACTTTTCCCAATCGTTCATTGCCTCAGGCAGGTCTTCAGGGCTACATGCCGTATCCTCATATATCTCCTGTATGTATGTTCGAGCTGGTCGTCCTGCTTTTGTGCAGCCATATGTGGGGGTCCATAGAAGTACATCACTTATGAGCTCGTCTCTGCTTCTCCAGTAGTGTCCTGCATGTCTGGTTTGTCTAACTTGGATAGTTTTTATGATGGGAGGCAGGTGGCCGTATAGTTGGTGCTTTGTGGGGTGTTGCCACCAGGATTTATTCAATATTGCTCTCAACATTCTTGTGTATGAGATATATATATATATATATATATATATATATATATATATATGTGTGTGTGTGTGTGTAGAAGACAATGGAATTGTACATGTTTTTTGTAATCATTCATGCACCTTGACTCCCAACAGACTAATTTGAAATTCCTTTCTTATAAGATAAAACATTACTCCACACCATTCTAAGCTAAAGAGACAAAAGACAAGTTAGACTATATCTTTTGTGCTTTCCATTATTTTCATCTTTCTGTTTCCCTTCTTGGCATCACTTTATATGCTTCCTGTTACAATCTCTTTTCTTTCAACTAATTTTGTCTTTTATTCTCTTTCATCAAGTAACAAATAATTCTTGGAATTTTCTTTCACGTGCAAAAAGGCTAATTTCTTCTTTGTTGAGCTGAGAACTTTTCTGCAACCCTACAATATATAAGCTACAAGAAAAACTTGAACAAAATTTCCATTATTTTTATTTGTTCATTATCAATACTTTCACTAAGGAAATAACTATCAATACCAAAATTAAAAGTTAAACTTAAATAAGAAATTGAAAAATCCAATATCAGTCAATTGAATAATGATGTACGACGGATTTGACTACATTTTATCATTTTTCTACCATTTAGTTTTTATTCTTTTCAATTGTTACTCTTAATCACATTGTTAGATAATATTGCAATTATCACTCTAATCATTTTTAATTTGTTTCTTTAATCTAAGTTTTAAATATTTCTATAAGTTCTCACCTGACCAAAAAGGTTATGAATGTGAGCCATTTGGTATACATATTATTGAACTTTCTTATTTTGTAGTTTTAAAATTTTGGCATATCATTCCCATATTGGTTTGACCGAGAACTTTTTTCAAAAATATCAAGTGATTTTGTATCCAATATTTTATATTTATTTATTAGCTGAATATTCTTTGAATATTATCTCCCATCTCACAAACCATCCAAGAAATACAAACAAAACATTTGAGAAGTAAAGATTCTCATGTGGACCCCATCATATGGACATACCAGTATAGGCCAACAAGTTAAAAAAAGATACATTTATCAGCTCTGTGCAAACACTGGATGCCATTTAAAGGATTTAGCCAGAGTGATGGCCAGTAGGAATGGATGTTAGAGGGAATTAAGGGAATCCATCCTGTCGGCACGCTTTGATAATGAAGGGTTTTTATGGCCAATTTTTCAACATCAAAGTATGAAAAATTCACATGGAAACAAATCCCTATCTTTTTTCTTTTTTATTCATCTATTTTTTTTTTAATCCAAAAAATTTCTATTTATTTTGTATAGTAATTGAATAGTTGATAAATCATTATTATGCAATAAACATTGTTAAAAATTAGGGGTTCTTGCTGTGTTAGTTATAATAAATGATTGTAAACTAAATTTTTTGTTGTTATAATAAATTGTGTTGCCGATTTAAAAGAAAAAAAAAATGACACCTGCTAGATATTTTACATCTATGTAAGCAAAGAAAGATTCCTATTTTCCACATTCATTTTAATTGCTCTGTTATGTGTGTGTTGGTTGGTTGTTTTATGGCATATCGATCCTTTTCTGGTCATTTAACAACGAATCAAGTTTCAAACAATTCAGTTTAGTATAAGTATAGTTTTTGTTTACTAACAGTTAAATATCAAAACAGTTCAGTTAAATGTCAAAAAGAGATCTATTTCAAACAATTCAGTTTTGCAAATGTATACAGTTTCAATGTCAAAAACAGTTCTATTTCAAAACAATTTAGTTTAGCATAAGTACGCAGTTTGGTTCTATTTGACCTAGAGTTAGGACCCTATCAAGTGCTACCACTCCAGGTCAGAGCTAACTTGGGAGCAATGGCAATGAAGGGGTGCTCCGCATTCCTCAAAGCTCCATCATTACTAGAACCTCACCATCAGATTGTTTGGTGTCATATCCAGAACACTCATTGAGAGGGTGGGGTCTTACTCTTCTGCAGACGTGCAATCAGTGTATTCTACAGCCCCAGCTGACTGGGCAATATGCGTGTTTGATTATATATAACTTCATGCTTAAAGTGCAGTAAGGATAACCTGTAGGTGAACTTTGTTAACTTATTTTTCAATAAATGTATCATTGGAGCATAAGAAAAAATTATCCCTGCATTAAAAAAATAAGGTCTAAAAATGTTAGACCCTAAACACCTCACTATCAAAAGTATATTCGTATTAAATCATCACAAACCTATGCAAAACTTATTTTATTGCTGGGAAAGAAGAAACTTCAACAATATTTATATACCCATATTAATGTCAATATATTTACTAACAGTAAATAATATTACCTTAACCTAAATTAATTTTAAAAGAATATATCTTAGCCATATTAGTACAACTCAAAAATATTATAGGTAACACTCAACAAAGTATGACTTCATAAACAAATAGGTGACAGATTGACACTTCCCCACCACCAACTTCTTCATATTTCTATGAAATTATCTGACAAATATATCACAGATTTGATTTCCTTGAAATATTGAACCAATATTCTATGTTCCTCACTGTACATTCAATGGTATTGCCCAATATGAAATATTGTGTAACATTGATTTATATGAGGGTCTGCTTAAGGGACCCCTATGAGGTAGTATTATCAGAAAGTGTAACCTTAATCTTAACACAGAAAAATAACACAAATGAACATTCTTTTCAGTAAAAAGGGGGAAAAGAATGTGGCTACACAGAAACATGTTTTCATTATCCTTGATAGAGAAAGATAATATTAAACAAATAGATGTTTCTTGTTAAAAGACCAGACTGATGCCAATGGGAATGCAAATTCTATACAAGTGCCTGGGGTGTCTTTATTTAAGATAATAGGATCAATAAAACAATATCTTTTGATATCAGGGCTGATGTCTTTGAGGGAACAGAGTACCAAAAAACAAACAAAAAAAAAATTAAAGATCTCATTCAAGAAAAGACAAAGAGTGGCAAAGAGAGAATGTAAAAATAAGAAATACTAGACAAGAAAAAAAAATTATGGAAAAAATAGAGTGAGAATGAATATATATATATATATATAAAATGTTTATCTGTACTGAAAGTATAGTTATATATCCAAATGGAGAATCCTACTCATAAGATTAATTTTATATATATATATATATATATATATATATATATATATATATATATATATACATACACACACATACACACACACAAAGTCATGATTTTATTTTATTCATAGTTTTTACAAAATGTATATATTCATGTCTGTACAAATTAAAAAGCCAGTGTGTGTGTGTGTATATATATATATATATATACACATACATACACACACACACACACACACACACACACACACACACACACTGTAGAGAGAGAATATTACTTGCAGTCATGAATAAAGAATGTGTGTGTATATATATATATATATATATATATATATATATATATATATATATATATATATACACACACACACACTATACAGAATGAAGACTTTGTAAATAGATAAATATCAAGCACTATATAAAAGATATTTGAAAAATATAAAATTCCAACAAAAACAGATGAGGCAAAAAAAAATAAACCCACAAAAAACAACCTTACGCCCCTTTTGGCTGTCTTTCCTGAAAGTAACATGATGTAAAAGAATCACAATGCAAAAGTTGTAAAAACTTTGCATCTTGCAGACTTTCACGTATAAATATTAATATTTTTCATCTTCATAATTTTTTTATATTGGTAACAAAATAAACTGGTGAAAAAAAAATGTTTATTTTGAAAAATATTCTAATATATCCTATATATCATGACATTTCAATTTTTTTTAATCATTTAAAAGGAAACAATATTTTTAGCTTTTTAAATTTTTTCTTATTTTCAGCACTTTTTGCATTTAAAAAAATATTTTCTCTGGAAATTTTTTAATTCAAGTTTTAACAGATTTTTTTCGTGTATTTTTCTTTTATTCTTTAATCCTCAGCCTGTTGTTGAGCCCAGAAATTTACAAACATTCATAAAAAATAAACAAAGCACAGAACAAGTTCAAACTTTGAGGACAAGAGACTTCCTTTTTCAAAGTTATCTTATTCCATAAAAAGAAGAAAGGCTGAATGGTCACCATAGAAATTCTTTTATTATTTTTATGTGGAATGAGTTCCTTATGAAATTATGGTAAATGTTTACCAAATCCCTATCCAGGCACGATGTGACCCAAGGTTAATTTTTTTTTTTAAGCCAAGTACTACTCATTTCGATTCAGAATTTACCTCTTCCTAAATTAAGTTTCAATAAAAACACTTAAGAGACCAGTGCCCTACTATTTACCCATAGTTGAGGGGAAATTAATTCATGCCTTTTCCAAGGGCAGAAAGTCAAATGTAAATAGCCTCATCTTTTTACTTTATGCCTCAACTTTTATGGCCGATCAGAGAATTATATCAAATTACAGGTTGAAGGAATTCATTTTTTTCATTCGTTTTCCTTAGTGTTTTTGTTCTATTTTTTTTTAATAAATGTTTATCTATTGTTACAGATTTTTTTTTTTTTAATTCAAGAGGGTCTTTCAATATTTTCGTGTTCATCACTTTTTTAAATGCATTTTTATGTTTATTTCTTCAGGTTCTAACAAAGTTTTTACTGGATTTATGAAAAAAAATTATTATTTAGTGTTTTTTTTATTTTTATTTTTTTTATTTCCAAAATCACTCAATCTTAAAAACATTTTATGAAAAAAAAGGTACAAATCCTGTTCTTAAGGTGCTGGTTGCATGTTAAGAGGAGGCATTTTCACTCTAAGAAAAGAAAAGGAACCTCAAAACTATTAGCTTCAAGGCTACTACTCTAACATTTTCTATAAACTTTACTTTTGTAGCATTTATGCCGAAAGGAATGAACAAACTAATAACGATCTGTTTCCAGTTAGTTACAACACAAAAGAGTGGACCTGGCAGCAATGGCAATGAAGGGGTGCTCCATATTCCCCAAGGCCCCAACATTACTGGAACCTCACCATCAGACTGTTTAGTGTCATATCCAGGATACTTGTTTGGGGGGGGGGTCTTACCCCCTCTGCAGAGTTGCAGTCAGTGTATTCTACAGCCCCAGTTGACTGGGCAAGAATACCAAAGTTATCCTTCTAGAAGGACAGCAGTGATAGTATTTAATTCATAGCTGTGGGGATAAAAGGGTTCATGCCTTTCTCAAGGGTATTAATCTGAAAGGGAACATAATAGCATGACTGGAGTTTGAACTCACCTACTTTGAGGTCACAGTCCAGCACTTAAGCTGTTACACCATGCGGAGGGAGGGGGGTCAGACTACTCCCTTTCAAATGTCCATCAGATCTGTTAAGAGTCCACATTTTTGTCACCTTTTCCTCAGTTCATTAAGTGACTGATCAACTAAAATGAGGTTCATCTTCCAGTCTTCCAAAAATGTCTTGTGGTACCTAAAAATCTTGGAAGGAATTTGTTCTCCCATTAGCCTGTGTTAACGTCTTGAATGTTCATGGCACATTGACCTGATGTTTTAAAAAGAATTTTATTTTGTCTTGTATTTTTCTAACGCTTAACCAAACTCACATGTAATAATTCAATATCACTCAGTTGAACTTTAATAATACAAAGAGACTAACTCAAAGTTTTCTCAGGTAAAGGAGATCTGAGTTTGAATCTCAGAGTTGAGCCTCTCATTTCTGATCCACATTAAATGTAGACTAATTGTCTAACTTAGTTTAAGAAAAAGTAAATCAAATTAAGATAACACTAAGAAGTGATGCATATACATTTATTTTCACTCTTTAATGAAATGGCAGCTTTTGATTGGATATTATATTTTACTACTTCACCATAACTGAGTTCAAGATTGATCCAAGATCAATCATAGATCATATTAATGATTGAGTTTACATGTGGGTCAGTAGACAGCAAGTTAATTAAACATGGATGAAAAGGAATACAGAAGAAAGCTTGCAGTGATATCTATACTTGAACTGTTCATAAAAAATTGTTAAGTCACTTCCCACTGCCAGTGAACCTTGTGACCAAAATTGAGAACTTTTGCAGTTGGTGCAAGAAACGACTATACAACAGTAATGGGGATTTTCGAAGAAGGTCAGACTGTAACTGGTAGAGTGACAAGAAATTACTTAATTTCAAAGCTGGGAAAACTGATCCCACTCATTGTGGGTGAGCGACAATTTCGCGATTCCTTCCTAGATTAAAAGACACTACTTTAGGTCTTCCTCTTTTTTGGAGGAACTGGTCCAGAGGAAAGTTGCCAAATTGATAAGTAAGTAAAGTGAAGTTAGCAACCGTAGTCAAGGGTGACCCAAAGGCTCCCTTTTCAATAGCTACTACACCGAGGTGTAGGGGAGGGCACTACTCCATTCCCTGGATTGTTCCACTTTACCCTTGCTCCTGACCTTATAATGCTGTGTTAAGCAAGGCAGCATCAAGTACCATTTTTTGAGTCTTTGGTATGATGCGACCTGGGATTGAACCCAGGTCTCCTGGATCATTGGCGAACAAGGGAATGGTATTTTTCCTTAACCAGCTGTCTTGACTTTTTCATTTCTTGATGTGATCTCTACACATTTCATCTTCATTTCTATCAACTTTCAAGTCCCCACAACACCATAAAATACACTGACAAATGTTAATTTTTGGATTACTTTCCAAATTTGAATATAAAGATCCCAACGCAAGCAGTAAAAACTGATTAAAATTAATTAATAAGATTTTTCCCTGTGCTGTCATTGGCCAGATTAATGTCAAACCAGAATTCACTTTAAAAGATTTAATAAATCAACATTTAAATCTCGCTATAAATATTCCTAAGTCCTTCAACAAAAGTCTCCCTCCAGTAAATTTCAGTTCTGTCTAATGTTTAATCCTCATCATTAAAGCAATATTTAAAGTGTTTGTTATAGATACAAAAATAATTACGAGCAAAAGAATAGAAAGCTTTTTGTATTATTCTCTTTACAAAATAAATGAGCAAAACTATGCTCAAGAGTTTCAGCAAGGGAGATAATTCTGGCTTGGCAATATTGGTAATAGACCTCAGGGTCACTTACATTGCCTTGATACTGATTGGGATGAATAGAGACTTTAAAAATAGAAATAGCAGAGAAACATCCTGCTCTAGTAATTTCTTTCAGTGAAATCTAACAATTTCTATCATTATCCAGTTTAAGGCAATGATTCTCATAAAAAAAAAAAAAAAAAAAAAAAAAGTAAAAGAAAATAAGACAAGAAATTAAGAGAAAAATAGAGAAAGAAATAATTTGAGTAATGAATTAGGAAAAAAATTACAAAAGAAAGAAAATGAGAAGTTGGCTTTTGTTAGTTCTACATTTCTCACTATTAAATTACTAAAAATTGTGCCATTTGTTACTAACAAATGTTTTTCAAGTCAGGAAACCATAAATATCCTGTTAGTTTGGGTCGTGTATTTGTGTTTAAGTTTGTAATACATAAATTTTACAGAAGTTTAAAAAAGTAAGACTGAAAAATGATTAGAAAAAAATGAATCAGAAAAAAAAAAAAAAATCAAAGAAAAAAATGATAAAATAAATTTTAATAAAAGAATAGAAATAAAAAGATAATTTTTTTTTCAAATTCATGGAAAGAAAAAAAAATAGGAGAATATGAAGAACCAAAAAGATTTCTGTGAATTTCAACTTTGAAAAATTCATTTTTTTTTTTTTTCATTTGATCCTTCTTCAGACCTTTTTTTATGCTTGTTCTACATTATTTTCTTTTCTTTTTTTTTTTTTTAGTTCATTTCTTGAGACTGAAATTTCAAAATCCAAAAAATAAGCTGATTGTGCAAAATTAGAAACTGCAAAACTTGTTTTGTAAAAAATATGACAAGAAAAAATTATTGAAAGTCCCAATTTATGGTGCCACTTAGGGTTAAGGGTAATTTTTGTAGAAAAATCTTTTTAGTTTGAACGAGATGTAAGTGGGGGGGGAGTTATAAAGTGAACACTTTTAGTTAAAGATCCCCTCCCCCACCAGTGACTTTTTTTAATAAAAATATATATATATATATATATATATATATATATATATATACACACACACACACACACACACACACACATGTACTCAAATAAATGAGTACTACATAATTTATTTTTCCTGGAATTAAGTCTCTAAAAAAAAAAAAAAAAAAAAAAAAAAAAAAGCTTTATTTTACTATATAATAAAAGCCATTTAAGGACTAATGGCATGTAGCTCCTACTTCCGAATAAAAAAAAAATAAAAAATAAAAAAAAAAATAAAAAAATTTGACCTGTGCAGCAAATCCCCCTTCAAGTTGGTTATTTGTTTTTATGGCATATCGACCTTTCTAAGTTATTTAACGCCAAATCCATTTTTATACGAATAATCAATCCTACTTCAAACAATTCTGTTGAGCATGAGTACACAGTTTAATTGTCAAAAACAGTTCTATTTCAAGCTATTCAGTTTAGCATAAGTACACACTTTAGTTCTATTTGACCCATAGATAGGGCTCTATCAGGTGCTACCACTCCAGCCCAGATTGGACCGAGGGACAATGGCAATGAAGGGGCACTCCGCATTTCCCAAAGCTCCAGCATTAATGGAACTTCACCATCAGATTGTTTAATGTCATATCCAGGACACTCGTTGGGAGGGGTCTTACCCCTCTGCAGAAGTGCAGTCTGTGTATTCTACAGTCCCAGCTGACTGGGCAACTACTCTTAAAGATTAAATTAGATAAAACATTAGACCTGAGGATCAACTTTGACTATCTTTAAATCCATTCATTTTGCTTCTTTTCATATTTCCAAAATGTTATAAATGGTAAAGTGTTGTCTATGTCTTGTTTGTATTTTGCAATATAGGTTTAAAAAAGATTGATTGATTTTAATGGCATGTCAACCTAGCCAGGGTTATTTTATATGAATGATTTTCAAATAGATCTATTTGAACAATAGAAGGGACCTTAGTAGAAACTACCACTTCAGGTTAGAGTGGACTCTAAAGTAATGGCAATGAACTGGTACTTCACATTCTCCAAATCTTCAGAATTAGAGATTCACCATTAAATGCAGTTTAATGTCATACTAAGGAAAACTCTTGGGGAGTGGGGGGGAGGAGGTTCAGTTTGAGTTTTGTTTAACAGCATATCAACCTCTGTGGGTTATTTTATGCTAGAAAGGGTTAGATTTGTTTTATCTTGTGTGTGTTTGTGTGTGTTTCAGGATTTAGCTTATGGGTTTTTGCTGTGTTATATTTGATTAGATTTTGATGAAAAGGTTGGTTTCTTCTAGAAAACTCAAGATATCCTTTGGTTTAGTGTATTTGAAAAGATCCTTTATGCTGCATGTTTGGTGATATTTTGGGAAAATTTATCAAAATCTGTCATTGTTTATGAGAATGTGTTCGACTGTAAGAGGTACTTTGCACATTAAGCATATTAGGAGGAGGGGATCTTCCCCTTTTTTGGAGTTGTGAGTAGGTAATGTGAGTGTAACTAACACAAAATCTGGAGGGTATCACTTTTATATTTCTTTTATAAAAGGCAGTTTAAGAAAAGTTTGGCTGATTCAGGTAACTTCCGGTAAGTGAAACTGGGGTTGAGGTTCCTTAAATTGTCCGGCCATACTCTATATATACAAAATCATGTTAAAACTAATCATTCCAGAAGAAATGAAGTTTAATGAAAAAGTGATATTCAAAAAGGTAGAAACAATAACAATGTCAGGTAATCCGATCAGAGATCATAATGATGGAACTACTAAAAGAAATATATATAACTTATAAAAAAATAAAACAGTCAATTTAGAATAAATTTATAAATAATGTAAACATACTGATCAAAACCCAGAAATTTAAAAAAAATTATTATCACTCTAAAAAGTCTAAATCCTTTTCTCATCAAGAATTCACCATTTCTTTCAAAACAATTGCAAAATTCTTTTAATTTCTTTTAACAGACAATAATATGAAGATTGGTGTGATGCTTTTATCTGGAAATATGGAGAAAGGTTTTTGAAATTTTTTTTTTTTTTTTTTTTTCAGTCTTCAAGAAAAGATTTTTTTTTCCATCTTCCACAACTGGGCCACCTTCACAGAGCTATTGAAATTGGCCTTTTCATATCATTTCCATTTTAGAAAAAGGCTCCAGACATTATCTCTAAGGAAGATGATAAAAATGTCCATTGGTGGTGGAAAATTTAATCTGCTTTCAATAAAGAAATAATAATTAAGTCCTTTTTTATTTATTTTTTTTCTAAATCCTTTTGTGGTAAAATTTCTTAAAGACACACAGAATAATAACTTAATTTTTTTTTTTTTGATAACCTGAACTAGAACAGATGCTAAAAAAGAGTTCCCCTGCTTTAAGCCAATGCACAAGTTGCACAATCTCTAAGAATGTGCAAGAAAAAAAAATTAATAAATAGCTCAGACTAACTAAAATTTACTGCCCCAAATTCTTGAATTGCATTCCGTAATTCTGTTTATTTTGAGTCTCTTCATTTGACTATTTTATTTAACACTATCTCTCTCTATAATTTCTCATAGAAATCATTTATTAATGTTTATTAATATTCACTTCAAAGTTTAGTATAACTTATCATCTTAGGAAATGGAATTTGTGACAAGAGTTCAAATCCCAGATGAAGCTGTTTGCATTTCACTTCATGCTAATGCTCTTGCAAAATGTGTGAATCTATCTTTTCTCCGATACAGATAAATAGTATGGCAGACTGGGTTCTTTAAAGTAACGATTCTAAGAGAAGTAAAACTAAATTCAAACCAGTTTTAATTTGCTTCTGTCATGCCATGCCTGATTGATTGGGTTGGGTTTCATGGCATATCAACCATTGTAGGTTATTTAATGCCAAGTCCTCTTTAGACATTTTTTTTTTTTCATCATACAACATGTGAAAGCACATGCGATACCCTACCCTCATCAGCCGCCAACCAGGGGTGATAACACAGCTTCAGTTGCTTAAGGCGGTACTGCCACTCCTGGCGCTACCAAGCAGCTTTTGCCACTGAACAGGGTATTAAAAGAATTATATATATGTGCACACACACACACACACATACACACACACACACACATACACGCCAGATCAATTAAGAGCAGAGACTACATTGGACGTTCAGCTTCATTTTTGTGTGCAGTCTGTGATTAATAAAAAAACAAAAAACAAAAAAAAACGCGTTTACTTTCAGCCATTGATGTTATTATGCATTTACAGTAACAGTTTTTTCTGTAATCACGGGAATGGTGGTTCTGCGTGTATTTCCTTCATGCTGAAAACTACACGCTTTCAACCAAATCCAACTTGAGGCATATTGTGCCATGGTCTGAAGATGATTTGAGGCAATTTTCAAACTGTGGCCAGTGATTTCTATTTTTGAAAGAAATGAAATGACTGAGTGTCCTAGAAAACCACAACAACCAGCCTCAAAAGGAATCTCATGGCATATCCAACCCTTTTCCACACAGTCGGCACGCAGTGTCTCATATCAGTTTTTCTTCCACTCATGTGCTTCCTCCTGGTTTTCTTCCCAGAGGACAGTCAATTCTATGAGGAGGACACTTCTTTGAATCGGACCAGGCTACAATGTTCGGATGCTTTTCTATTTGAATAATGTGAACTGGAAATGGTAGAGATGTCTTGAGATATTAAACATATATGATTTAGTTTGGTTTGGTTTGGTTTTATGGTATATCAACCATTGTAGGTTTTTAAATGACAAATCCTCATATATATATATGACTTGCTTTGGTTTTATGGCATATCAACCATTGATGGTTATTTAATGCCAAATCCCTTTTATACATACATATTAAATACACAAGACTTGTAAACACGTTTTGTTGATAACATTTTTAAATGAACCTAAATTCATTCTTTTGAACACAGTTAAATAGTTTCAAGTATTTCCATATAATTCAAATAATTCAATTTACTACTAATCGTTTGTTTGCACATAGTTAAGTGGATATACTTATGATTTGTAAGGGAATAGTTTGTTGGTAATTTCATTTTCAAATGAGCTAGAAATAATTTGTTTGCACACTGATATCGCTGCTGTTTCTACTCAGTTAAATGGTTTCAATTATTGCTATTGAACACTAATCAATTCAACACAATTCATTTATTTGCACTTAGTCAAGTGGTTCCAAGTATTGAGTCATTGGTCTTATAAGACCAATGACTCAATTTAGACACACAGTTAAAGAGTTTCAAATATTGCAATTGAACACTTATAATTCTATTCAACATTTCTCATTCCCTTACACTCAGTTAAATGGTTCCAAGTATTGCTATGTATCAATAACAATTCACTAATAATTCTAATCAACATCAATTATTTGTTTACACAGTTAAATGATCAAACTGTTCAATTTCTAACAACTCAATTTAACCCAAGCCATTTGTTTGTACCCAGTTTAAAATGTCAAACGGTTCTATTCAACTCATAGATAGGACCCTATCAGGTTCTACCACTTTGGGTCAGAGGGTACCTGGGAGCAATGGCAATGAAGGAGTATTCCACATTCCCCAAAGCTCCAGAAACGAGCCTCACCATCAGATTGTTTTGTGTCATATCCAGGACACTTGTTGGGGTGGGGGCTTATCTGTCTGTAGAGATGCAGTTAATGTATTCTAAAGCCCTGGCCAAGTGGGCAAACCGTGCCTGAAGCTGAGGGGTTATGTAAATACATTTAAAGGCTGTTTTAAGAGGCCATTAAGTTTGATATCAAATCAAATTTACTGGTTTTATAATGAATTTCAAATAGATATGAGGAAGTAATTACTGAATGAGTAGAGTGTTCGCTAATGATCTGGGAGACCGGGGTTCAATCCCAGGTAGAGTCATACCAAAGACTCAAAAAAATGGTACTTGATGCTGCCTTGCTTAACACTTAGCATAAAAGGTCAAGATCAAGGGTAAAGTGGAACAATCCAGGGAATGGAGTAGCACCCTCCTCTACACCACAGTGTAGTAGCTATTGAAAAGGGAGCCTTCGGGTCACCCTTGACTACAGTTGCCAACTTTACTCTAGAATTAACCTTTAATAGTTACTTTTAAGAAATTATGATGGAGAATATGCTCTCTAAACTGGGCTATTTTGATAAAAGCCTCACCATGATCAATCATTTTTACAATGTTACAATCACAAACAGAAAAATCAGATCTTATAACAAAGTTAAACAGTTTAGTTTGGCACATGGCTAGTGTTGAGAAGCACTCAGTGAGGATCAAATTCACTACAGTAATAACAGCCCACACAAAAAGCTTGTTGACCATTACTCCATGAAAAGACATCTGAATTGGTATTTCCTAAAATCACAGTGTTAATTAGTCAACAAGGAGAGAATTCTCTATATCAATAAATCAAATAAATGGATGAGTAATTGTTATCTTTTCATAAGTATGAAATATTTCTGTTACTCCCAATGAATCTATATCAACAACTGGACAAGTTTTGTCTATCTGTCCCTATAAACAACCAAATATTTTGATTGTGAGCCATCACGTTTACTATATATAGTGATTGATTCAGTGGAAGTTTTAATAAGTATAAAAAGTGTTCCTCGTGAGAAAGGCAGAAAGTTTGCATTGAGTGGGATTTTTACTTGCCAGAAACCATTTTGCTGCAAGATATACCTAACTGTACAGAATTTTATTTCCTAAACTTGAAAAAGATTAATTATCTAATTAAAATTTTTCATGCTTACCATAAATTGCAGTGTATAAAGTCAACTTTTTAAGCCTGGAAAAAGAATGGTCAACTATTTGAACACGACACCAAACAATCTATACACCACATACCCAACTCCATCAGACAACCACAAACATTTTCAACTTAAACTCATGTCTGGTGAATATATTCAACAAATGCAGAAATCAATATAAAAAAATCATAAAACTAATTGAAATTATTATATTTATGCTGTATCACATACCATTTCCATCCACAGATGCACAAACTAAAACTGGAATATCATCTCACCCAGGCAGTCAGTCAGACAACTTATGATCATTATCAGTGTACTTTTATTATAGCCCAACAGATTGTAAATTCATATGAAAATAAAAAAACTAATGAGTAAGATTTGATCGTTTCATATATTTTACCAGTAGCTGAGTGTATGTGTGTGCATGCTTTTTTTTAGGGGGGAGGGGTCTAACCAAGAATTTTGAGCGAGAAATCTTGAGGTCAACTTGTATGCTACTATTTAAAATAAACATTTTTTCAAGCTCGAGAACCAAAAAACATTATATATCACTGTTGTTGAGTTAGAAGTTACTATCCAGAGAAAACAAAAATAAATCTCTAAAGTATCACTCACTTCAATTGAAAAATATTTTTCAGTAAATCTGTTATTCCCCTCACCCTCCTCAACAATATTAACTCCCTTACATGAAAAAATATAATTGGTAAATCCTATTAAAATTTCTTGGATTATAACTACTTTTTGGTTTAAATCAAATACCCACATCATTTCATACACTGTAGCCTCCCATTTTTTCCAAGTGTCTTGTTATAGTAATCTTTCTTTGGGGGGGGGGGAGAGTAAAACTTCTTGAGAGAGAGAGAGAGAGAGATCAAATTCTATTTGGTTAAAAGCTCTTTAAAATAAATCTACAAAATCAAAGCATTGGTAAAGAGCTTTTAGTTAGAATTAGTCTAGAAGTTCTTAATTTATTCCCTGTGCACAGTGTTCAGAAAAAGAAAGGTGTCATTACAAGGGTGAAATGATGACTAATGCAACAAATTAATTGATATGAAATATCCTAAAGGCATGTACGCTGGAACAGAAACACTATCCTTATAGATTGAATGAAGGCTTCAGTTCAAAATTCCCTAAGGTTACCAACTATGATAAGACACCTGAAGACCAGAGGGTAGAGTTGCTGAAATGTTTAGAATTTAAGAACCCAGATATAAACAATAATCTAAGATTTGTAAATAAGGTAAATCATGATCTTCATTTCACAAATTTAGTTAGATGTTTTTGTATACATTTGTTAGTCATGTCTTCAATCCAAATATTGACCTTTAATCCAATGTAGACAGGTACCTCACCTAATTCATTATATTGAGATTTAGAAATAGAACATATCAATATATTCTAATAAAATGAAGAAATAAAACAATTAGTTTTAATTGTTTAACTATTTATACATGTTTCATGAAAAGATGATTTTTTTTAAGATGAGATTTGAGAAAATATTTTATTCATTATTTGCTTGATGGCATATCAACTCTATAGGTTATTTGATGTCAATATTTGATTTGTTAATGTTTGAATATAATTATAACCATTTATATTTTCATACTGTGCCATTGGCCTAATGAGTAGAGTGTTCCCCAATGGTCTGGGAGACTAGGGTTCAATCCAAGGTTGAGTCATACCAAAGACTAAAAAATGGTACTTGATGCCACCTTGCTTATCACTCAGCACAATGAGGTGAGGATCAAGGATAAAGTGGAGCAATCCTAGGAATGGAGTAGTGCCCTTCCCAACACCTCGGTGTTGCAGCTATTGAAAAGGGACCCTTCAGGTCACCCTCAACTAAGGTCGCCAACTTTATTTATATTTTTTGTTTCATTCTTTTCAAATGACTTTGCAGAGTTATAGAGTCATCTACTAAGCTTTGTTGAGTTGTGGCACAAGGCCACACATGGAGCACCCAGTGAGACAAACTCACTTGTAATGGTTAGCAATATTTTATGGCATATGAACCCTTGTTGGTTATTTAATGTCAAATCCTGTTCATACATATGAAACATGATTTGTAAACAAATAATTTGTTGGTAAAAACTTTTAATCAAACCAGAGCTCATTTGTTTGCACACAGTTAAATGGTTTCAAGTATTGCTATTCATTGTTTGCACACGGTTAAATGGTTTCAAGTATTTCTATCAATTTGAATCTTTTTATTTGCATACAGTTAAATGGTTTTATTGCTATTTAACACTAATAATTCAATTCATTGTTCATTTGATTGTACATAGTTATATCATTTCAAATATTGCTATGAATTCAATTTAACATCAATCATTTGTTAGCGCACAGTTAAATGGTTTCAAGCATAGAAAAATGACTCAATATTTCTATTTGATCCATTGATTTGAGCTTAGCAGGTACTACCATTTCAGGTCAAAGTGGATCTGGGAGTAATGGCAATGATGCACCTGGACTGGAGCATCTCACTTATAATGGCTTGCTAGTCTAGTTTGTTAACCATTACACAATACAAAACACCTTGATATCAAGTATTCCAAATACCAATAATTGGCACACAGTTATGATTTCAAAATTTTCCATGCATTACTAATAATTTTTAAACAAAATTGATTTGACCAATATATTCAACCCTGATTGCTATTACCATTCCAGGTCAGAGTTGATCAGGGAGTAATGACAAGGAAGGGATACTTTACTCTCCCCAGAACTGGAGCTTTACCATCAGATACAGTTTAGTGTCAGACACAGGATATTCTTCTGTATTAAAGACTCATTTTTTTTCATTTGCATCGTCATGTTTTTAAGAATGACAAAATCCATTTATGGATCCATGGGTAGTATTTTGACCATGTAAAGTTTTTTTTAACAATAGAAAAAGATTTTAGTCAGACTTGTGTTCTTATCTTTGACTGGCTCCTTATTTTAAAGGCATATCAACTTTCATGGGTTATCTAATGCCAAAGTTGTCCTCATAGAATAGCAATAGTGGAACTATTTAACCCATAACTTGTTGTTCTAGTCATTATTTGGTGCAAATACTTTCTGCTCTTCTTTGAGCATCTGTTGTAGTCAAAGAATGATCGACTAAAATGGCATGACAACCAGTTTAAGATTATTTTATACCTTGAGATTACAGAATTGTATTCATTGCACATTCATATTTACATTTTTTTGCAAAGTTGTTTAAGAGGTTTTTTTGTCACACAGTCCTATATAATACAAATAATTTTTAAACAGATCTATCTGATCCACAAATGAGATCCAGACGAGTATCAATACTCCTGATCAGTATGAACCTCGAAGTAATGGCAATGAAAGGGTACTCTACACTTCCCAAAACTGAAGTAATGGAGTCTCACCATCAGATGTTTAGTGTCCTGCACAAGACATGCCTTTTACTATTTTTTTATTTTTACAGTGGGTCTTACTCCTATTCAGGAGGATTCAGTCAGTATATTCTAAGTCCTGCCAACATGGTTATCCATGTTAGAGATTATCTCAGATTAGTTAATCTTTAAGATAGTACTTGTTTGATTTTTGAACTGAGTAAGAGCATATAAATTTTTTGCACTACCAACCCTGGGATTAACTTTATCATTATGCTTAACAAAGATGCGGATACTGGTCTAAATACCAACAATGATAATTCTTCATGTGAAAAACTCAGACAAAATTAAAAGACTGATCAAATGCTAAGATGAGTCAAAGGTATTGCTGTATTTTGGTAACATGAGGCACAATTCAGAAACTTTAGAGGCTTTTGCTAGGGTCATGAAGGTGAAGAATAACAATGGACTGTGAAATGTCTGGCTCACCTAATACTCTCCAACAGCTACTTACCGGATTTGCCTCAATGGAACACAGCCTCAGAAGCCACACTTTTAGTCCAGTATGACTTCGCCATGACATTGGTGGTTTTGCAATCAGTGTAAAGTTTCTTGAGTCATGTAGTTAATATACTGTGATCACTTTGGCGCCTTTACCTTCCTCACAAAAAATATTTTTGTTTGCTTTCCCAGCATTGTAGCCCACGCCAAGCTCATAAAGCATAAAGTTCGCGAATTGGACTATATTGTACTTCATTTATTGAGCCTTCAAATCACACACGAAGTGAAGCAATGCTCAATGTGTCACTGTACCAACTACAAGGTTGGTTGATTGTCTTGTTTTACGATGTATAAACCCTTTCTGGGTTATTTAACACCGAATCAAATTTCAAACTGTTTTAGTATAAGTATAGTTTTTGTTTACAAAAAGTTAAGTACATATTTAATTGTCAAAAACATTTCTATTTCAAGCTATTCAGTTTAGTCAAACAGTTCGAATTCAACCAATTCAGTTTGTTGGGATTTTAATGCATATCAACTTTTATTGGTTATTTAATGCCAAATCTATTTTTTTTACAAATAAACAGTTTCATTTCAAAGAATTCAGTTTAGCATAAGTACACAGTTTAATTGTCAAAAATATTTCTTATTTACACTATTCAGATTAGTCAAACAGTCCTAATTCTAACAATTTAGTTTAGTATAAGTATAGATTGTGTTTACGCAGTTAAATGTCAAAACTGTTTTATTTCGAACAATTCGGTTCAGCATGAGTACGCAGTTTAGTTCTATTTGACCCATAGATAAGACCCTATCCGGAGCCACCTCTCCGAGCCAGAGTGGACTTAGGAGCAATAAGAATGAAGGGGTACTCCGCATTCCCCAAAGTTCCAGCATTTCTTACCATCAGATTGTTTAATGTCATATCCAGGGCACCCGTTGTGGGGGAAGGGTCGCACCCCTCTGCAGAGGTGCAGTCGGTGTATTCTACAGCCCTAGAATGATATTATCAATCACAGCTTTAAATGCTTTGGTCACTTAAGTAGCATGTACCACCAAAATATTGCAAAACTTTTGATTCACTCTAATTGTGCCTTCTGTTAATAAAATAATGCAAAACTTTTGATTCACTCTAGTATTATTCATAAGACAATACGAAACCAAATATTTCGTACAACAAAGTCATTTGAAAATTGTCTGAGTTTTGTTTCTTTCGTTTCTAGATAACTTTTTTCTTCATTATAAATTTTAAAAGTTTTTAATTTTATTTTAATTGCAGTCTTACAGAAAGAAAACCAGTTTCTTTATATAATTCAAATTTATATGTACATACAAATAAAATCAAACTATTTTTAGCTGATCATCAAAAGACGCTTCAAATTGGTGAGAGATAGAACAAAAAACAAAAAAAATACAAGGAGAATTAATCACAAAAGAAAATATTAAAAACAAAATGAATAGAAAAGAAAAAAAAAAATATCGAGCGGTGAGTTAAAAATTTCATAAATTGTATATTTCTCAAAGTAATTTATACTGTTTCCCTTAATGTTTTCTTCTCAACGGTCTTGAGTATAACACAATGACAACATTTGTCGGGAGACAGTGCATCATGAAAACTGCTGGTGTAGCTTGGTGTGAATTCGCAGTTTTACTCTCAAATTTCCGAAACTGCCCTCATGGTGAGTAACTGACGATTCTATCAAAATGCTCCCCTCCTACTGCTAATAAAAGAAAGAAAAAGAAATGAGAGAATAAAGAAATAAAAAGAACTTTTGTAGAATCTCTAGGTTAAAGCATCAATGTTAACTTTTTCTTTTAATGATAATTTTAGTATTTTTACGTTCTGGTTCGTCGTTCTGTTTAATTTTACCATTACAGAACATATTCCTGGTTACTATCCACCCCCGCCAGGAAATAAATTGTCAAAATTTAAACCAGCAAGATTGTGTGTGTGTGTGTGTGTGTGTGTGTGTGTGTGTGTGTGTATTAAAACAAACAAACAAAAAATGCACTTTATATGTTAAATATAATAAAATAAAAGTCAAAAATACCAAAACAAAAAAAGGAAACTTTGAATGAAACAGTTAAAACAGATTATATAAATGAAACAAGAAATTTGTAACTCAAAAAAAAAAAAAAATGTAAAAAAATAAATCGCCTAAAACAAAAAAAAAATGTTGGTAAAAGTTGATGAAGAAGCCGCTTAAGATTGGGTGGAAGGTAAGAAAAGAAAAAGCAGAACGGAATTAGGAAATATTTAATGATGGAATATTCAATATGTTTTTCTGGTGAATTGTTGACAAGAAAATATTGAATACTTCGCAAACAAAGTTCTCAAGAAATGTGGGAGAATTAACTCTTTTCCTATAAATCAAAGTCTAAGTTAATTGAAACATCAAAAAAGGAATTCATGTGGCCTAAGACAATTGATTGATAAGACTAAATAGGAAAGGTTAAAAGAAAGGAAATCAAATGAGGAGGAACAAAAGAGAAACAAGATATTTAGTTCCGATGTTGGGGGACAGTAAGAGCCAAACGTCTGGAGATAATAGAGCCAAACGTCTGGAGATAATAGAGCCAAACGTCTGGAGATAATAGAGCCAAACGTCTGGAGATAATAGAGCCAAACGTCTGGAGATAATAGAGCCAAACGTCTGGAGATAATAGAGCCAAACGTCTGGAGATAATAGAGCCAAACGTCTGGAGATAATAGAGCCAAACGTCTGGAGATAATAGAGCCAAACGTCTGGAGATAATAGAGCCAAACGTCTGGAGATAATAGAGCCAAACGTCTGGAGATAATAGAGCCAAACGTCTGGAGATAATAGAGCCAAACGTCTGGAGATAATAGAGCCAAACGTCTGGAGATAATAGAGCCAAACGTCTGGAGATAATAGAGCCAAACGTCTGGAGATAGGTGCAGTAACACAAAGTCAACCACTCGAATAGAGAATACTAATGTCTCCACAGATAAGAGGCTTAGAGGAAAAGGGTAAATGCCAAACAGAGAGTGATTGAGAGTCAGCAACGTCTTACAAGGAGAGAAAATAAAGCAAATAAAATTAGATGTACAAAAAGATTTGAAAAAGAAAATTGGAAAACAAAACAAGAGAAAAACAAGCAAAATTTAATTAGAATCAGAACAAAATTCCAGATGAGAAAAAGAGGATAAAAAGCAAAGAGTGACAGAGGTAGATAGAAAGAGAAATAGGCAGAGAGAAAACGAGATATAGAGTGGAATATATAAAAGTTATTGAACAAAAAAAAAAAAAAAAAAAAAAAACGAAGCGTATTCAAAGTACAAGTTAGCATTCTTTTAGGCGTCTTTTATTTTATCAGAATGGATTTAGATTAAACTAAAAGATTATTCTCCTGGGAACTAGACCTGACGACCATGTACACCTGTCATTTCTTCAGCAAGGATAAAATACTTCCTAATTCCTAGTTTTTCGTCATTAACCAAATTCTCAAACAAATGCAATGTTTTTCTTTATCTGCTATATATATATATATATATATATATATGTCTTTCAAATCGATATTATTGATAGAAAGTAATGGCGGGAACGAAGACTGCACAAGTGATTTAATTTTCCATTCTTTTTGTGAGCATCTTGAATACATTTAAAAGAAATGCAGAAAATTTTAAATTGTAAAAAAATAAAAATTCTATCAGTTTGTGCTTTTGTCTGCATCTCTTAATTTAGGAAAATATTTTTCAGAATTCAGAGACAAAATGCATATTTTCAAATCAAGAAAATATTTCAGAAAATCCGCCCCACTCCTATTCCTTCGGCTGTTGAGACATTTAAAATAAAATAGACGATACTTGAACCCGATGGATTCCTGTTGTAACAGTGGTCCATTATGATATCACTGCTTCTATTTAGAAATGAGTTTAAGATGATTTTAATGGCATATCAACCTGTCTGCGGTTTTTTTTTATGTCAAGAGAATTGCGAACATATTTACATTCGTGTAGTCGAAGGATTTTTGCACACCTTTGCAAACTGATATATTTGATCCATAAATGATACCCCTATAGGTACTACCACCCCGAATCGGAGTGCACGTCAGTGTAATGGCAATGAAGGCATAATCCCCACTCCCCCAGATATCCTCAACTAGAGCCTCATCATCGGATGCAGTTTAGTGTTACAGAGAGGACACCACATTTTTTTTGCGGGGTGAGGCAGAGTCTAACCCATCAGCAAGATATACAATCATTGTATTTTATTTCCCCTCATCATAGTGAAGGGTTTTGATTAGCAATTTATTCTTATCTCAGTTGTTTATAGAATTTGGATGATTTAAAAAAAAAATGATAGTACGAACAACGACCTCACGCAATCATCACTCAGTTGAAAATTGGACTGGAAACTTTTATTCTTGTAGAATTTTCAAGTATATTGCTCTAATAAAAATCTCGTGATAGTGGGTCATTTTATGCTGGATTATGGCTAAAGACATGAAAATTTTAGATGAAAAAAGATTTATAAAATAGTTGATTTTAGAGGTGAATTTTTTCTTTCTCTATAAAGTTTTTTTCTTTAATGCCGCCAGTTGTTTCGGATTGAATAGGACACTGATTATTTGGGATCGATTAATTTTAACAGCATCTCAACCTGTCTATGATTATTTTATTCCCAAAAGTTAAAGAATTGCGTTCATGTTTAGATTGGTATAGTTTAATTTGGTGGGGGGCACTATTTTGTGATATCAAGTTTTCATATTCAGCTAACTTATTTGACTGATGAGATGGGACTACAACTCTGGTTAATAGTTGACCTGGGAGTAATGACAATAGATATGTACTCCACACTCCCTATAGCATCAAAATTGGAGCCTCACAATCAGATGCAGTTTGGTGTTCATCTCAACAAACCCCCATGAGGCCGTCCAACCTCTCTGCAGGGGATATAACTTGGTGTATTCTAAACCTCGTCGGCAGTATTACTTGGGAATATTCTTAAAAGATTCGACTATTTTGAAATTTTTATGTTGAAATCTTTATATGCCACAACTTTATTATTTTTGTTTTAAATAGGATTTAATCAGGAGATTTATTACAAAATAATGACTTAATCATACAACTATATCCACTGAATAGTTCGCAGTTTTTCTATTGTAACCATCTGTATATGACATCTGCCCTGGTCACTATCTACTGATCGCCTACATCAATGAATAGGCTGTGAGCACGATGATAGTGATAGCTCCAAAAAGAAGAGAAAAAAAAAAACCTTTTTGTCTATCTCATCTTTTTTCGCTCGACAATGCACAAAAATATAATTTAGATTTTCGAACTATCTAGAAACCATCACAAAGCCTCTGTATTCTTCTCTAACGTCATCTACTTGTGCCGACACTTCACTTACAGGCAATTTGTGAAGATGACAAGAAAGATTTTTAGCACAAGATTTTTTTTTGCTTAAATGGCCAGATTGGAGGACTTATTGCGCAAAAAAATCTTTGTAATCCTCGAAGACATTCCTCCTTCTCTTTCATAATTGGTTCTTTTTATATATCGTTTATTAGTTTATTTTTTCTTTTTCTTCCCCACCTCTCTCTCTCTCTCTCTTTAAACCATCTGTACAGGTTGGTGCTCCACACCTAATTTTCCAAATATTTCCTTTTTCATTCTTTACTCATGTCTTATCAACTCTTTGTATATCCTTTCCTAATTATACAATTCTTTTATACCCCCCCCCGCCTTCATACTGCTTCGTTCTTCCAATATCCTTCCTTTCTTTCCTTCTTTAATTTCATTTTACCGTCTCTTCGTATTTCCTTTCATATTTATTCAATTCTTTTATATTATTTTTTTTCTTTCTTATTTCATCCTTCTAATATCCTTCATTCCATCCTTTAATTTCATTCCACTTTTTAAAACGTTTTCTTTTCCTTCTTTATCTCTCTGTAAAATGTCTTTTCTCCTCCACTAACCGCACCCACATACCTTCCAAACCCTTAACTCCCTCTCGTTGCAAATAACTCTTCAAAAACCTCTCGCAGAGTTCTGTTGTAGCTTTCGCATTTCAATTTATATTCTTCAAAAACTTCACACCATTACTCAGCGTTCCTGGTTCTCTTTTAAGAGGGCGAAACTCGGCATTGTAATGTTTCTCCATCTCCGCTAATTCTAACGTCGCTACCGCCAACATTAAAAATACTTTCGACACCAAAAAAGAGAAGCACTCAATTGTATATAGACAACGCGTTAAAAATCATGGCGACGGAACAAACAAGTTTTTAAAAAAATACAACCAAACAATTAAATAAATTTAAATTAAGAAGAAATAAAGAGATAAAAATATCCTTTCTTCGCAACCCTTTTTTTTTTTTGTTGCGTAGCACCTCCTCCAGGTCTGTCATCAATAATTGTATCTATTGTTTTTCACCTACTTGTATTTTCCGATATAAACTTGTTACTTCGTATTTAAAACTAGATAATTAATTGATTACTTTGATTCATTAAGACTTTAATTTAAAAAAGGCAATTAAAAACTCATTTGTTGTTCTTAAAATATTCTAATTTAGTTCAATTCTAAAAATTAATGTAAATATAAATTATCAAATGGGTACCAGTCAGGGAGGTGGGGTCAAAAAAGATAAATTCACATAATTATTTCTATTCTCCTCTTTGCAGTATACTGTGTTTGTTTGTAACTAAGATTTTGCTAAATGTTTTACAAAGAAAACATTTAGAAAAAAAAAATATTAGTACATAATTTTATTATCTATGGTTATTTACTAAGCTTTGCTTAGTTGAGACACAAGGCCGAATGTATAAGGCATCCTGTAAGAATCCAACTCACTAACAATAGTCTGCTAATCTAACTTGCTAAAACACTACATGAGACATCGATGTACACACACGCACATTATGTGTGTATATATATATATATATATATATATATATATATATATATATAATACTGGACAGACAGTGAATTAAACTCGTCCCATTTTAAATTACAATTTGTTCACATGGAGAATTCAATTCTCATAGGACTCCTCGCTCTTTTTGTCTCTTCACTTCAACCAGACAAATTTATCTTCAGTAAAAATGCAAAGATTTTCTTAGTTTTATCAAAATGTTACATTCCCTTCCTAAGAGAAAAGAACTGATTCATTTACCGAATCTACAACCATTGTCTCCATTTTCTAAATTAGACCTGCGGACGGGGTGGGCATAACACTGAACTATTCCCAGGAAAGATCTACAAGTTAATAAACGTTGAGGAGGTTTTAACCGCCGGGATATACCGTACTAGGCAAGGTGCCGCAGGTGTTGTAACGGTTAGCAAGGTTGACAAGCAGACCTTCACGAGTGAGGTCGAGTCTCACAGACAGTCTCATTCAAACAGCCTTGTGCAAAATGTTCAGTCAATTCCAGTACCATACGAGGCATTGACCTTGTGTCGCATCCTACTCGCGTGGAGTAATTGTGTGTGTATATATATATATATATATATATATATATATATATATACATACACACACTCACACTGTACTCGGCATGGTTTATTTAAGAAAGCTGCTTCTTTCTGGAAGAAAAAAAATACGTCTAACATTTTATTCCGCTAGAATAAGCCAGATTTTTGTTCAAATAACTATTACTACTTCTATATTAAAATGATGCCATGTGTCTTTTTTGGTCCAATGTTACAAGCAAGGACAGCCTGAGGTATAAGCAACATAACCGGTTGCTTATGGTTTTGAGATCACCAGAAGTACTTGGCTTTATTTTCTCCATACTTTCAAGTAGTATACTTTCATGGTAAAAAAAGATTTATTGCACAACATGCGTGCAAATGGTCAAGTATTGACAATATAGTCAATCTTGTTGTAAAGAAAAGGCAAATTGAATTTCGCTTCGGGTACCATTAGGGCTTGGGCTGACTCTTATTGCCAGACAAACAGGTTTTTACTTCAATGAAAAACGTGAAATTATTACTAGGAAATTGTGAACATTTCATAGACCATGTACTGTAATTGCCGACTTACTGGATGCAACTTTTGACGAAAAGAAGGAACGACACTGTTCAATTTAAACATAATACCAGTCTAATATTATGAATTTATTTCAAGTGCATTATATCGACAGCAAATATGCTAACAAGTATAATAAAAACACTATGAAAATGTTGTTTCCTACATTTAGACGGTTACGACGAATTACTCGAACGACTTTAAACCCTCTTTGCAGACAAATACAAATAAAGAACCGAAGTCGCTCTCCAATTTAAAAATACCAAAATAACAGATGAATCATTAAGTTTGAAAGTTCAACTTACCGTAGCACGCCGGTAGATCCTTGAGAGTAAAATGCCTGTCGACAGAGTGTCAATATTTGATGTTAGTCATTAAGTTTTCTAATTATTCTAAGAAAATGGTTTTTAAAAAGTTATGTGTAGATGCCGAAGAGTTCAACTCGGTACATCGTTGGAGACAGCATTTTGGTCAAGCGAAAATAATCATTTGATAGGCTGAAAAGTGACGAGAAAAAATATTGTATAAAAAGATGCGCCAATACGACACATGGTGGCTAATTTGGGGGAATTGCTGGCCTTCAACTCTCTTAACTAGCCACTGTCACAGGTATTCATCGAGCGCCCCACGTACGCACGCGAGTACGGCATGAGGCCTTTTTTTATTATGGGTAACAGGCGCAGAATCGTAGCCCTCACACGCGTAGAGGTTCCAAAAATGCTTTCAGCCTCATAAATAGGGCGCCTCAGGCGCCAGGTGACCAACCTCGCCCCTCCAGAGAGGGTTAGAGTCTGATGGGATGGCCTCCTGAGATTCAAGGACGCCAGTCGCTGCCACTAGACGTGTATGTTCGGCTTCCTCGACACCTGCGTCAGGAAGCCTCAACTGACTGCCACCAAGCCAAAATACACCCGACCCGATGCGTGTAACAAGGAATACGGCCGGCCGAAGTGTGTTCTGACCAAACCAGACTTCGTTATTGTTTTTGTAATAGACGTAACAGTGACTTAGTAATTTACAAAGCTCTTTGCTTCGATGTGGCACAAGGCCAAATGAATGGGGCGCCCAATGAGACTCGAACTCACTCGTGTAGGTTTGCTAACCGTTACACCACCAGAGGTGCCCAACATAACAGTGACTTAACGAATGTCAAACGCATGCGCCAATCTTATACAACGGACTCCTTTGCCTAAGAGGACAAACGGACGTTGGAAATTTAGATCTTTTCAAAATTAAAAAATTAATAAAGTTTAAATAAAACAAATAATAAAATTCAAAAAATAAAATATCCCACAACTCCACTTCCACCGAAAGTTAGACTTCAGGAGCCAAAGAAAGAACTCTGCTCTTTTCGGTGCCTTGCCATTGTGAGTTTTGCTGGCCTTTCAAAATAAGCAATCCATACTACATGATTTTTATCATATTAATTCGTGAGTAAATAGATAAATAAAAACATTGAAGTAAAACCTATACACCCCATGAAAATGTAGACTAATACTATATATATATATATATATATATATATATATATATATATATATATAAAGGTATGTTAATGATGATTAAGTTTTGTCAATATTTCTGTGATTTTATTATTAACTACTCATTGCGAACTGCCATGCTCATTTTGGCAGTTGTACTCTCCGGTCTTCTTCCGGTGCCTTTTGTCATACTCGATAATCTTCCGGAAATTTCGAACTGAAAATTTATTTGAATCCTTGGGTAGACTGTTTTCATTCCACTATCAATGCCTCAGGGGTAACTCGCATCAGTCACTATTTTGCATTTTTCACAGCAAATGAAACCGGGACCAACAACTGAATTCACAACAATTAAGTTACCGAGTACGGTGAAAGAAGGCCGAAGAATACAATGATCAAGATAAATACAGCAATCTAACATGTCTAGAAAATTATAATGACGGAATTTTATTTACAAAAATACCCCCCCGCAATGGTGTATGGAAAAAAAAAGCATTTACAATGATATGAAATTAATTTTAGTATGAGACTCCCACTCACAAGCAGAAAAAGCAAATTGAGCGGATGTTATAAAAGAAGTGAGAAATTTTTTCGAGAAAGAATAATTCGAAAGTATTCTCACATCTCCAAAGAACTCGACTTTCTCCCATCAAAATGGAGAGGTGATGTTAAACCCGGAGATGGTCGGGGGAGCAAAAATATTAGAGGACTAATACGTATGCGTCCACTAGTTACCAATATAAGAGACAGAACTTATTCTTACCTACCTGGGCTTTGTTGACTTGCCTTATTGGGAACCCAGTAGTGTTTTCTCAACCAGGAGGCCCTAGATCAAATTTTAAATTAGCTCCTTTTACTCGACACAAAAGCACAAAATCCATCCACCTTTCTCTGAATTCCAACGAAGACAGCCTTTTTCTCTCAAACCCTAATATCTGCTTGAGGAAAGAGATAAAGACTTGAAGTAAGAAAAAGGCTCACCTTCGTGGTTTTCTTTCTGTCACATCGTCTATATCATGATTGTTAAAATGCCGAACAAGTCACGAAATAGTGTTTCTTCTTCTTCTTCTTCTTCTTCAATGGCGGCACCACATTGCAACTGACAGAACTGGATTCTGGGACAAAGAACTGACCGCGAACCATGTAGCCTTCAATTGACTTACATAATGGGTGTATGATTGTAGAAACTGCCATCTCGCCCTGAAAAATCTTTAGCCAATTCAGACAACGTTGCGTATCACCAGCCAGATGAGTGATGCCGCGTCATATTATTGAGGCACCTCATTTTGGGCACCCCACCCGAGAGCATAGGGAATGACTCTTTTCTTTCGACGGACCGAGTTCGCTGATTAGGATCGTCTCGCACGCCCCCTACCCTCTTCAAGAAAATAACGCACGTAGAGTAGGTGTTCATTAAAGTCTATGATAATTATTCTTATTTAAAGGATGTTTTATTTGCTTTCATTATTTATTTACTATGGATTACTGCCTTATTTACACCGAGCTTAGCGGAGAGTAGATGTCCTCGGGTTCCTTCACAGATTTTAGATACCTTGAAAGACTCCTAAAACTTTAAATGATATATTTCCATTATTCAATTTTCAAATTTTTCAGATTTGAAGATATAGAATGAACTTGTTTTTTTAAGATTTAAAAATCAATTTTTACTGTTGAGATGAAATTAATTTCCTTTTCTTAGTGGCTTGACAATTTAGTAAGACAGGGATGGTTTAGGAGAGGAAATGAATTATCTACCCTACGATTACCAAGAGAGTGGGTGAGGACTTTTAAAGGAACACTCTTGCAGCGAGGGGAACAGTAAAACAGAGACTGAGAGACATCTAGAAATCAGTTGGAGCTTGTAGCATAGTCTACAATCTTTCCAGGCATAACAATTCCTAAAGGTTTGGTTGAAATCGGACCAAAAGTGACGGATCCTTAGTTGTATGGATGGACGGACACTTGCTTAATGATAAGATTTAGGAAGACGTTCTATTAACACTTTCATTATCAACCGAAACGTACACCTCCAAAATTAAAATTCTAGTGCAAAGGTCACTGTTTAAAGTTGTGCCTATTATTTAGTAACTTTGTACATCACGTTTTTTCGTCTTTAAAAATTAATTTTTACAATTACATGATCAAAAATAAACAGAATTGAAGATTATTGATATCTCATTATTCTCTACTGAATGTGAGCTACAATACTCATCATGGTTGCTATACCCACAACGTTTCGGTCGCTGTACTCTTCGGCCCTCTTCAGGTGCCTTGTCATACTCTGGAAATTCCGAATTTAACCTTTTATTTGAATCTTGGGGATAGACTGTTTTCATTCCACCATCCCCGCTTTGGGGCGCTCGCATCAGCTACTCTTTTGCCATTTTCTCAGGTATTGAAATCCGGACTAGTTGTGAGTAGAGCAACCAGGATGAATATAGTAGTCTGCAATGTGTAGAGAAAAAGAATAACAACACCTCATCTCGGAAATATAGACATATATTGATATTTCATTTATTCAATTTTATCCTGCCCTGTTTGTGTTCATTTTTAATGACGCGAATAAATTATGGTTGTCAATTTATTAAAATGTTCGCTCTTTGCAAAATACCAACGATAAAACAAGCTATTAATGCTGTCAGTTTTTCCAGAAATCGTTTCTGTAATACGGGACCTGCAAACGGTTAAATAGTGATAGAAATGATTTAGAATTTGCCACTTGCATCCAATTCTTTCCTTGTTCAATCGGATTGGCAGTTAAAGAGAGATAATAGCTCGGAATTGTTCAGTTCTTCAACCCATCCATCAGTGTCACAGATTTGGTCGAGTTTGGCTTACTTCCAATTCAACAGTGGAAATCTTTGAGTCCAGCGCTGGACCCTCAGACAATAAGGAAGAAAGATTTGACCACAACTAATGTCAATATTGGGAGCTTATTGGTAGAGGGCTATTTAGTCAGGACCTGACTCACAAAGGACCGATATAAACATTAGCATATCCTTGATATACTAACACACAATAAACGGAAGGAAAGACAAGGAAATCTGATATACAAACATATTTAATATATACATAATATACATACTAGTATTAGTGAAAGAATACTCAAACGTACCCCAACAGCTATAAATATTCAGATGTTATTCTATTAAAAAAAGTTTGTAAAAAGGATACAAAAATGAAAAAGGCTTACTTGCTGATGAAAGAAAAGTGACAATAGATATTTGTGTTTACTGTTCCATGGTAGAAGCCGGAGACAACGTCTATACTGTTCAAAGAACTGAGGAAAAAGAAATTGTGAATAGGCTTCAGACCTTTGTGGGGTACCTAAGAGACACACCCATTCTCTATGGGAGATAACTATTTATTGCCTTCGTACACCAGGATTTACAACTTCATAGTTTGTAACTGAGAATAATCATTAACACTCCGAATTTTGTTCAAACAATTTACCTCCTTAGTATCCTTGATAATATTCTCCGTCAGCACGGAAATCCCTGACCTACCCCTCTCTATCGTCCATTGCTTCCGGCATGTCTTCAGAGCTACATCCCGTATCAGCACAGAGCTGCTGTATGTAGGTTCGAGCTGGTCGTCCCGCCTTTGCTCGTCTATGTGAAAGGGTCCACAGGAGTACATCACTTATGAGTTCGCCCCTACTTCTCCAGCAGTGTCCCACATGTCTGGTTCATCTAACTTGGATAGTTTTCGTCATGGGTGGTAGGTGGTCGTATAACTGCTGCTTTGTGGTGTGCTGTTTCCAGGACTTTTTTTTAATATTGCTCGTAGCGTTCCTGTGTAGTTGCCGTCAAGCTTTTTCTCCATTTTTTTGTTAGCGTCTATGTAGTGTATCCATGTAGCAATATCGATACGACCGCTACTTGAAAAAAACTGCATTTTATTTTATCGGTCAGGTCTGACTTCCATATGACCGATAGCCTATTGATCGCTGTCCATGCCTTTGCTAGTCACGTGTTGATGTCTGTCTCGGTTGATGAGACACTGCTTCCTAGGTAGGTGAGCTTCTCTACTAGTTTCAGAGAGCTACCGTTTAGTGTGGAGATGTCGCCTGTTTGATTAAAGCATATATATTCCGTTTTGTGTGCACTGACATGGAGGCCTATACCTGCAGACGCTCGTTCCAGACTATGTAGCAGGGTTTCGGCTTGGGCAGGTGCGTTTGCCAGAAGCGCTATGTCATCGGCGTAGTCGGTATCGGTAATTGTTTGTGCGGGGCACCTTCTGCTTCTTTCCTTTGTTAGCTTGAAACCGTTGTCTTTCATTTTATTTATAGATGTTCTAAGCACGTAGTCTAGACAGATGATAAAGAGGTATGAGGCTAATGTGTCTCCTTGCAGTACACCAGCTACAATGTCGAAATATTCTGTGTCTCCATCCGAGGAACGTGCTTTTACTTTTTTGTTTCTATATCATTATGGCTGTGACGGTTTCTTTGGGTAGGCCGTGGGTGAGTAGAATTTGCTTCATCTTTCCTCTGTCAATGGAGTCAAAAGCCTTGGTAAAATCGACAGATAATATTGTTGCCGCTAGGTTTTTTGCATGTACACCTTCAAGAATTCGACGGATAGTTAAAATTTGTGATGTCGTGGATCTATTCCTCCTGAAGCCATTTTGGTTCTTCCTAAGTCTGTTGTCAATTTTGGGTTCTATGCGGTTGCGTAGTAGAGCATTGTATATCTTGGCCGTTATGGATGTAAGAGTTATACCACGGTAGTTCTTGGCTAATCAGAGGTCGCCCTTTTTAGGGAAGGGGGGATGCATCTCTACGTCCATCAGTCTATTGGGTTTTGATTATATACAGCATTACAGTGTCGGAGCAGTATGTCGTCGAATTGTCTGGTCTTCCATACTTCTGGGGGTATTTCATCGAGCTCTGCTGCTTTTCTATTTTTAATTTTTCTCGGTACCGAGTACAATTCTTCTTGTGTAAACTGTCCTAGTTTGATGTCTAATTGATTACAAATAATTTTCGTGATTGGTTCATGTGTAACTTTCGGAGGTTTTCCGAGTAAATTTTCGAAATATTGTTCCCACAGGTGTATTCGTTCTTGTGGGCTGGTAGCTTTCAGTTTAGCTTTGGCAGTGCTCTTCCTTCTGCTCACTTCGTTTACCGTCTGTCATGCTATTCTAGATTGTCTATCTTAAACCGAGTCTCTAATCTTATTGATCTGATTTTGTATGCATTTTGTTTGTTCTTTTAGGTATATGTTAGCTAATTCATTTTGTACCTTTTTAAGTTTCAGGTCATTGATATTAGTTAGGTTCTTCCTATTGCATTTGGAGGCAGTTTTCACGTCTGCACGCTTTTCCTTAACCACTAATGTCTCCCATGGGACTCTAGGTTTAGTTCTTTGTTTAGTTGGTATGCATTCTGCTGCCGCTCCTAAATGGGCATTGATAAAATTCTCACATTTGTCATTCGGAGTATGTGTTTCTGTCTTCTCCTGTAGTGCATCAAATTTGTTTTTTAGCGTTAACGCATATTTATCACTAATATCCTTGTTATTAAGCAGGGACCAGTCAGAGTGTACGGTTATTGTTGTTCGGGCCGCATTCTTTCATAGGCTCAGAACACAATATTCGGTTGATTCATTCTTGAACCTTCATCAAGTCTATAATCACGAAGAAAACAGGAAACTATTCTTTTTAATAAAATAAATAAATGATGACCCAAAGATTTAGTGATTGATATATAGGTTGTATCGGTATGCTTGGTGGTAGGGAATATATTTAATTGAGTTTCCACTCACTGAGGTCTAATATAAGCATAAGTATATGCACGATATACTAAAACTGAATAAACGGGGAAAAAAGACGAGAAAAGATAAGCTCATTTAAATATACAGAAACATTTAATCTTTTACATAATATACATACAAAATGCATTGACAAAAAGGATACACGAATGTGTCCCAACATATAAAAATCTACACATATTATTCTATGAACAAGCAGTATTTGGAAGGGGTACAAAATTTAAAAAAAAAACTTATTTGACAAATACGGTTAGTCTCACCATGTGGCTCTCTGGTAAGACATCAAGTCCACTGTACAAAGAACTGAGGTTAAAAAGGCCGAGAATGGGTTTTTGAAACTGTCATGTGACACCACACGAATTAACCAACGGCAACCCACTATAAGGAAGATAATTATTTATTGTCTCAATTTGAATTGAAAAAAAACGCTCTTTTTGAGCGGGAATATCGACAGCTTAAATTCAAAATGTAAAAATAACATGAAGTTTTTCCAAATTTCTATTGCAAGAAAACAGAAAAATCTATTTTCATATATCATTGTTATATAACAGATTGGTGGAAATTGTTATTTAGCTTAAAACGTATTCGAAAATTCGTTGGATGTCATTCGGAGTGATTAATGATGTGTAACGATTTCGAGGTCATTTGAGAACTTGGTTTTCAATGGCTTAGAGAAAGTTACGTGATCAAATGATACAAGGAAGTCAGAATTTGAGAAATAAGATTAATTCAGTCAGTCGGAAATCGATCGAGAATTCCGTCTTTGTTCCACCGATTCTCTGTTTAGTCGGACGGATGATATAAAATGGAAATCGCCAATAAATAAATAAATTATGTACATTTAAAAATGTGTCTGGTTTGTTCATCACAATATAGAAGGATTATAAAACAGTTTGGGTTTGTAAGAACAATGAATGAACGAGATGATACATGAGAAGCGACTCGATGACACAGAAGAACACAAGAGAGGAGGTAGCCAATGGGTGGACAGAGAAATAAGGATATTAAAGTAGACAACGTAACATAAAATTTGAATTAGAGTCGTAACATTATAACCGAAATTGGCTTTTTTATTGGTGAGGAGTGTTTGTGTTTTGTTTACATTAACTTCGATATTTCATTGGTTGACGCTGATTATACCACTCTTTTTGACTTCAACGTGTGGACTTGCTTTCAAGTGCCCCCAAAGAAAGGGTCATAAGTAAGTAGAGCAGTTGTTATGATATTGTTGTAGAACGAGCATTATCACAGTCTCCAGACAATTGGGTAGCCTCAGTTGACAAAAAAAAAAAAAAAAACGCGACATGCAGCCCTTCCTCAGTACACCTCTGGTCAACTCGTTCGTTCTGTCAGTCAAAAAAGCTGTTCGCAAAGAACAACAACGACTCGCTCCTGCCACTGGCATGCTCTTTTATGCAAGTTCCGGATTATTGAAATTTACATGCGTAGTAGATTTCTTCTCGCGAGAGACGAGATCGGCCCACGATAACTTCTGCTTCCAGAAGTGGACATATTTTCCAGTGCTTGACACGCAAAGCATAGGGGGTAAGTTTCCTCTCTCGCTACAATATTTTTTTTTTTTTGTTTTGTTTATTTTTTTATTTTTTTTCCTGAACTCAACACTATGTTGACTTGATCTCAGCCACTAAGAACATCCTTATTGATATTATTAAAAAATTACTTCCGCCATTACGGAAAGAAGATAAGAATTCCGAACTTACAAGAAATACTTTAAAAAACTGTTTCCCACAAAAATAAATAAACGGTCTTTAGTAAAAATCCAAGGTTTTTGCTACTTCTTTTAACACAAAAACAATGGTTCGCTTACCTGATGGAGACAGAGACTTCTTCGGTATTGTTGCTGGAGTTTTGTTAGGGGATTCAGAAACAACATATTTCTTTATAATCTGCCTAGACAATGTACTTCGAACGTCGATAGATCTAATAAAAGAAAATGGCTTTACGCAACAAAAGCAAGAAGCAAATGATATCCAGCAGAAGCAATAGCAGACGCAGACTATGTAGATGATCTAGCGTTTATACAAATACATCAGATCAAGCTGAATCCCTGCTGCATATCCTGGAGCGAGCAATAGGAAGCATTGGTTTCAACGTGAACGTGTAGGATTTTCACTTCTACATTTTTTTAAAAACCGTCGATAGTCACATGGTGCAAAAATTCTAGTAAAATAGGATCCATGATTCACTCATTCCCGAAATAAAACGTGGTGGACATCGGTCAATTAATTAGTTACAGGAAATTATTGGACAGAGAAATCACGTGCCTTGTATCTCCAACTACGTCCGTGCATTTGATTTTGTCCCGCGCAAAATTAATCTTGTGTTTGGAGCCGGTCACGTCACATGACTACCTATATATATTCTACACTTTCGAAAGCTCGTTCTCCCATTCTTCGCTCTCCCAGCTGGCGACGTATAGCTCAAGACACGTAACATGGATGCGTATATAGTCTGCGACTATTTTCCTCTTTCGTTCTGCTTTACGGCTGGACGCGTTCCAGTCTCACGCACGCGCACGACCTCAAACATTTCGTCGCATCTCGATAGAGACAAACAGTCAACGTGGGAGAATACACGGCCCTCAAAAACACATTGCCATTCTCATGAAATACTAACTCAACTCACGTATGTAGTCGCACATGACATTTCTTATATTTTAGTTTCTCGCATGCACCTAGATAATTATAGAACATAATCGTAAGTATTCTGACATTCTTACCCTTTGTTTCAAGCAAAAATAATCATTCATCATAATATTTATATTAGTTACACACACACACACATACACCCACATGCACACATACGAATATTTAACAAACTATATTCGTACATTTATACTGTTTTTGTAACGTTTCCTTTTTTTTTTTGCTAGTTGATATATAATTTTTTTTTATATTGCCTTGTTGTGAATATCCTTTTTTTTACATCGTTTATATTGTTTGCATTTTAACAACATCACCACCACAAACACAAATAAAACAGAGTTAATGTGTTTTGAACGAGCTCCACTTTAAGTGACAAGCCTCTAAAATTAGTAGACAAGTTCACAAACCTTGACAGCAATATCTCATCCTCTGAAAGTGATGTCAACATACACCTAGTGAAGGCGTGGACTGCTATTAGAAGGTTATCGATCATATGGAAGTGATCTATCTGATAAAATAAAACGGGATTTTTCCAAGCCGTGACTGTGTCAATACTACTGTACAAATGCACCACATAGATGCTAACAAAAGGCATTGAGAAAAAGCTAGATGGGAACCGCACAAGAATGTTTAAACAAATCCTAGAAGCAACACCCCACAAAACAACAGCTATACGGTCACTTACCTCCCATCTCAAAAACCATCCAAGTGAGATGAACAAGACACGCGGGACACTGCCGGGGAAGCAAGGATGAACTCATTTGTGGCGTTCTCCAATTGATCTCTACTTTTGGACGAGACAATTTTGGCTGTCGAGCAAGAACTTAGTTACGTCAGCTCTGTTCGGACACATGATGTCGTTTGGAAGACCTGCCGGAAGCAATGGATGATACTATTATATACAGAAATCTCTTCTGATTTACAAATACATTTCAAATTAACTCACCAGTAAAAAGTATAAATAAACAAACAAATAAAAACTCCATGAGAGTATGTTTCAGTTGCAAAAAGGGTAACATTAACCGGATGTTGTTTGAACGACAGCTCATAACAAAATCAATAAAACACGTCGTTGTGCATGTTGGCTACGCGCATCCATCCGGTTGAAATGTAAAAATAAATTCACAATCAAAAAAGTCCTGTTTTTTTTCAACCAATCACGAACTTTCCCCACAAAGTTTTTTAGGGCTGATTCGATCGCAAACATGGCTATAAAACGGTCAACAAAAGTTCACAAGAGCAGTCGACACCGAGGGGTGACGCACTTCGGCCGGCCGTGGTTCGACGGCACAGATCTGGTCGGGTGTGTTTTGTCTCTGGCGGCGGTTACTCGATCCAGGCTGACTGACGTGAGCGCCGAGGAAGCCCAGCATTCACGTTACGCGACCGACGCTGACATATTCCTTGAGCCTCAAGGGACCCACATTAAAAAAGACCTTGTGCCATACTCACGCGTACATTGGGCTTACAGCAAGTACCGTCGACACCGGGGTCTGCTATCAGAGAGAATCGTCACGCGTCACATTTCGGACAAGATCAAAGCTCGCTAACGCCTCACCTACTCACATCAAAATCAACATACCATTCAATCAAGTCCCCGGCATTTCTACCATAAGATCTAGACTGCTCATAGCCTAACGACCCACGCGTCAGTACTGTGCCAAGACAGCCATGAACATTAACACCACTCACCTACTGACCTTTACCAGATGGAAGAAGAGAGCCTGTATCCTTTCTTATCTACCGACTTTTATTAATTTGAAATAATCGAAATTAAATCCAATCCACTCGTCTCTTGTAACTAAACGCTTATCGATAACAATAGGGACGGATGGAGAGAGATTTAAAGAGAGAGCGAGAAAGAGAGTCAAGGAAATCCATACTGTTAGCGCAACTTGATGATGATGATGATGATGACGATAATGATGATTTTTCTAATAAAAAGCTAATGTGTTATATACATTAGACCCAAATCCCCAGCATTAGTTTATAGCTGCCCCCAGCAATCTCAGACAGACGAACAAAAGTATCAGCCCCACATTTTACAGCGGTAAATAAATTTTATACTTTAAAGAATTTCACGACTGACAAGCAAAAAAGCAATGTAAAATTAATACTAAAACATCTGCATTTTTTGTACACAAAGTTTAATATTCACATAACATATGTTTTGTAAACTATTTTATATTTCCAAAAATAATTTATAAAAAGACAACGTCTGTTTCATCTCAACCTCCTCTGATTTGTTTTTATGTTGTACCTGTTTTATTTTATAATTAATTTCAATATTAATCTGTTAATCACTGTACGCGGATAAATTTCCGGCAGCAAAATTGTGCTACATTTCGACACGAACTCTTCATGACATCATGTCACGTGACATCATTCACGTGACATTTCTTGTTACATATGTTGATTGCGAAATTTTTGAGGGAAAATTTCTTTTAAAATGAATTTCGTCTTTTATTACTTAACTTTGATTAAAAACCATAATCCACCAATTTTATGGTGAAAACCCCAGTCGCGTTGTGGCTAACACGTTAGACTGTGACATCGAAGTAAGCGAGTTCGAACTCCAGTTACGCTATTACGTTCACTTTTGAACTGACACCCTAAGGAAAGACATGAACTCCCTTATCCCTAAACTATGGGTTAAATAATACCATTACTGTTCTTCTACAAGGATGGCTTTGGCATTAGCTATCCGATGAAGGTTGAAATGCTATTAAACAAAGAAATCAAACCAAATAAGATTTTTTAATTTCTAAAATCGACATTTTTTGGTGTCAAAAAAGTGCATCTTTCTTAATGTATAATTTATTCGTTGTACCGTAAGTCGAGGACAATGAATTTACACGTAATATCAAATCCGAGAACATTATTATTTCGTTTAGGCTTTTTAAAATGTTTTTATTACCACCCCTTCAAGTTTGGAAAATAATGAAATTAAATATTCATTCAAAATAATTATAAATGTTTTGAAGGTTTTCGCGGGTATCTGAGATATCCAAACAAAACCAGAACTACCTTCCCTACGCCACGTTCGGTGAAAACAAAACAGTAAACTGATATGATTAACGATAAATCAAACTTTCTTTGAATTTGAATAATTATTCGAAACTAAATTAGCGATTCTACGTCGTTTATTTTTAATTATCTTACCACTCATATGAATAAGAACTGCCAGTATTAATTAAAACAGACTTAAGTAATTGACGTTTAGTAATAGGGAAGATGTTTTAGTAGATTGTTTGTTTGGCTTTTATGGCATATCAACCCTTGTATGTTATTTAATGCCAAATCCTCTTTATACATATATATCATAAATTGAATTACCATGACTTGAAAATCCGGTAAGGACTGCGTGCGACATACTGCTAGTCATTGGCGGAGATATGAATGCACAAATCGGGGAAAAACAGAAACAACAAATACAGCCTACACAACACGTCAAACAGGAATGGACAACATCTAATTGATTTCATGATAGAAAATAGATTAACATGCCTCGATACAAACTTTCAAAAAAGGGAGGGAAAATTATGGACCCACACATACGCGAACAAGAGTAAAGCACAGATAGACTACCTCTTTATAAACAGAAAATGGAAAAATAGTGCGATGAATTGCGAGGCATACTTCACTTTCGAGGGTGTGTCCTCCGATCATCGAATAGTCACGGCCAAAATACGTCTAAGCCTACGAAAAAACGCCACACGAACAGCGACAACTAAGCACTATGACTGGGCCCTACTTAACAACAGAGACATTAGAGACAAATATGCATTAGAATTAAGAAACAGATTCGAAACACTACAAGAGAAGACAGAAAAAGTTACCCCAAATGACGAATATGAAAATTTTGTTGAAGCACACCTAGAGGCGGCATCAAAGTGTATCCCAACAAAAACCTAGAACTAAATATAGAGTCCCTTGGGAAACGTCAGAGGTTAGAGAAAAACGTGCACTCGTGAAAACTGCCTCCAAAAGCTATCGGAAGAACCCAACAAACACAAATGCCCGAAAACTAGAAAAGGCACAATATCAATTAGCAGGAATATATCTAAAAGAACAGGCAGAATACATACAAAATCAGATAGGTAAGATTAGAGACTCGGTGGAAGATAGACCATCCAGGATAGCCTGGCAAACAATAAACGAAGTAAGTAGAAGGAAGAGCACAGCCAAAGCAACATTGAAAGCTGCAAGCCAACAAGAAAGAGTAAAACTGTGGGAACAGCATTTCAAAAATCTACTAGGAAGCCCGCCGAAAATAACGGATGAACCGATCACCAGAATTATCAGTAAGCAATTAGACATTAAACTAGGGCCTTTCACCAAAGAAGAACTCGACTCGGTTCTTAAAAAAATTTAAAATAGGAAAGCTGCAGGGCTGGACGAGATCCCCCCAGAAGTGTGGAAGACTAGACAATTCGACGATATACTGCTCCGGCAATGCAACGCAGTCTATAGTCAAAATAGGATAGAAAGATGGATGAAGGGATGCATCCTTCCTTTCCCTAAAAAAGGCGACCTCGGATTAGCCAAGAACTACCGAGGGATAACACTTACATCCATAGCAGCCAAAATCTACAATGCCCTACTACGAAACCGCATAGAACCCAAATTAGACAACATCCTTAGGAAAAACCAAAATGGCTTCCGGAGAAATAGATCCACAATCTCACAAATATTGACCATCCGTAGAATCCTTGAAGGCGTTCGGGCAAAAAACCTTCAGGCGACATTACTATTTGTCGACTTTACCAAGGCCTTCGATTCCATACACAGAGGGAAAATGGAACTAATCCTACTAGCATACGGCCTACAAAAAGAAACCGTAGCAGCAATAATGATTCTCTACAAAAACACAAAAGTGAAAGTACGTTCACCAGATGGAGACACGGAATACTTCGACATTGTTGCAGGAGTACTATAAGGAGACACGCTAGCCCCATACCTCTTTATCATCTGTCTAGACTACGTGCTTAGAACTTCGATCGACAAAATCAGAGAAAATGGCTTCGAGCTAAGAAAAGAAGCAAAAGGTACCCCGCAAAAACAATCACAGACGCCGACTACGCTGATGACTTAGCGTTACTGGCGAATACGCCTAATCAAGCAGAGACACTACTGCATAGTTTGGAACGAGCTGCAGCAGGCATTGCCCTCCATGTCAATGCGCACAAAACTGAATATATGTGTTACAACCAAACGGGCAACATTACCACACTAGACGGAGCCTCTCTGAGGCTAGAGGACAAATTCACCTACCTAGGAAGTAGCGTCTCATCAACAGAAAACGACATCGACACACGACTGACGAAAGCATGGACGGCTATATATAGGCTCTCAATCATATGGAAATCAGACCTGACCGATGAAATGAAGCGCAGTTTCTTCCAGGCAGCGGTTGTATCCATACTGCTATATGGATGCACTACATGGACGCTAACCAAACGGCTGGAGAAGAAACTTGACGGCAACTACACAAGAATGTTGAGAACAATATTGAACAAGTCCTGGCGACAACACCCTACGAGACGCCAACGGTACGGCCACTTGCCTCCCATCACGAAAACTATACAGGTTAGACGAGCCAGACATGCCGGACACTGCTGGAGAAGCAAGGACGAGCTCGTAAGTGACGTACTCCTATGGACCCCCACATATGGCCAAGCAAAAGCAGGACGACCAGCCCGAACTTACATACAGCAGCTATGTGAGGACACAGGATTTAACCCAGAAGACCTGCCGGAGGCGATGAATGATAGGGAGAAGTGGCGAGAGATGGTCAAGGATATCCGTGCTAGCGGCACGACATGATGATGATGATGATTAGATTGTGTCGACAGCGCGTCAAGAAGATGAGGGTGGTCTCTGTGCTTGGAGCAGATATTAGGTGTCGCTGTATGGTCAGGTTGTAGATGTTGCTGGAAACGGTCAATGATGTGGAGGCGTTGTTGGCAAAAGCTGGATGATCGATGTTGCGGTTGTGCAGTACTTTGGTTTAACCGGGGGGGTCGAAGTCACCTTGAAGTGTTGGTGCTAGTCCGAGCAGTGAGTCGCTCGTAGACTAGAAGCTACAGATGCTGGTTGCAGAGGCTGTGTGATCGATGTCTCGGTTTGTTCAATCCTTGGTTTAACCGGCGGTGTGTCGACGTAGCCTCAAGTGTTGATGCTTGTCCGAGCAGTGAGTCTAGATGCTGCAAATGTTGTAGTTTGGTCGTGCAAGAACGGCTGCTGGATTCAGCTAGAGTTGGTCTGCAGTTGGTGCTAGTTGCTGCGTCGTCGTCTCATGGGGAGCTAGTCTGCAGGTGCTGGTAGCTGGAAGGTGCAGTGAGGAGACCAAGAGTGATCTCAAAAGACTTTCTGAAGTTAGCTCTTAGAAGAGCAGTTGAGAATGGTGAGACCTTCTGAGATTAGCTCTGAGAAGAGCTGTTTGAATGAGAAAAATAAAAGACTGTGATTGGTCTGCTTCGCTGTGTTGGGTTCGCGGCTATGGTTGGTTGGATTCCACGTCTTCTGCTTCGGCTGGTGGTAAGGATACAGACTCCACGTTCGACAGCTTGGTTTGTTGGTTAAAACGCAGACCTCATGCTGCTGGGAGAGGTAATGGATTCCTCTCCGGGTTAACTTTGTCTCTGCCTCCCACCTGATAGGATTTGACACAAGATCAATGACCCGAAGGTCGATTATAGTGGGCGTTGAGGGAGAGGGGAGTCGGGCTCGAGCCGAGACACGAACCTTGGTTTACTATGCTGGTCATCATCGCCCATCCGAAGCCGGGAGTCTTTCGGCTTCGAATCTGTCCTTGACTTTGAACACTGGGCCAGGCTGATGTCTGGATAGTTGTATTTGTCTTTGCCTCCCACTAGACAGGACTTGACACAAGGTCAATGACCCGAAGGTTGATTATAGTGGGGTTAAAAGATGGGCACGTCAGGCTCGAGTCGAGATTCGGACCCTGTTTGACTACGCTGGTCATCATCGCCCACCCTAAGGTGGCCCAGCTTCGAATCTTTCCTCGACTATGAACACAGCGCGGAACCGAAGCCCGGCTGGCTCGTTAACTTTTTGGTTGTTGCGTGTGTGCTTATATAGCCTCAGCCTCTGCTACTCCGCTAGTCGAGGGAAGTATTTCTGTGTACAGGAAATCCCCTTAAGTTATAATGAGATACTTCATTATACTTTGAAGAGGAACTTTTAAATATATTTTAGCCTGTGGTAATAATTTTGTCTTTGAAAGACGAGCAGAATTAACTCCTTTCGAAAAAATAGTTTGGTTGTTCATAATCGAAATTCTCTCATGACGTATGTTCAATGTTTTGTTGTCTAACGTCACGGGTCACTTAGCGTTTTTCTAAACCGGATATTTTGAGTATCGTAGACGGGACGGCTACGATAAGACTATATAACAATTAAATCCGTTGTAATTCTTTGGTTTATCGACTTTTCCACTAATTTTTATGATCTTGTCAGATTTACCAAAAAATATCATTTCTCCACAGCATTGAATATAATTTTTAAGTCGATAGTTTAAAAGTCATTTAGAACTAATTTGGTTGTACGCAGTTAAATACTTTCAAATATTGCTATGTATCACTAACAATTCAATTAGATATTAGTCATTTGTTTACACACACAGCTAAATGGTTCAGAGATCTGTTTCTATCAATTCAATAATTCATAAGTCGTTTGTTTGCATTCAGTTTAAATGTCAAACAGTTTTGTATTTGGCCGATAGATTGGACCCTATCATGTGCTATCACTCCGGGGAAGAGTGAACCTGGGAACAATGACAATGAAGGGCTGCCCAAAGCTCGAGGACCAGAGCCTCACCATCAGATGTTTATGTATATATATATATATACGATATTTAGGATATTCGCTGGAGACGGGTCTTACAGAATTGCTCCACTTTACCCTTAATCCATACCTTATAATACTGAGTGTTAAGCAAGGCGGCATCAAGGACCATTTTTTGAGTCTTTGGTATGACTTGACCTGGGACTGAACACTGGTCTCTCGGATCATTGGCCAACACTCTACCAACTAGACCAATGACTCAGCATACATATAAACAGAAATATATGCATAGATACACACACACACACACACACACACACACACACACACACACACATATATATTTTTTTTCCTTTTTTTTAAAAAATTTTTTCATCATACAACGTGTGAAAGCACGTGCGATACCATGTCCTCATCAGCCACCATCCAGGGGTGATAACACAGTTTCGGTAGCTCAAGGCGGTACTGCCACTCCTGGCGCTACCGAGCAGCTTTTGCCACCGGATAGGGTATTTAAAAGAAATATATATCTATGTATACACAAGATCAACTAAAAGCGGACATTACATTGGACGTTCGTTCATCTTCATTTTGGTGCAGTTTGTGATTTAAAAAAGCGTTTACTTACGGCCGTGAGATGTCATAGCAACCGTTTCTTGATTTTGCGTAATTACACGAGAAAGGTGGTTCCACGTGCATAACATTCGTGTTGAAATCCTTTCTATATCCGTTATCTATTCGGTTCGTTTTCTTTCATACATATATATATATATATATAAAGAAATATATATATATATATATATGTGTGTGTAAAAAATGACCATGAAGACAATTAAAAACTTTAAAACAAAAAAATACAGAAATGTAGTAGGTGTATTTTAGAACCCCCAACCGACTTGTCTGGTTTTCGTAGAGTTCTCACTTTTTAAGGGTGAATATCAACATTAGTATATGTGTAATATGTGAAATATACTTAAATTGGACCCAACAGAAGAAAATATAAACTCACTTGCACATACCAAGAACATTTAATATTTCTATACACAATATATATCTACAAATGGTATTAGAAGAAAAGAATACATAAACCTGTCTAATCAGCTAAAACGATATACATACTGTTTCATCAACAAGTAGAATGTGAGAAAAGTATACAACATAGAAAAAAAGTTTACTTGATAAGAGTAAGTAAGATCGCAATGTAACTTTACCGTTCCTTTGAAGAGCCAGAGACAACGTCTCTATGGTTCAATGACCAGAGAAGAATATAGATCAAAAATGTTTATTTTAAACCGTCATGTGATCTCCTACAAGGTCTCTAATGGGATAAAAGCTTTACATAAGTTTTTTTCAGAATGATAGTGTTTTGAAAATATTCATAAAAAATTGAAGCAATTTAAATGTTCTTAAAGACATAAAATTCTGTGTTTTTAAAACATGAAAGGGAAATTCTATTGAATGCTTTTAAATTATTGTTAACCACGAGTGATAGTATTCAATATGTTGAATGTATGTTTTTCTTTGCAGAAAAAGAAATGAACACAAGTTGTTACGTATAAGTTTGTTTTTTTTTAAATATAAAGAATGTTTCAGATAAATTGATATCATTTTGTAATCTAATAACTTGACCAATTTTCATTCAAATGATCTCTAATTTTAACAACAGGTGTAGAAACAATTGAAAATTCAACATTTAATGTTTGAACACGTTTTATTTCCCAGTGAATGGCATTTTTATACCTAAAAGGAAAAAAAAAACTCTAAAACATTAACAATAAAATTATGTATTATTTCAACTCATGCTGTTAAAATTTGAGATCATTTAAACTAGAAATGGTCAAATTATTTGATTAAGAAATTTTTTCAATTCTTCTAAAACACCTTATACATCTCAAATGATATCAAATCTTCTGAAACATCCGGTATTTTATCAATATATATAAATCCAACGAATAAGACAAGATAGGAGAAAACTCTTGGAGTTTTGATGATGTTATATCAGCGTATAGTTGCAAAGAAAGTACAAAAAAAAAAAAAAAAAACAGCTGCAAAAACGAAGACACATAAATTTTTAACAATTGTATTGTAGACAAATGAGTAAAAATTCCAAATAGCAGGGTTTGTAAAAACGTGTTGATATGGAATCATAAAGTTGAAAAATGTCCTATGCTTAATAGTCGTAGGATTGTTGGACTTACGCATACGCGGTCAATCAGATGTTACAGGTGCAGAGAGGAGGGGGGTGCGGTGATTTACGAGTTAGTCGCTTCCTTCAAAGCGGAGAAGAGGAAGGTCAGTGTGGGTGACGTGTGGTTTCGAGTTTCGCCTCTGTTTCTCACTTTCTCAGTTGGAGTTCTGGTCCGCAGACTGTCGTCTGTCTTCTTTTGATCCTTGTCCGCCGTCGAGAAATGTGTCTTTTATATCGTTTTTCTCTTCTGATCGGATCAGATTGGGTTTTCTTTGTTTTTTTTACCGCGAAGGTAACGGATTGGCCGAAAAACTACTTTTAATTATTTTTATTTATTGACAAATTTCATCGACATTTCGCTATGCGCCGATCCGATACACAGAAACCCCTTTTCTCTATTCTGAAGAAAGTCCCAGCACCGATAACATCCGGTGGGTGAATGCTCTCGTGGGCGCCAGTTGCAATCATCATTTTGTGTGTACGATAAATTCGAAAGAGATCTCTTTCGGTCATATAACAATGAGAATGTATTTTGGAGATCAGAATATGTGGGTGAATTTGCGTGAAGAAGAAAGAATCAATTATTTAGTCATGTAATACTTCGATCGTGACCAATCTTAAAGAACGTTCATATATTGCCTTATATTTTTTAACTATGTTCACGGAAAGACTTTTACTGGAAAGAGAGACGGCTGGGTTTTTAGGCGTGTCAGTTTTCATGTCACAGCTGTCGACTTTGCGAGAGCCAATGTCGGTAGTTCTTGTCGCTACATTATCTTACTTGGAAATATAGTTGTACTTTGGCACGTCTGTTTTTTGCTTTTTTTTCTTATCCCAGTTTTCAATAACCATAAACCTTGATTCACGTCCTAGTATCAATTCTCTTAGCCAAAGGTAATCAAATATTTCCCTGCAAAGCAAAAAACAATTAATTTTTGAGTATCGTTAATTGAATTCTGAAATGTCTTTTATCTAATTCTTTTCATTTTTACAGTTGATTTGGTTTGGTTTGGTTTCTTGGTTTAATGACATATCAACCTTCGAAGGTTATTTAATGCCAAGATCATTCTTGTAGAAGAACAGTAGAGGTACTATTTGACCAGTAGTTGGTGGGTAAGAGGCTTCATACCTTTACTAAGGGTATTAGCCCGAAAGTGAACGTAATATTGTGACTGGAGATCGAACTTGCTTACAACGATATTGCATTAGTCACAATATCACTTGGAGTCCCTCCATTTTCACAGTTTGCTATGTAAGCTGGGTATATTTCTTCATAAGAAGGTGTTCTAGGTATAACATTCAACAGCATCTGATGGTGAGGCTCCTTTCTGGAACTCTCGGAAATGCTACGTACCAATTCATTGTCATTACTTGAAAATGATCTTGGTGAACAGAGTTCAAATCTTGAACGAAGCATTTTGTATTTCACATTTCACGCTTATTCCATCGGAGAAATTATGAATCTAACTCGTCCCCTCCAGTTAAGAGTAAATAGAGGGCAGGAAACACTCTTTAACTCGTCTCTTAACAGCTATGGATAAATAGTAGGACAGACTGTGGTCTTTAACCTTGGTACAACTATTATAGAAGAAGGAAAAGTCTGAATTCAAACTAGTAATACTCCGCTTACAAATTGGCATTCTATCGCATTCTGCTCGTTGCAGAGGAGTTGGGTAAATACATACTTCCAGGTCGATTCTGGTCTAAAATGGTTCGGGTCCTATCTAGGAGTCGAATTTATCAGTATTGGATAGAAATATGGGAAACCGTGTAATTATATTCAACTAAATGATAATATTGTTGTTGGAAAGATAGGATTGTTGTTGGAAAGATTTGGAATATAAGAATGATTATTATTAGTTAATGAAACCGTATGATTGCTTGAAAATTATTGTTGTTATACAAGAATGTTTGAAACCATGTAACTGTGTGCAAATAATTTTTTATTAAATATGAATAGTTTCTTGAAACCATATAATTGTGTATAAATTATCAAAATTAGATAGGAAACACGCTGGAGGGGCTTAGAATACGTCTGCAGAGGGGTAAGATTCCCCTCCCAAAAAAGGCACACCCTTGGCATTACACTAAACTGCATCTGATTGTGAGGCTCCAGTTCTGAAGATCAGGATTGTATGGAGTTCCCCACCCCTACACAGTTCTTTGCAATTACTCCCACGTCCATTTTGAGCGGAGAGGCAGTGACTTTTAGAGTCCTATTAATGGGTCAAATAGATCTATTTAAAAACTGTTCATATTTAATAGGGTCGTGAAATTCAAAATTAAAGTCACTCTGTCGGCGAGGCTTAGAATACGCTGACTGTATCTCCCTTCAAAGGATTAAGTCCCTCGCCGCCAAAAAAGGTCATATTGGTTTAATGGTATATCAACCTTCGTGGGTTATCTCATGCCAAAGTTATCTTTCGAGAAGAACAGCAAAGATACTATTTAACCAATAGCTGGGGTTGAGATAAGAGGGTTAATGTCTTTCCCAAGGGGCATTAGCCCGAAAGGGAACTTAATAATGCAACTGGAGTTTGAACTCGCTTCCTTCGCGGTTGCAGTTAAGCTGGTACACCACAGGGATAAACTAGAATTGACTTGGCTTTGATACTCAACTATATATCTGACAGTGAGGTTCCAGCTCTGGAGATTTGTGAAGTGTAAAGTTCACCTTCATTATCACAACTTCCAGGTCCACACTGACCCGAAGTGGGGTAGTACCAGTCAGGAATCCATAAATGGGCAAAACAGATCTTTTTGCAAATTACTTGTATTGAAAGAAATACTTGAAAGCATACAACTTTATAATCAATTAAAGTTAATGTATTTTGGATTTGAGTCGATATGTTTTCTAGATCTAAATTAATGATTTGTATTTGATTCAACTCCTTAATATAATTGTTTGTAAAAAAATGTTATGATACAACTAGACAAAAAAAAAATGTAAATACGAATGTACAATGAAGAGAATTCCTTAACTTCTAGACGTGAAATAACCCTAGACGAGTTGAAATGCCATTAAAATCAATCAACTCATCATTAGTAAGGGGTAGGGGTGATTAAAGTAGATATCGAGTTTATAGCAATTCTGATTCTATGGTAAAATAAATGTTTTCGATGTTTTGCCGACATTTTTTTCCTTCCAGCAAAAATAAGGAAAAACATAAGAAAATTTCTTATTATTATTCGAATTAAGTTTTAAAACAGAATAAATTTTCCGGCGAAGTTTTATTCCCAAATATCCACGGATTACATCATCCACGGATTACACCATCTGCAATGAATGGGGGTCTGGAATATATCAATCGCAGATGATAAAGTTCTCTTTGTTTGTTTGTTTGTTTGTTTGTCGTTGATTTTTATTTATTTATTTATTTATTTCCGTAGCTGTGGTTAAGATAAAATACTGATAATTTATGGTCAGAATAAATTACTAATTTTCTCCTTTTTCATTTTCATTCTGGTACGATTCAATGGATATATATTTCAAATCCATGATATCTTATTGCGGCCAAAAATCTCATTCAGGTCTTTCATATATCATCATCATCATCATCATCATCATCAAGTTTTGTTGATTCCACGGATTCCATTCTCTATCTCTCTCTCTCTCTATATATATATATATATATATATACCGTATAAAAGAAAAACATTTTAAAATTACTCATATTTTTTGTAATAATATTTATTTCGACAGACCCTATATTTTTTAAAATATAAGCTCTGCCTCTTTAGACAAAGAAATAATGAGAAATTTCGAATGAAGATTTAGAAAAGACCACAAAATTCTGGCCACCCTAACCCAAATTTACTTCTTTTTTTTTTTTGTAAAGACCAGACGATTTGTTTTTCCTGTCTGGTTGACAAATGACATTCAATTCCTGTATCAAGATGTATCAATTTTTGGCTTCTCTTTCCTTTCCTCCTCTTTTGTATGTAATGGCAAACAAACTTTTAAACCCAAATGAAGGAAATAAGTAAAAAATATAGAATAAAGGAATAAATGGATTTGGAGTGAGAAAATTATCTACTATAAATTATCTATTATAAAGCAACTTACATTGATATTGATAAACTCTTAACAAAATTATATTATATTTTAAGGTATTGTATTGTATATTAATACTAATTTCTCAAAAAAAAACAAACAAAAAAAAAAAAACAAGGAAATTGTCATACCAATATTTAAATTCTTATTCAATGTAATCGATCACATTAAAAGTAAAAATAAAAATTATACCAGTTACTGTCAAGACATTATCTAAAATTATAAACAAATACAACATTATATTATGTATCCTCAAGATTAGAATTATATTCATATTATTACTAAACCTCAGATCCTTAAATCATAGATAATACCATATTAAGAATTATCATAACAATTAATATTACTATTACAATTATTACTACTAATGATCAAACCTATTAATATTATAAACTAATCATCCACTCTTTATCATTATAAATATTAATAACATCAATGCCAACAAAAACAAAAACAGACATCAACAACTACCACAATATATTATTACTTTATATTAATAATTAACTATTAATAATTAATACCAATAACAAATCATTCTAATTAATATTAATAACTATTACTCAGTACTATAACATAATAACAAAAATATCCTTCATGATATGCACTTTGTAATCATTACAAAATATAACCTTATCTTGCTTATTACATAATTTAAATAATTAAAACTAGTTGTTTTCGATATAAGAATTAATTTAGATCATATCTTGAAATATATATACTCAAATCCAAAATACATTAACTTTATATATATATATATATATATATATATATATATATATATATATATATATATATAAAGCCTAAAGTCATTTTACATAAGCTTATATCTATTTTATGGCGACATTTAAACATCAAGTCATTTCTTTGATTTAGTAATTTACTGGTATTTCTATATTTTGTAATACTAATCTTTTCTTCTAGACAGAGATTACATCTACTCCCGATATTACTTGGGGTAGTTGATCTTTTAATAAAATTCCACCGAACTAGTGGTGTAAGGCCACTATTCTTCAATCTCCAGAACTGTTTAGAAAGGGCTGTTTGGTTTCTTAAGGAAAATATATCGACCATAGCTCTCCGTAGGTCGACTGAACTGCATCCAATGTTCGCGCAGAGCTGATAGATGTAAGTCTTTGCTGGTCAGCTAACGCTTTCTATGTTTCTATGTGTAAGAGTCCACAGAAGAACGTCACTTATGAGTTCGTTTCTACTTCCTACATCATGATAATGCCCGTCCTCACACAGTTCAATTGACTAAATATTTATTAAAGAAACTCAATGAGGAAAACTGCTTCATTCTCCATAGTCTCCTAATCTTGCTTCTTCTGATAATCACTTATTTAGAGGATTACAGAATCATTTGGATGGTCTTAGGTTGACATTAAGAGAAGAGATTAAACACAAGTTTGTCTCATATCTTACATCAAAACCTAAAGAATTTTACAAGTGTGGTGTCAATAAACTTGTTGACAGATGGAATGAAATTAAAGAAGGCAATGGCGGTTATGTTAATGATAAGATATTTCAATAGGCAGAAGTTTTTTATTGATGATATATACCCTTAAATTAGACATTACGTTCATTCCAACTTGATATACGTGATGCTTTCAATAAGTTTCCAGACGTTTTTGTACAGGCATTTAAAATTGTCGTAGACTCTTGAAAATTCAGTATGTTATTGCTATACATCTTATGAGATGACTGACCTATTTTTATGATTTCAGGCTCAAATGAAGAGCTACAGCAGCAATTGGAATACACCCTACTAAACCTGATTGTCACAGCTGGTCAATTTCAAAAATGCAATCTAGACGTGAGGAAGAACGATATGCAATAAAATTCTCTTTTAAACTTGGAAAAAATGCCGCCACAGAAACGTATGGAATGCTTCAGACTGCTTTTAGACCATCTTGCATGAATCGAGCATGAGTTTTTAAGTGGCATAAGAGATTCAAGGAAGCCAGGGAGTCTGTGACGGATGATCAGAGGTGTGGGAGCAGTAAGGAAATCAATACACCACAGTTGATTGACCAAAGGGTTCGGGTTAGGGTTACTATGTTGAGGTTTTAAGGGAGTTCAGCAAGAGATTCCTTGGGAAGAGGCCAGCACTTTTCAAATCGGGTCAGTGGCATTTCCACCAGGACAATGCACTTGCCCACAACTTCATCCTTGTCACAGACTATTTGACCAAGATGGGCATCAAGACAGTTCCTCAGCCTCCCTATATTCCAGACTTTGCTCCCTGTGAGCTCAGAGGCTGTCGTTATGAGGCAATTGATGAGATGAAAGAGGCTGGGACGAAGGTCATTGACACGCTCACACAAGAGGACTTGCAGAAGTTGTCGGAACGGTACAACAAGTGCATTGCAGCCGGAGGAGATTACTTCGAAGTGGACTAGAGTTTCATGTGTCTACTATCAATAAAAGTGACCATACAAAAAAAAGTCAGGAAACTTATTTAATGATCCTCGTATCTCTTCACCCAATCGGTGAGGCTTTGAATACCCTGATTCTATCCCTCTGCAAAGAGGTAAGACCACCACCCACCAACCCAAGGGCTGTCCTAAATATGACACTAAACTGCATCTGATGACGAGGCTCCAATTCGGGAGATACGGGGACCATAGAGAGACCCCTTCATTGGCATTATTAGGTCTTTTCTGACCCAGTGTTGTTGCAGCTTTCAGGTCCCATGTACATGACAAATTAATCTGTTTAAAAAGGATTCGTATTTGACAAGAACGTGAGCAAAAATAAAAAAAAACCTCTTCAGATACAAATATACAAAAAAAAAATGATCACTTGGAATATTCGGACTACTGATCTCACCTTCATTGTTATAGTCACAACGTTTCGGCCGATATGTCTTTCGACCTTCTTCAGGTGTTTCAAGACGAACTCGAGAGCCTACAAAGAACCGCGAACCGAACCCTTTATTTAATCCACAGGAGTCGACTGTTCAGTCCCAATTACAGTTAAAGATAACCAGGAATATTGACTCTTGCTTAACTCTTGTACCCGGTCATGTTTAACAGAATTGGAGCAGTCTACGGTCGTGATTAAATTAAGTGTTCAGTTCAATGTTCTGTGTAGGCTCCCGAGATCGACATGAAACAATGGCCTAATAAGTAGAATGTTCGCCAATGATCCGGGAGACCGGGCTTCAATCCCCGGTCGAGTCATACCAAAGACTCAAAAAATGGTACTTGATGCCGCCTTGTTTAACATTCAGCATTATAAGGTAAGGGTCAAGGGTAAAGTGGAGCAATCCTGGGAATGGAGTAGTGCCCTCTCATACACCTTGGTGTAGTAGTTATTGAAAAAGGAGCCTTCGGGTTATCCCCAAATTAAACCATATAATTGTGTATAAATTATTTGGTTTGGTTTGGTTTCTTCGTTTAATGGCACATAAAACCTTCACGGCTTATCTGATGCCAAAACTCTCCTTATGGAAGGATAGTTTGGTACTATTTAACCTATATGTGGGAGAATAGTAAGTTCATACCTTTCCTAAGGGGCATTAGTCCGAAAGGGAAAGTAATAACGTGACGGGAGTTTGAACTCGTTTAATATGGTGTCACAGTCAAGCACGTTTTTCCTACGCACTGGGACTCTCCCCACCTCCATAAATTATTTGTTAGATAGGAATACTTTATACCATATAACTGCTAACAAATGATTGTTCTAGTCAAAGAAACTTTTTTTTCAAAGACTGTAGTGAAATTTTGACAATTAGTTATTATAATGAAACTTTTACAAATGAATTAAATTTCAGCATTAAATTACCCATTAAGAGTTGATATGCCATTAAATAAATAAACCGAATAACTATATCGATGTTTTTCATTTGTTTCTTGTTCATATAATTTCGTAATACATCATCCAAACTGTAATAACTCAACACAGTCAATTGCACATCAATAAATATTACATCGATAATTCTAAATTGTTAATCTCGAAGTCAATCAACAGAAAAGAAATCATCGAATGTTTTTAACATCCTACTGAAAAATTAACCTCTAAAGAAACCAGATATTTAAAAACTGTTTCCATTTTTTTATGAAAACACAATGTCACTCAATTAATGTTTCGGTGGATGAGACATACGGTCCAGTTACGCTGAGAGCCCCGGTTCCCATCAGATCACCGTTGTTAAGCAACGATGAATTTGGTCAGTACTTAATTGTCTGATAATGTAGAAACAGCAGATACAGCAAACTTCATAAGGACAAGGCCTGACTAAACAAAGTTCTATAAATAAAGTTAAGCAACAATCAGCCTGTTCAGTACTTAGATGAGTGACCTCTTAGAAAGAACAAATACGGCAACCAATCTGAACCTTGAGTGCCAGACTGAACAATGCTCAATAAATAATCAGTAACGATGAGGCTAGTCAGAACTTTGATGTGTAATGACGTAGGAACAGCAGATACTGCACGCAACCTAAACCCTTTGTGACAGACTAAACAAAGCTCGGTAAAATAACATTCACATCAACAATCAACTTGCTTATTGTCAGGCCAAGCTAAAATCACCAGTTCCCGTATCGTAGCCGTCTCGGCTACTCAAACCAACAATCCCTGGTTTACTTATATTTAATAGAAGAACTTCTGTACGTGATAAAACAGAAGCTGCTTCACTCAGGCCCTAAATGAAGCAGCCCTGTCCTGCAGACAGTGACAGCGACCACAAAAATAAGAGCGCGGCTGGCTCAAGGCCCGTAGGTGAGGTATCTTCTCCGCTCTCGCTTCTCAACGTCAAGGACAGATTCAAGACTGAATGGCTCTCAGCTAGGTCACCTGCAGTCGGGCGATGACGTCATTGACAAGCATTGCGTAGCACTAGACTCTCGGGGTTTTGTTCAAGCTATGATCAGGCATACGAGCCAGACTCATATTATATATCAAATGGGTCCAAGTCCAGCAGTAGGCTCATCTAGCTCATATAACTGAGTGAGCTAATGACCAGTATAGCCCTAACAGGACTCGAGCCTCAGCTCGTGCCCGACATCCCCCATTCCGACACCCACTGTAAAAAAAAATCTTGTGTCGAGTCCTGCCTGGTGGAAGGCAGAGACAATTAAAAAGATTTGTACCCGGAGGAGAGGTATCTGTTCCTCTCCCAGCAGCAAGCTGTCAAACGTGGGGTCTGCGTTCCTACCACCAATCAAAGCAGCTAACGTGGAAACCAGCCTATCTCAACTGCAGACCCAGCACAGCCGATACCAGCTTCCAACCAATCACCGCTGCTTTCTCATTCAAATAACCCTTCGCAGGACTAATTTCAGATAGTCTTAAACCAGTAATTTTAAGGACTAACTTCCAAAGGTCTTTTGAGGATCACCTCTGGTCTCCTCACTACACCAAATATCACGAGACGATAACGTAACAGCCAGCACCAACTGCAGACCAACTTCAGCTTCACTCAGTAGCAGTTCCTGCACCGTCAATAAACAGCACCTGCAGACCAGCTCCAGTTTCACCAAGCAGCAGACATCTGAGCGACAAAACTGCTCGGACAAGCATCAGCACTTCGAGGTCACATCGATACACCATCAGTTAACCAAAGATTGCATAAAAAGTACATCAATCATCAACCCTCTGCAACCAATGCGTCCACATCTTCGACCGTCTCCAGCTACGTCTACAACCTGACCATATAGCTACTCCTACGATCTACAGGAAGCACCGAGACTATTTTCAAGACCATTCTAATCATCTAGAGCTGTCACTGAAAACTTATAGACAGCTGGTTCTACAACATTCTACAGCAACGACTTCCAACGTCTCGGAAACGCTATACAACACAAACTTTATCCAGCAACTGCGATTTTACACTCACGCACATCTTTCGTGTGTGATTCGCTTAATAAAAACCTAGCATTTAAACTTATCCATTGTCCTTGTCATTTGTCTAATCCTATGTCAATCAATCACTCACGTCTCATTATCATTTACAAAAGTTTGCGGGATCGATGCTATTATTGGGGTCCAGCAACACAGTTAAGCAGTGATGAGCCTGTTCAGTACTTAGATGAGTGACGATGTCGAAAAAAACCGGCAATATTAGCAACCTGAGGCTTCTGTGCAAGGACAAAGAAACCTTAGTAGAGAATTTAAGAAACAATTAGCTTGGTCAGTACCTAAATGGCTGATCACTTAAAAATAGAATGTAGTGCAAGCAACTTGATGTCCGTGTTTTAAACAAAGCAAAGATTGCAGAATATCAGCAACAACCGCCTTGCTGATGGTCAGGTCAAGATGAGAGTACTGATTCCCGCTAAATCCCCGAGGTTAAGGTGGAGGAGTTCTACGAGCGTTGTGACTAACGTAATAAACTACGATACCGTAGTAAGTCAATTCCAATTCTACTGGGCATTTTACATTCCCTTTTGTACGAAAACTATTAAGAAAGTTTTTTTTACGAATATTCTTAAGACAGGTCGAATATCTTTTATCCCCGTCCCCAGTTATGGGTTAAAGAGCACTATTCACCTACCTAGGAAGCAGTGTTTCATCAACCGAAAAAGACATCGACACGCGGTTAACAAAGGCATGGACAGCTATCGATAAACTATCGGTCATATGGAAATCAGACTTGACCGATAAAATGAAACACAGTTTCTTCCAAGCAGCGGTCGTGTCGATACTACAATATGGATGCACTACATGGACGCTAACTAAACGGATGGAGAAAAAGCTTAACGGCAACTACACAAGAATGCTGTGAGCAATTTTGAACAAGTTCTGGAGGCAACACTTCACAAAGCCCCTACTATACGGCCACCTACCTCCCATTACGAAAACTATCAACGTTAGACGAACCAGACATGCAAGACATTGCTGGAGAAGCAGAGACGAGCTCATAACGGATGTTCTCATATGGACCCCGTCATATGGCCGAACAAAAGCAGGACGACCTGCTCGAACCTACATACAGCAGCTCTGTGAGGACACGGGATGTAGCCCTGAAGACCCGCCAGAAACGATGAACGATAGGGAGGAATGGCGAGAGAGGGTCTGGGATATCCGTGCTGGCGACACGACATGATGATGATGATTGTTCTTCTCCAAGAATATGGCTTTGATATCAAATAACCCACGAAGGTTAATATACCATTAAGCAATGAATCCATACAACTAATATTCTAACTATTACAACCACCACCACGTAATGTATTTTTTTATATTTAGTAACGATTGGGATCGATAGGCTCTCGATCATATGGAAGTCGGACCTAACTGATAAAATGAAACGCAGTTTCTTCCAGGCAGCGGTTGTGTCGATACTGCTATATGGATGCACCACATGGACGCTTACGAAGCGGCTGGAGAGGAGGCTGGACGGAAATTACACAAGAATGTTGAGAGCAGTATTAAACAAGTCCTGGCGACAACACCCCACGAGACTCCAACTATACGGACACTTGCCCCCCATCACGAAAACTATACAAGTTCGACGAACCAGACACGCAGGACACTGCTGGAGAAGCAAGGACGAGCTCATAAGCGATGTACTCCTGTGGACCCCCACATATGGATGTGCAAGAGTGGGACGACCAGCACGAACCTACATACAGCAACTATGCGAGGACACAGGATGTAACTCTGAAGACCTGCCGGAGGCGATGAATGATAGGGAGAAATGGCGAGAGAGGGTCAGGGATATCCGCGCTGGCGGCGTGACATGATGATGATGATGATTAGTACTAGATATTGGCATAAGGTAAAAAAAAGATCCAGTTTAGGGCTTTATAATCCACGTGAGTCTCGAAAATGTCCCTAATTAAGATCTTTTGGGTCTATTTTTATCATCTATTTTAATATAGGACCTCTATATTTTTTTTATCTCGCAAAAGGCCATACTAAGTTTAACTCCATTACTGGCCTCTATAGACGATTAAAACATTTGAGCTATTTTTTGCACAATATTTGTAATCTAAAGTCGGGCGGTACACGAATGATTTATGAGAAATGGGTCATAAAATAAATAAACCTAAAAACAGCTGGAGACACTTTAAAAAGGAAAAAAAAAGTCGCATATGGCTTCAACGTAACTTGAAAGTCTGTAAAACGTGCGTCAATTTTATAAAGGTACCCTTCACTGAAACTTAAGAAACTGCCATTGTTATTTCCAATTCACACTTAGCACGTAAATCCAGACAAAAAACCGGCGTGGATCGACGCCAGCCACTGTTTCACGTAGGAGGTGAGAATGAGCAATCTTGCAAAAAGGGGCAAGCTGTTGCGTCTTGGAAGAATTTTATCTGGGCGGAGTCCTTACCATATTTCGAGCTGGTGGTGTGTTTGCCTTTCAGTACACGTCACACCTGAATTCACAGAAAACTTTCAACAAAAGAAACAAGATAAAAGAATAAAAAGGCAAAGTCTTTTGTTTGTTTTTTGTTTTCTTACGACGTACAATTGTCATACGCCTGCTGTGCATTCAGATGTTTTAACTAGAATTAGATAATAAGGTTTCGAAACACACACACACGCACACACACACACGTATATATATATATATATATATATATATATATATATATATATATATATATATACCTTAAACTAAGGGTAAATTTGATTCGGATAGATTGATAATGATTTCGTTCTCGAGCCAAAAGAATTATTGACCCTTTACCATCCATTCCATTCAGATATAAAAAATTTCAATTAGACCTCCTCTTCTAAAACTCTGTATCTAAAAAATACTAAAAAATCAATTTGAGTGTTTATTTCTCGTGTGACGAAACACCGTTAAAAACTTACGTAGCTGACTGTATCAATAGAATAGCAAGGATTAATAATTTTAAAACATTTTAACAATGATTTAAAAACGAGGATTCATTAAAAAGCATTTTAAAATGATTTACTTGGGCCCTCGGATACAGCTTAACAGTTCCACAGTCCAATTTTGACCAATGATATTTTGACTCAGTTTCCTAAAAGTTATCATTTGCCCCACGATTTAAATTATTATTTATTACTCACACGATGGTCAGAGTTTGAATACAGTTAGACTTGACGCAACACAATCATTCTATTCCCCATAAACTTTCATAGAGACTGAGATATTGTTTTTCACCAGTTCCACTTGTTGGTGTTCCATCTCAGGCTAAAGTTCAGGATCCCAATATTCTAGGAGGACATACCCTAGACCTAGATGCGAAAGAATTATGCCATAATGTCACCAATTTAGTCTTTATTTTTTATCGATATTGAAGATTGATTGATTTTAATAGCGTGCCTATTTTATGTTAAGAGGTTAGGGAATTACGTACATTGTAAGGTTATATTTATATTTCTTGTGGAACTGTTTCTTCAGAGTTTCTTTTAATATACAGTTATATGATATTAAGTATTCCCAATACAAATAATTCCAAATTTGTTCATTTATCAATATCCCATCTGAACCAATATCCAACTAGAACAACTTAACTTCTGTTTATCTTTACTTTCACAAACTTTCTTTTCATTTTTATTTCTGTGGTTTCCGTTTTAGTAGTTTTCATTTCTTCTCCCTTCTTATTTTTGGATTTCTGTAATGCGTATATTAGTGACCTTTTCGGCCACAATTAAAGCATTCTTTCCTTCTAAAAGGACACTCGTGTGATAATGAATCTGTCAACAGCCATAATAAGGATTTATTTTACGGGTAATTTTTTCTTTATGTTGTTTTTGCTTGACTGCATTTATTTTTGACGTGTAGCATTCTTTAATTCTCGTCGTGACGTGTCAAAGATTTTATATTCGTTCGCTTTCTTCTGCGACCATTTGCAGACTGATTTTAGGATTTTGTAGAGAAAATTCTGCTTCTAATTTTGCCATCTTTCAGTGCCATCAGTCCTTGTTAAAAAACTAAGCATTTAAACATATCAGGGGTAAGTTCTTTTAATTTGAACCTTTCACACTCTCTATTGACAATCCCAGCAAAAGTATAGTACCCCTCCCCACATTTTGGTCAGATTTAAGCACTCCCATCTTGTGTTGAATTTGATAGGTTTTCTCCCCAAATATTTTTTTAGAATTAAGACAGTTTCCTCAAACGACATCTCTCCAGGATTTCTTGAAAAGTATATATGTAGTGGGCATACTTTTCGTGTTCGCTCCTCATCTAAACGTTCATTCTGGATTTTCATAAATTCTATCATTGCTTCTGTGAAATCCTCCATGTTTTTTTATTGAGAGGAAATTCAACTGACCCAATAATTTCCAACTGTTATTTCTTTTTTGCAATTAAACAATTAAAACTAATGAACAGTTAAAACACTTGTTTTTAATAAGGTCAACCTGTTAAGCAGACTTGGAATTATGCGTGTTTGAGTCGTCCCAAATTTTGGTATTTCGTTGAAAATTTTTTAACGTTCGAGTCCTTCGTAGCCAGACGTTGGTCATGATTAACATTCGAATCTTCGTCACCGGATGTTGTGTCGTGAAATAAGTAAAATTGACACACATGTAAAATAAGAGATATTTTATTCTGAAGGGAATACGGTACACAGTTTGGTACACCGACTAGTGTATATAATCTTAGTCGTATCTGTGTACAGAAACAGTCAAAAATGAGCACTCCTCTAAATAATCCTCAGCCCAGTCCATCCGTTGGTGGTGGTGGTGGGGCTCCAGCAATTCCTCCACAGTTTTTATGTTTAATAGCATAACAACCTTCGTTGTTTATTTAATGCAAAAGCCATCTTTGTTGAAGAACAGTAAGGGCGAGGGATAAGGAGTTTCATGCCTTTTTTTAAGGGTATTAGTCCGAAAGTGACTGGAGTTCGAACTCGTTTACTACGATGTCGCAATCCAGTTAATTAACCATTATGCCACGGAGATTCCCTCACAGTTATATGGTTTCAAGTAACTAATAATAATCCCTAGTTATTATAGCTTCAACTAATTATTTTAAGTAACTTAATACGAATAATTTGTACAGTTATATGACATCAAGTATTCCTATCTAATACGAATAATTTTTAAAAAGATCTATTTGACCCGGAGATTAGAATATAACAGGTACTACCACTTTGGTCCGAGTGGACCTGGAAGTAATGGCAACGAAGAAAAACTCTACACTTGCCAGATCTCCAAAACTGTAGCCTCACCATCAGATGGAATTTATTCTCATACCCAGAAATCTCTTTTTGAGGATAGGGGTCTTACCCTTCTGCAAGGGATACAATCAGCGTATTCTATACCAAGACTATTTGAATTCATTTAGGAAGTACCTGATCTTAGCTTAATTCAAAAGATATAGGTAAACGTCTCGAAATACTTAGGTTTACCCTGAACAGATTTTAATGAAACCAAATTTTTGCTGGGGATGTCCCTCTTACTTTCAGTCAAATAAAAATCGGGACTTAAAATGATCACTTAAAAGATTGGCTCAAACCAATCCTCTTACTACAATTCATCTCATTGTCTCTTGTACTGTACTAAGCTCAGCTTTGTGTACATTGCAACACTAGAGACGGCTAAAGGTATAAGCAATATAAGCGGTTGTGTACTATCCAGCCCACCCAAAGTGCATTATTTGGGTGGCTGGGGGGTAATTTATGTCAGTTTACCCGTGCTGGCGTTTAAATTTTTCTTCCTCATTTTCTTGTGTGAACGATCAAGCATTCGCAACAGGCAATATTGTTAGCGGCAATACGGAGAGTCGTCCCCCAAATCAAATTCTGATTAGAACTCCATAAAGACTTGAGCTGAAACACACACACACACACACACACACACACACACACACACACACACACACACACACACACACACACACACACACACACACACAAGAACGATGCAAATGTGAGAGAAAATGTCTCTTTTAGCAGAATTGATTTAAATTATTTTATCATCTTTATCTTCCGATCTCTAATTAAGCGTAGAAGCCAATTGTGTCAGAAACGCTTGCATTAATTCCTGACCACTGACAATCACTTTTGGATTTTCAATGCTCAAAATATTCAGTGCTGAAACTTGCTGGAATAAATTCCAAGTAAAAAAATTTCAAAATCGTTTTTTCCTGATACAGACAAAAAGATTCGTTTATTTCATTTTATTTATTTATTTATTTATTTTGCTATAAAAATAATTAAATTTGAGGATCAACGGCAAAATTATAAAAATGGTTGAGTGGAGAGTAAATTGGCAAAAATAGCAAAGAAGGGCGAAAATCAGTTAACTGGTCAAGAAACGGTAAAAGTACTAAAATGGTAAAGTGCCCGTAAAATTTGTAAACATGTAAAATAGCGGTTAAATTATTAAAATAGTAGAACAGCGGTAAAAAATTTTTTAAAAAGCTGGCTGAAAAGCAGTGAAATTAGTGAAATGGCCAAGTGATTGTCAAAATTGTAAAAAACTCATGTATGGTAAAAGGAGTAAACGACATCAAATCGAGACGATTCTTAGATCTTACTGCAGTCTATATAAAAGGGATTTGAATAATATCCAGCAAAACAGCTGAGGTTCAAGGATAAAAGTAAAACCAGGTTTTCAAATTTTGACGGAGAAATTTTGTATCTCTTTTTTATTTTATTCTAATGATTTTAAGTCTTATTGCACAGGCTAATTGTCTTTTAATTAAGGAAAGAATGTCTTTGGTTTTGGTAAGTGAACCATTTAAATCTCATTGCGTACAGTTCAATAGAATGTACGTATTTTCGGACGGGATTATGTATGGAGGGGGGCACTTTTGTTCCATGTTATAACTGTACCTATTGCATAAGATCAAAGTGTCACCTCCTCGACATTTTTGTCGTCCCTTCAAAAAAAAAATAGATAAAAGAAATGAAAATAAACTTTACTTCAAGTTTGAAAATAAAACAGTAACTCCAGTCACACGGGCACCAGTTTTTGAAATGAAAATCAAACCCACGCGGACGTAGTTGTATACGAACTATGGGGTTCCAAAACAGCATATTCCAACCAGTGACAGTAAAAGACTAAAATCTGAAAATGTGTGGATTACTATAAAAACACCCTAAGAAACTTTTCACATCAAAAAGATAAGTAAGCTTCGGAAGACGGCAGTTTGGTTAACGACGAGAATACTCCAAATCTACCAACGCATCAATATAACTGATAGGTCAGCAACAGTTCGCTGCGACATCCAAAAATAACGACAGAAACACATTTCTTCATGGACTGACCACACAGCAGAATTAAGAAAGCAAGATTCTCGCCAAGTAACTCCATAACATCGCCAGAAAAATACACCACGTTCTCACACGTAAGACTTTTCCTTTGTAAGGACATTCTCGCTCACATACGCCTACACAGAAAGAACTTTTATTTCTACTCCAATATCTTATCCATATCTTCTTACATCCTCATTAATTTCGGATGATGAATTTCCGTTTGTTATTGTTGCAAAGAATTTGTTTCCTACTTTAATTTGTGTTATCGGGATCTTGTTCGCACAACCTTTTTAATCTTTTCTTCGTTTCCATACCTCTATCACTTGATCAGCAGGAAAACGACTGAATTTTACCCATTCTCTGTGAATAAGGCCGAATGAAGTCTATTTCTTTATTCTTAACTCCAAGACTCTTACACTGCAAAGTGATATCTGTAACTATGAGAATTCCTCAGTTATATCAAAACTTACCAAATAGAAAATGTTCATGAAAAAATCAAAATTTATAAAATTATATCTAACATATACATAGATTATATTTAACATACACATACATTCAAAGGAAGCACGCTAAGCATAACAGTAAATAGTTCAAGAAATGGAATCGTCGACCAGAGTTCAAACCTTGGACAGGGTTGTTTCTGGTTCATTTCACGCTAATGATCTTGGGAAAGGCATGAATCCATGTTTTCCACCCACCCCAAAAATAAAAGGAAACTCTGGGTTATTTAGCTTTGGATAGGTAACCAGTTTAGGAGAAGGAAATCTATAAATTCAAACTAGCAGTACTCCACTTAAAAATTAACCTTATGTCACATCCTACCCGTTGCAGAAAGGTTGTTTAAATGCATATTTAAGCGGCTTCAATTTGACAAAATGTAGACCAAAGATGCAGACAAAACAAATGTAAAAACTATGGTTCTATTGTAGAATTAGCTCAATTGTCTGCTTAAGGAAGTTGATTAGTGACCGTTAAATTGTGACATCATAGCATTGTTATAGCAACAGAACCTAATATAGAAGAAAAAGGAGAATAATCTTGATTAAGGACCTCTCTAATCCCTTGAAGACAGGGACTTTGTTGCCAGCGTATTTAGGGAGCATTAAACGCGACACTACTACGTAGTACACAGAATACAATGCTGTTTGGATTACTTTTATATATACATGTCTAATAATTCTATGCAAACAGAAAATCTTCTCTAAAGTGTAAGTCTCTTGACAACTTTTAAACCTCTTAGAAACCTCATATAAACGTATGTTCCATAAAGAATCTTTCTATCTACACACTTTTATTCAATCTTTCTGTATCTCATTTCATTATATATTCTTTATTTTATCAAGTTTTACTCCGGCGATAAAATATATTAAGTTTTGTGTATTGTCTTTATATCTATTCTTGATAGGAAACTGCATTTCTCCTTAACTAGACTGTTAACACATTACAAAAAAAAGCTTCATATTTATTTTAGATTTTAAAAAATTATAGACAACCTACGATACAACCAGCAAATAATGTTTAATGTTATCAAATTGCACGATAAATAGATGATGTCAGAATTTAATCTACATGTCATTTTTCGCAATGGAATTGGTTAGTTAGATTTACGTCGTGTCAATGCTTGATGGGTTATTTTATGCTGAAGTCTGTAGGTTTTGTTGGTATCACTTTGGTGGCGTTGGTATTACGATGGTATTTCGTTGGTAGTTATCCCCTCGCTAAATCTTGATGGAAAATAAAGGTAGTGGAAAAGAACGAAGACGTCGTTAGGTTTTTGAAGGAAGGTTTTAATGGCAGCATGAAGTATAGGTATTCTGCGAGGTCTCGTAGTAAAGAAAGAATGTAGGAAGTTGTTAGAGTGTATCATCTAATTTGTTTTTTTTTTTAACTAGAATCCTTTGGTCTAGAAGAATAGACCGAAGGGATCCATAAACTAGATGGCTCTCCTCATAATGGTTGATGAGGCTACTACTATTCGGGAACAGACGAATTGACGTCTGTTCCCTTTGGGGATTTCTGAGCGAGAGAAAGATTGGCGGGCTTTCTTCAATTTTTGGTGTTGCTTGGAAATATGGTTCGGGCTGAATAGGACAAGTCATCCTGATTGGGTGAAAATGTTCGGCGACTCTAACGGTCAAATTAAATTACGCGCCAAACAAAAATTTCAATTTTCTTTCTGCTACAAGTCAAAACAATAATCATGATCAATAATATACAGTACAAATTGAATATTACTAATCATTTTAAACGGGTAATCACTTAATACTTAGTGGCAATAATAATGTTTTAAGAGTCAATGTATTAATCAAGTTCAAAATTATCTCAAATATTTTCTCCAACAGACCTACTTTAGCCATTAATGTGACTCTAACACGTAATAGCTTTTTGGGTCAGAGTGGACTCGGAAGGAATGACAGCAAATGGGTAACGACAAAATCCCTTGTGTAACGTATTGTTTAAGCCTGCTGAAACATATGAAAAACCACAGAAGACTGAATTGACTTGGCAAAGCACGGCGTGGATGTGACCAAAATGGCCGCTCATTCCGCAGTCTGTTCATTAAATGAAAACAAAAGAAAAGGCCCCTTAGGAGCAAAGAGCCGATAACCCATTACGTTCAGACCCTAGAAAGAAGGGCTGTAACTCGTCTTGCTCAACATCTAACACTCAGGGCTACACTGCATGTACTGGAAACATTTTTCCTTTTTTTTGTGGAATGGTCTAACTTATTTGGTATATTCAAGGTTCCTTTAAAAATCAAATTCAAGGATCTTTTTAAATTGAATAACAAATTGAAAAATTATTGACGTATATAGGATCAAGTATATGTTTCTGTAGCCAATATATTTTAAATTTATTTGTTAATAAATATTGATATTGCACTTTGTTTCCATGAGAAAATTTGTTACACCCAAACTAAATTATCAATATTTCGAATAAGAATGAATATGATAAACCGATACATTACTCATGTAAATGTAAGTATATCCTGAAAATTTCAGCAAAATTAGGTGGTTGATACATATTATGAAAACTAACTTGCATAAAAGAACCTAACAGCAAAAAATTTACAGTCTTTCGTATATATACGAGGTGCATACGATAAGTTTCCAGACTTTTTCGTATGGGCACTTTTATTGATAGTACACATATGAAACTCAAGTCACCTTCGAAGTAATCTCCTCCGGCTGCAATGCACTTGTTATACCGTTCCAACAACTTCTGGAAGGCTCTATGGAAGTCCTCTCGTGTGAGCGAGTCAATGACCTTCGTCACAGCCTCTTTCATCTTCTCAGTTGTCTTATAACGACAGCCTTTGAGCTTAGGGAATAACCAAAGTCACAGGGAGCAAGGTCTTGACTATAGGGAGGGTGGAGAACTGTCTTGATGCCCATCTTGATCAAATAGTCTGTGACAAGGATGGAGTTGTGAACTGGTGTACTGTCCTGGTGGAAATGCCACTGACCCGATTTGAAGAGTGCTCGCCTCTTCCCAAGGAATCTCTTCCTGAACTCCCTTAAAACCTCAACATAGTAACCCTAACCCTTTGGCCAATCAAGTCTGGTCTATTGAATTCCTTACTCCTCCCACACCTCTCATCATCCCTCACAGACTCCCTGCCTTCCTTGAATCTCTTATGCCACTCAAAAACCGATGTTCGATTCATGCAAGATGGCCCAAAAGCAGTCTGAAGCATTCCATACGTTTCTGTGGCCTTTTTACCAAGTTTAAAACAGAATTTTATTGCATATCGTTCTTCTAAAGTGTCAGATTGCATTTTTGAAATTGACCAGCTGTGACAATCAGGTTTTAGTAGGGTGTATTCCAATTGGTGCTGTAGCTGTTTATTGGAACCTGAAATTATAAAGATTGGTCAATCATCTCATAAGATGTATAGCAATAACATACTGAATTTTCAAGAATCTACGACAATTTTAAATGCCCACACAAAAAAAATCTGGAAACTTATCATATGCACCACGTATACATACATACAGACATATATATATATATATATATATATATATATATATATATACTCAGGGTGACTGAAAACTAACTCCCTATTCTAAATTTTTTAAATTTATTTCTTGCGAAAATTAATTATAATAATTTTAAAAAAGGGAGTTATTTTCCCATTACCTTATATATCAACGATATAACGTAAATGTCGAGAATATTTGGGTTGTTGCAATACATACATGAAATATTATTTGTCATCGAGTTGTACTAATAGAATGGATTCCTTTACCTCTCTCATCATCAGCCTCAATCGTCCATCGCTCTTAGCAACTCCTCCAGACGGTATCCAGTATCCCGACAGAGCTGATAGATATAAGTATTTGCTGATCGGCCAAAACGACATGTCCATGTGAAGTAGCCCATAAGAGAACTTCCCTTATTAGGTCATCATTGTTTCTACAGCAGTGCCTAGCATGCCTTGTTCGTCTTACTTGGATGTAAGATGAACAAGGTATGCTGGTTTGCAAGATGGGAGGTTAGTAGCCGTACAGCAAGTGTTTTGTGGGTTGCTACTTCCAGGATTTGTTCAAAACGGTACGCATTATCCTTGTCTAGTTCCCACCTAACTTTTTCTCCAAGTACTTCGTTCACGTCCTGGTAGTGCAGTCATACAACAGTACTGACACGGATACATCTATGTTTTATTTTATCAAAACGATTACATTAAGATTATCAGAGAGACTAGTTGGTCGATGATCTATCGATAGTATTCAATGCTTTTCCGATATGTACGATGATATCGCTTTCAGTAAATAAGATTTTGCTATCGAGGTATGTGGAATGATCTACTAATTTCAGAGATTTGTCTTTTAATGTGGAAATGATTCCATCTTGTTTACAACTAAAGAATTCTGTTTTACCGGCGTTCACGTAAAGGCAAATCTCTCTTGCTGTCTTTTCCCGGTGTATTTGACTTGGGCTGGTGTATTTGCGAGATAGTTTCTGCGAGATACTGTCGTTTTCCCGCTTATTTTTTTAGTGTGACACCATTTTCTTTCATTAGATCTGTTGACGTTCGCATTACGTCATCTAGACAGATTTTAACTCGATACGGCGCGAATGTATCCCCTTGTAAGTCTCCTGCAACAATATCTAAGAGGTCAGTGCCAGTATCGGGTGAGCAAACTATTGCTTTCGTTTCTTTGTTTGTTTTGTTTTTTGTTGTTTTTTGGGGGTTTTTTTTTGTCGTTCAGCATCATTTTAGCAGTAAGTTTCTTTGGGGAAGACCGTATGCCAGAAGTATTTACTCTATTTTCTTTGTATGGAAACAAAGCCTTGGAGAAATCTACAAACAATTGTGTTGTCTCGAGATCTTTTACACGTTATCCGTCGATAATTTGACGTATAGACAGAATCTAAGAAAATGAATATCGATTTCACTGAAAGCCGTTTTGACCTTACCTGAAAATTTTTTTCAACTTCAGCAATGACTGAGAAGCAGCACATTAGAACCTTTAGCAGCTGTCACTGTAAGAGTTATGCATCAGTAGTTCTTAGTGATTCCGAGGTCAACTTTCTTGGAGACGGGGAGGATGCAGCCTTTCGACCATTTTTCTATTGTGTTTTATTTATACACAGCATTACATGATTGCAGAAGTATGTGGTCAAATCTCCTTGTCTTCCATACTTCAGGAGATATTTCGTCGAAGCATTTTTTCTTCAGAACTGCGTCAAGTTTAATGTCTAGTTGGCCATTAATAATTTCTTCGGTAGTGTTATCTGAGATTTCAATAGGGATTCCAAGCATATTTTTTTAAATGCTCTTTCAACTCCTGAAGTCTTTCTTCTTGGCTGGCAGCTTTTAGGAGGCGCTTTTTCGTCTGATAACTTCATGCATTGTCTGCTATGCTAATTGTGATTACTTGTCATCGATATAATTTCTGATGTTATCTATTTGATCTTGAATGTACTCAAGTTGTTCTTTTTGGTAAGTTTTAATTCTCTCTAGACTTTTAAAAGTTTCTGCGTATTGGTGTTAGTTGGGTTTCTTTTATTAAGTAAAGATTTTTTTTAAAGTTATCATCTCCTTTCCTGCTTTTGACTCCCTGGTATACGATTAAAATTTAAATTAAAAGTGTTTTTATTTTGTAAAATATTTACAGTGCCCTATGCAGGAAAAGGCATAGCAATACCACTATATATTTCAATTATAAACTAAGATAATAAAAGAAGCTAAAAACTCATTAGTCAGAATTTCACGTTGTCGATCCTCAGGTTTGCTAGTATTTACCTAATGTCAAACTCTAAGTCATAAGCTTTTATCCTATTCCATTATAGTTTTATTTGATCCTTTATATATATATATATATATAGAGAGAGAGAGAGATGGATATGAGCGAAAAGGATAAGACAAATAGAAATATTCGTTGTGGCGATTTATTTTTTAAATATTTATTTTATTCATATTTTGTCTAACCAAAGCTGAAGAACTCAGTTACCCTAATGTCAATAGCTGGGACTAGAGAAGAGGGATTTATACCTTTTTCAAGGGCATTAGAGCAAAAGTGAAATACAAACTTGGCAATATATATATATATACTCACATGCTCATATCACATGCATATTTTGGTCGTTGAGTAATTCCTCTTCATGTAATCTCTCTGTATAATGAAAGTGTTATTTGGCAATGCCCAAATCCTTTCCAAGTAACATGCGACAGGTTGTACTGAGTTACATGGTATCAAAAGCAAAGAACAATCCCCGACTTCCACAGCTGATTTGAATTCAGAGTTTTCTTTCTCTAACACCGGTCGCCTCGCCAAGGCTAAAAAGCCCGAACTACCCAACTATTTACCGATATCTGGAGAGAGTGGAGATGGATTTATGCTGGATTTAGCGCCAAGTGTTAGTATAAGTCCGAAAGGAGAGTATAACTTTATGGTAAACTAATCTGGGCTGAATAAATAACTACAATGATTAATCTGTAGAACAGTAACTGCCGCAAGCATCAGGGTTTGCCTGTTGACACATCCGTTTTTAGTGCAATACTATTGAATTGTGTTAAATTGAACCTTCAGATATTCGGCACGTATCAATTTACGCTATATAATCCGAAGGCGACACAAGGCTGACCCAAGAAAAAATGGGCCAGTTCTATGGAAAAAAAAAAGAAGCCTAACACCTGTGGCAAGCAGAACAAGAACTAGAAATTACACCTAAGTTTCCGATCGCTCAAGTGTGATATTGTGAACGCAATGTTAAGTCATAAAAAGCAGAGAGAGAGAGAGAGAGAGGGATAAGAGAGAGGAAAAGAAAAACAAACAAAGAAAAGAAATACAATGAAATGAGAAAAAAATTTCCTCGTCTTGTACATAGGAATTAAAAACAAACAATATTTCAGGAGACATGAGGGGCTGAAGCAGCTTCTCTAGCTTCACTGTTGTCTAATGAATGAAATAAAAGATATTATATCCCACAATTACCACCCTCCGCGACACACACACATACAAATACATTATCATTTACATCTTCACAATCCAACAACCTTTTCAGCAGATCAATCAGCCAGATCCTTTTTGCACAACTAATAACTGCTATCCCCTGTTTCTCTTCAATTTCAGTTTCTGAGCTTTTACTGAATTTCTTTCTTCTTTTAATTATTTTTAATATTTTTTCTTTTCTTTTTTTTAAGTGCTTGTCAACGAAGCCCACTGGCCACTCCTTTAAAACTATCAGTCCATAAAACAAGATGACGCAACAAGTAAAACGTTAGACATCTGTCACTTTGCTGGGGGAAAGCTTTTCAGTGGATCCACCAAGAACAAAAAACCAAAAACAAAACATTTATTGTAATTTTTAAAAAAAATTTTACTTATGAAAAAATTAACGGAAATATTTGAATATGTTTTATTACAAAGAAAATAAAAAACATATCTACATACATTTACACTTGGAAACACTCATGGTGCAATGTTATCGTGGTATAAAATGGACACGAAGAACCAAGTTCAAATCCTGGACGAGGCTGTTTGCATTTCACAGAGCTCTAATACCCTTAGAAAAGGTATACACCCAACTATTCTCTTTCCAATCATAGGTAAATAGTAGGGCAGACAATGTTCTTTTACCTGAGTATGGCAACCAGTCTAGAAGAAAGAAAACTCTGAATTAAAATCTGTTAAACTCGGTTTAAAAATGACCTTGTACCTTATACTACTCGTGCAAAGGGATTGGTTAAATATATATACTTACACTTGGTTTTCTTTAATTACCTCATTTTCTCGTAATGGTAACACGAAATTTACTTCGAGTATCCCCAAACATAGCTCTGTCGGGAGACAATAAATTCTTCATTGGAGAATGAGTGTGTCCGTAAGGTGATTCGTGTACTGTGCTGAAAAATCATTCTCACTTTCTGTTGTCTCTGTTCTTTGTACAGAAGAAAAGTAGTCGCTTACTCTGTCACTGAACAATAAAGTCAACATGACCATTTTACTGTCCATCATCAAGTAACCGTTTTCCATTTTTGAACCCCTTCTACTTACTGCTTGTCCATAAAACAATATGTGTATAATTCTCTCATGAGATGCATTTATTCATTCTTTCCAATACTACTTATATGTATATCATGTTTGCATTAAATGTTTCTATATGCATAAATGAGCTTATCTTTCCTTCCGTTTATTCAGTATTAGTATATCACAGATACACTAATGCTACCATTATTATTTTGTTCGCCCTTTTCTTTACCCTTTGTCATGAATTATTCTGGTGAGATAGAAAAATGATACACTGAAATACTATATTCATTAGAGGGGAATGATATCTCCATATATATTAAAATGTTCAAAGGAAAAATCAAACTACATTAAGATTTTTAGATTAAAAAAAGTAATAAATGTATTGGGATATTTGGTAGGAAGGAAGATATTTAGTTGAGTCTTCACTCTCCAAGTATCAATATTAGCATTGGTATATCTGAGATATAACAATACTGAACACAATTGAACGTAAGACACGATCATTTATAAATAGAAAAACATTTTAACTTTTATATACGTACAAGTAGTATTGTCAGAAAGAATAAATAAACGTGTCCCATTGTAGAATTATATAAATATTGTTCCATGAACAAGCAGTATGTAGAAGGGGTACAAAATGAAAAAAAAGCTTATTTGATAAGTATGGTTAATATAGCCACGTGACTTTAGATTCCCTGGTAGAGTCAAAACAATGTCTTAACTGGTCAAAGAGCAGAGACAAATAAAGGTCTCTGAGACTGTTATATGACCTCATGCCAGAATCAAGTCAGTAGATACACATAATATACAAGAGGTGCTAAAAAGAGAGCGGCATTTTTTTTTAATTATAGAACTGAAAAAACTCTGAGAACTTCATAGTCACAGCAAAAGGAACTTTGATTTAAAAGTCTCATTAAATTTATGTCAAAATTTCTCAAATATGAAGTTGTTATTATTTATATTCTTTACATAATTCAGACTATTTTCTTCGTTTTCGTTGTTATATTCATGAATTGGTCTCTCTACCTTCTATCTTTCTTCGGATATCTTTTGTCATAGTTGGTAAGTTTTGAAAGATCCATCATATAAACACACACACACACACACGGTAAGTTAATTAAGAGAATTAAACTTTATACCTATTTTGTAAACACAAAGTCCAATCAGAGTGAGATGATGATTAAAAATTCAGTTATATATTCTCATTGGTTGCCCAACACTTGAATGTATTTATCCAATCCCTCTGCCATGGGTAGGTGTGACACAAGGTCAATTTTTGAATTCAGAGTTTTCATTCTTTTAGACTGGTTACTTAACCAAGGTTTTAACCTTGTTTGTCCTGCAACTGACTCATAGCTGGACAGAAGAGAAGATGGATTCAGGTTTTTCCCAAGGGTATTAGCACGGAGTGAAATACAGCTTCATCCAGGATTTGAACTTGGGAAGCCAATTATATGTCTGATGACGATAAGTGTTATGCAAATGCACATCTAAGGTTGCCCCATTCGGGTAGCCTCATACTACACCCATCTCAGTAAATATATAAACACACATATAATACAAGGGCCTGATAAAAGGGGAAAAAAATATAAAATAAATTTTATTGAATTCTTAAAAAATTATGTGCTATACATAGAATGGCATGTATTTAATCAACTCCTCTACTATGAGTAGTTTTTAGGCTGAGTATAGCTGGTTTGAATTCCGTTTTTCTTCTAAACTGGTAAACAAGGCTAAAGAACCTATATTGCCCTATTATTTACTCATATCTGAACAGATGGGTTCATGCCTTTCCCAAATGTGGAATAGTATGTATGTTTCATGGCTTTTGATCATTCCCTTCTTAGTCAAAGTAAAAACTTTCCAGTATCTCATTATGTATCTCTACTGAATGGTTAAGTAAAATCCCTACTTACATTTAGTCGTATTCTCAAATGAAACATTAAAACTGATATGGCCTTGTAACTAAGGCTAAATGTTCTAATCTCATATTTCCACAACTTGGGAATTTTGTATGTGGGTAGAATTGGTACAACCATTAGTTACAAACGGTCAGATCCAAAATTGGTTGTGTCCAAAAATATCTCCACCAGACATCATCAAGGGTCATGACAGGAAGAATCAGATTTAGAAAATGGATAGGATAATCTTCATTGCAAAAGTATTACAAAGAATAAAAATATTTTCTTCTTCACACTCTCTTTGGTTAAGAAACGTCGAAGAAAATATTATATTGTTCTGTTTTCTAGGAATTTGTAAAAAAAATTTAATTCAGATTCCAGTCTTCTACATCTTCTTTTTGTCTCCAGAGTTTCATTTCTGTTTGAACACTCTACCTCATTGCTAGGACTTAGAATACTTTGACTGTATCCCCTGCAGAAAGATAATACTCCTACAAAAAAAAGTGGTATTCTGGGTATGACACTAAACTGCATCTAATGGTGAAGCTTCAGTTCTGAGATCAGTGGAGTGTTTGGGAATTACTACCAGGTCCACTTGCTGTGCCGGTTATCTGTGGGGAAATAACTCTATTTAAAAATCATTCATATTCAATAGGTCCGTGTGCAAAAATAAATAAATAAATAAATAAATAAAACAAAACAAAAAACTACAAAAATAATTTAAATATGAATGGACAAGGAATGTAATTCCCTAATCTCTAAGCCTAAAATAACCCTAGATGGGTTACTATATCATTAAAATCAATAAATCAATCTATCATTGAATTCTACTAGCTGATTCCGTTTTCCGTTCGAAAAACTATCATACCATGTACACCTTCTGACGACACCTGGACATCCATATACAAAAATATTGGGTCGAGACATATTTTCCGTTTTTTAAAAGCAAGTTGTAGCTACACATTTAAAATGTTTGATAATGTTTCAAACGTAACTGGAAATTACCTGATTGAAGAGTGCCGACATCAGTCATTCTTATTTCAGTAGTTGAAGAATTCACATCATAATTTAATCTATGATCTAACGCCCCTAAAATGGGAGTTTACGAATAACAAAAAGGCAACAGAAACAGTTAAAAACATTTCTAGTGTTTATGACAAAATTGTCATAACTGATCACCAAGTTCAAAACAAGTCGTTCTGGCAATACATCAATGAGTGATGAACACAAACCAGAGTTCTCATCAAACCTGGATCAAGTTACTGTAATATAATTGGTGGAATGCAATCCGCGTATAAGTAGTCGAGAATTAGCACTTGACTTCAACACTTTCCAATCCACAATATGATCCAACCAAAAGTTCAGCTTGCCCACTTTTCCTCTTTTTCAATCTACTGCCACTTGAAAAAGAGGAAAAGTGAGCAAGCTGAACTTTTGGCTGGATCATATTCTTAGTGAGAAGAATAAGAAAGATGGCATCCCTTTCAAAACATAGAAATTACCTGTTTCTCAAAATTATCTTTACAGGTTGCGAAAAATGGGTCGTTTTCGACAATGTTCTACACAAAAGGCAATGGATTGATAAAGATGAATCTCCACAGCCAACCGCAAAGCGGAGTTTCATGAAAAAAAACAACTTATGCTATCAATATGATGAGATCACCACGGTATTATCTATTTTGTGTTTTTAAACCACAATCAGACACTCAATGCAGGCTCCCAAAAGCTGCAACGTGTTCGTGAAAATCTTCTAAGAAAACAACCTGCACTCGTCAATAGGAGAAACATTGTGCTTTTTTTTTCATAACGCAAGGCTACATTCGCAAAGATAGACGCAGGAAAAAAATACTGGATTTAGACTGGTCAGGTTTTACTCCAATCCTATTCAGCAGGTCTTGCACTAAGTGGTTTCTATCTTTTTCATTTTCTACAAAATGCTCTGAATAACAAAAAAATTCTCAAGAAAATCAGGTGAAAATGTTTGAGGAAAACTTGAGCTCGAAACCAACTGATTTTACTTGAGAGGAATCAACAAGGTACTTGATGAATGGCAAGAGGTCATTCAAAATAACGGCGAATATTCTATTGATTGAAATTAATTCGTTGTTAAATTATTCATGAATGAAATATATTTTATTAAAACAAATCATCTATGACTCAACCACACACACACACACACACACACACACACAAATAGACACAGCTTTATATATATACTACACCAATTTAGTGAAATGGAATATTCAGGTTTTGCAAACAACTTTCATATTTCATATTTCTCGTTCGAATTCGTTTTAAATTATGACAGTTTACTCTGAATTCTATATCAATTCGAAATATGAAAATTATCTGGTAGTATTTCACGGACAAACCTGGTTTTCTTTAAAGTGCAAATTCTTTTAAACTTGAAGATTTTAATAAGTAGTAGTTGTAAAAAGATAAAAATGTTGGGGGAGTATCGAGAAAATAGTATTTATTAATGAACACTTTTGAAGAACTGTATTAGTAAACTTAATACTTTGTGGTGGTACCTTTTGCATTTACAAAACATTTTCGTACTTTCTCATGGAAAATTTTCAGTTGGACTTGCATCTGGGCTATTTTCCGGCCAATCAAGAACAGGTATACTTTTCTCTCTAAACCATTCTTTTATAGATTTCACTGTGTCGAGTGAAACAAGGTCTTGCTGAAAGATGAATTCATTGTCTCCAAAATTGTCTTTAGTGTATGAAATAAGGAAATGATCTAGGACATCTCAAGAAGCAGATATTTCCAACCGCGGTGGCAAACATGCAACCCCAAACCACAACGTATTGAAGGAATTTTATGCTATTTTTCACACATTTGGAATCATATCCCTCGTATGACTTTCGAATCTTGACTGATTACTGATGACCTGGTTCTATTGATCTCCAGACCAATTTTGATTATCTCTAGCTCATACTGAATGCTTTTGTTTCTGTTTCAATGTTAGTAATGGCTTCAAAATTGCTATCCTGCTGTCATATCTAAGCTGATGAAGTCTCTGAAGTGTTGTGGGTCGAGAAACAACGACACCAGTATCATTCCAAACTGTGGAAATTTCATCACAATTGGCAAAATGATTGAAAATAAGGATCCTATTCAGCTGATGTTCAGCTCTGGTTGTTTTGGATGTGGAACCGCAGTTAGACTGTTTTGAACAAGTACGTCTTATTATCTTCGAGATGGCAGACTAAAAGCATTTCACCTGAACAAATATCTCCTGTTGAGTGTTGCCAGCTTCCCATGAATGATGGCTTTTATGCCTCTGTCATATCCTTCACTTTTGTCATTTATGATACTGGGCGATAATATGTTTAACATCGAAAACTTCACTCTTTTTAGACCAATACTTAGACAATTCTTAAGAAATTATTTCATATGTAAATCATTAAATAAATTAATATCATCCGGGAGAAAATACCAGATTATTTCCTTATATCGGACTGATATCCTATTAGACTCTACTGTCCAATTTAAAAGAATTTCGAGCCAAAAGTTATTAAAAAAAAAGATTTCAATGAATTCAAGTTGTAAATACAAACAAAATTTTAGTAAATAAAAAATAAAACGAGTAAATTCTGAGTAAAGATTGAGAGGAAATGTTATATTTTTAATAGTTTCATCTTTTTAAAATAATCTCTGGTTATAGAAATTAATCAGCTGAAGAAGATGACAACTCTTTAAGCCTAATAAAACCAATAACCCAGAGATTATATATTCAATAAATTTAAGCCAACATTGAGAGTCAGCAGGGGACTCTCTCTCTCTCAATTAATTCATGGAGGTGAAATTTGGTCTTCAATAACCTCTCAGTTGAGTCAAAAAGAGAATCAGTTAAGATATTTCATGCAACCACTTGGAATTGTAAACACTTGATTTCACTTTAGCCATCACTTTTCTATTTCTCATACAAAAAACTTCTTTTTCTCTCATAATATTCAGAATTTTTGTCAAAATGAACTAATAGTTTTAAAATTAAAAAAAGACCATTTATATATATATATATATATATATATATATATATATATATATATAAACCAATTGCCAAATTCCGTGAAAGCGAAAGGGGAATTCGGTTAAAGTATTAGTTACCCAACTAAAATTGAATTTTTTTTTAGATATTCAGTTGAATACTGAAAATATCAGTTGATAAGATCGATATAAAATTTACTAAAATCTCAATTATGTTTGTTTGGTTTGATTTCTTGGTTTTAATGGCATATCAACCTTCGTGGTTTATTTAATACCAAAGTAAATGGAGAGTAGTGGTAATATCTAATCCATAACTGAGGGGGAATAAGAGGGTTCATACTTTTCCCAATGTTTTTCGCTGAAAAGGGAACCTAATAGCGTAACTGGAGTTCGAACTCGCTTACTACGACGTTGCAGTCCGGGAACTCCCCCACCACCACCATTATGCTTGTATATATATATATATATATATATATATATATCTGAAGGAAGACTGCATGAAACCATGAGTGACATGTTTCATTACAGGAGTAGTATCATCAGAAGGTATTTATAATGTTATTCGAACTTAAATCTATCCATTCTGTATCACTGATATTGAGCACCTCTTTATCTATTCTGTATCGTTAATCTTTTCAATTCTGCGTCTGAGTCGTTTGATTTTTCGATGGATTGAATTTAGAAAGGCGCCGCACGTTTCCCAAGTAATTTCGGTCCCAGCTGGATCCATCTTCAGAGGAGCAAATTATGAAATGACAAATACAATGACAAGTCGTATTCATTTATATAAAGAGTTGGAGGAAGAACGAGTGGGAGGGGAATTTACGGAAGAAATGAATTTTTACAAGAAGTAAGGGGAAGAATTGGTTGGAAATATGCCACAGGAATTTCAGAATATAGCCGCTATATTTAAAGTTTATCTTGTTTAAGAAAGTTTTGTCAATCTTTTTGGAGAGAACTTCAAGAATTTTTGGTTTTTGTTTGTCAAACTCAGTCTTGAAAGGATTAACGGTAGAGAATAGATGAAGAATGCTTAATATCAGTAATACAGCATATAAAGCTTTAGGTTTGAATAATATAGACAAAGTGTTGACCGACAGCGCTTGGTGACAGTTTCTTGCTTTTGCGATCATCAGACCAAGATGTAGTGTGATCAGCAAGGCCCTTGATCTTATAATTATATAAGTGAGAAATTGATATTCACAAAGCTGACTTTGTGTCTACACAGTTCTAACTTAAATTTATCTTCACACACACACACACACTTTATATAAATCCTGATACATTTGGTTCAGTAAAAAAAATTATTTTTTATTGCAAATAATTGTTAGATGTGTACTCATAGGCAATGTTTTTTTTATATAACCATAACCAATTTAATGATGTTTAATTAGCAAAAAAATTATGCACTCAATATCAAAGCATTTATAAAGCAGATCAACATTGACATGAATGGAAAAAAACCCGTTACCTGCCTTAGACGCTAACAACTGCTCTGCCTTTTCATACTATAAGCAATCATAATCCTTGTGCTGAACAGGAATAATTTGATACTTTTATACCAGTGCTATATCAGGAGCCATTGGATATCTACACGTAGATATGTAATGAATGGGTTCCTTTTATGCTACTTGACACCTGATTAGATATTTCAAAAGAAAAAGGATTTTTCTCCATACATTGATCCTGAGAGAAGATCATTTTATTTCCGTTCAGTGTAATTCTGACTTCTTATTGCACAAAACTGCAGTTGCTGGTGTATTTTTTTATGTCAGAATAAAAGTTCATTTAAAAACTAAAAATTAAAATGTCTGTTTAAGAAATAACACAGCAATCAACAGAGAGAAAGAAAACATTGCTCAATATAAAAGATAATTCTGACTAGATAAAATAATATTGATAATTGAAAATGTTGCTTAACCTATTACTCTAAGTTTCACAATTCTGATCTTCAGGTGGGTTTCAGTTATAAATTACAAATAGGTGTTTTTGTCGTTATGGTTACTGTCATTGGAAATGGACTCGGAGATACCAGTTCAAATCCCGGACGAGGCTGTATGCATTTCTCATCTCACTAATACCCTTGGGAAAGGTATGAATCCAATTATTTTCCCTCCAGTTATGGGTAAATGGTAAGATAGACGAGGCTCTCTGGTATGGCAACCAGTTTGTCCAATTTACAAGAGAATAATATTTTGGGTGGGGTGGGTTCCATATTTGCACTGAATCTCATTACACAATCAAAGAACTTTTTTTCTGAAACCAAATTATATTTTAATGATTATTTGTTAATCCAATGCAAAACAGTGTAAATGGAATTGACTATATAAAAGTAAAATTTGGATTATCTTCATTTTTTTGTGGAGTGGTTTCACCTGTTTTTAATATATATATTAGTAACATTTGTATTATATATTTGTAATCCAAAAAAAATGCTAAATGATTAGAATTTAAAAAAAATTAAAGCAATATATTTAAAATGCTTTGAGGGAATAAAGCAATTTCCTGTCCAATTTGACATTTAATAATGATTTTGCAGTGTCAGTATTCACACTGAACATCATTTTTTAGTCATCTGAATTCTATATAATCATGAAATGCTCATTAGAATTGTCCATTAGTTCCTAAATTGAAGCAACAATATCGTCATGGACTGCTGTTACTATGGTAACCCAGTGGATTCACAAGTGGTCTAGTTTATGACAAGACATGTATGGTTTCTATGAATTTGACAGGATTATTAACAGATAGATTTGCATTTCAGTTCAGGATCAGAGTGAAGTATCTGTGTTATCTACTTTGATTGAAAATGTCACTCCTACATACAAAGAGCAGTGTAGATTTTGGTTGAAATACAAGTGTACCATCTGTTCCTCTCGCTCAAGATGCATATAAATCATAAAGTTAAAAAATATACAGAAAAGTATAAAAACCATAAATTTAAAAAAGTTTGATTATTTCAATGTACAGTTTCAAATTTAAAAATTTAGATCAAATAATGATGTCAACAAATACCAAGAATTTTGAAATAAGATTTTCTGATTTTGGCTTTTTTATCAATATTAATATTTAATCGAAATTTTGTCAATTTTGAAGCTGTATATGAAACTTCTTGTAATATCTTAGCAATTTAGTCTCACTAATGTGTAATGTGAATTTCCATGGTTTGGGTTGGGATGTATCTCTCATTACAATAACAATGAAATTTACCTTAACTTTATAGTAAAACCTGATTTCATGGTTGGTTGGGTTTTATGGCATATCAACCTTTGAAGGTTATTTCATGCCAAATCTATTTTTATACAAATAATCAGTTCTATTTCAAACAATTCAGTTCAGTGAAGGTAGTTTCAATTTCAAAAACAGTTCCATTTCAAACAATTCAGTTTAGCATAAGTACACAGTTTAAATGTAAGTACACAGTTTAATTGTCCAAAACTTTTCAATTTCAAGCTATTCAGTTTAGTCAAACAGTTCTAATTTAAACAATTAGTTTAGTATAAGTATGGATTTTGTTTACACAAAGTTAGTTGTCAAAACTGTTTAATTTCAAAAAATTCAGTTTAGCATAAGTACAGTTTCAATATCAAAAACAGTTCCATTTCAAACAATTTAGTTTAACATAAGTACGCAGTTTAAATATCAAAACAGTTCTATTTCAAGTAATTTAGTTTAGCATAAGTATGCAGATTAGTTCTATTTAACCCATTGATCGGGCCCTATCAGGTGCTACCACTCTGGGCCAGAGTGGACCTGGGAATGATGGCAATGAAGAGGTGCTCCACATTCCGCAATTACTGGGACCTCACCATCAGATTGTTTAGTGTCATATCCAGGACACTCATTCGAGGGGAGGTCGTACACTTCTGCAAAGGTGTAGTCAGTGTATTCTACAGCTCCAACCAACTGGGCAACTGATTTCACCGAAAGTTACACATGAACCAATCATCAGAATTATTAGTAAGCAACTGGACATTAAACTAGAACCGTTCACTCAAGAAGAACTCGACTCAGTTCTTAGAAAAATTTAAAATAGGAAAGCCGCAGGGCTTGATGAGATTCCCCTAGAAGTATGGAAGACTAGATAATTTAATGACATACTTCTCCGACACTATAATCAAAATCCGATAGACAGATGGATGAAGGGATGCATCCTCCCCTTCACTAAAAAGAGTGACGTCAGATTAGCCAAGAACTACCAAGGTATAACACTTACATCCATAGCAGCCAAAATTTACAATGCCTTACTATGAAACCACATAGAACCCAAAATTGACAACATCCTTAGGAAAAACCAAAATGGCTTCCGAAGAAATAGATCCACAAACTCAGAAATATAGACTATCCGTAGAATCTTTGAAGGCATACGGGCAAAAAACCTACGGGCGACATTAATATTTGTCGACTTTACCAAGGCCTTTGATTCCATTCACAGAGGGAAGATGGAACAAATCCTACTAGCATACGGCCAACCAAAAGAGACCGTAGCAGCAATAACGATTCTTTGTAGAAACACCAAAGTGAAAATACGTTCACCGGATGGAGACACAGAATACTTCGACTTTGTAGCAGGAGTACTGCAAGGGGACATGCTAGCTCCATACCTCTTTATCATCTGTCTAGACTACGTGCTTAGAATATCGATTGATAAAATCAAAGAAAATGGCCTTGAGCTGACAAAGAAAAGTAGCAGAATGTACCCTGCAAAAACAATTACCGACGCTGACTACGCCAATGACATAGCGCTTCTGGCAAATACACCCAACCAAGCTGAAACACAACTGCGTAGTTTGAAACAAGCCACCGCAGGCATTGGCCTCCATGTCAATGCACACAAAATGGAATACATGTGCTTTAATCAAACAGGTGACATTTCCACACTAGACAGAAGCTCTCTGAAACTAGTAGACAAGTTCACCTACCAAAGAAGCAGTGTCTCATCAACCAAAAAAGACATCGACACGTGGCTAATGAAGGCATGGACAGCTATCGATAAACTATCGATTATGGAAGTTAGACCTGATCGATAAAATGAAACGCAGTTTCTTCCAAGCAACGGTCATATTGATACTGCTATATGGATGCACTACTCAGACACTAACAAAACGGCTGGAGAAAAAACTTGACGGCAATTACACAAGAATGCTGTGAGCAATTTTGAACAAGTCCTGGAGGCAACACGCCACAAGACACCAACTATACGGCCACCTACCTCCCATCACGAAAACTATCCAAGTTAGACGAACCAGATATGCAGGACACTGCTGGAGAAGCAGGAACGAGCTCATAAGTGATGTACTCCTATGGATCCCCACATATGGCTGGGCAAAAGCAGGATGGCCAGCTCGAACATACATACAGCAGCTCTGTGAGGATACGGGATGTAGCCCTGAAGAGGATGTAGCGATGAACAACAGGGAGAAGTGTTGAGAGAGGTCAGGGATATCCGTGCTGGCAGCATGCCATGATGATGATGATGATGATAATATATATATATATATATATATATATATATATATAAAATCACATAGTGTTTTCTATGTCAGCATATGGAAATAATACTTTTGACAGCTAACTAAAGCTTATGGTCTATAGTGCTATACCAAAGTTTGTGTATTTGTGTATATAACTGTCCAAGGCTCATAGCCAAATAGCAAATCTCAGGAACATGACTGAAACAGACAATGAAAGGTTGACCTCTGACATCATCTGAGTTTAGTGCAAGTCATGAGATGGGAAAATATACCATTTCTGGCCAAAAAGAGTGAGAAAGACTTTGATATGAAGCAGAAAGGTCCTTTCATCTTAGGAAAATGGTCAAGTCAGATATTACAAATGTGCAGTGGATTTAAGTATCATTTTGGGTTCCATAGTTATTGCTCGGTGCAGGATTAAGCAAGGTACAGTAAGGACCAATAATTTTTTATAACTATTTAAATCCAAGACAAAATGTAAAGTTAAAAAAAATATTCTTTTCTTTATTACATTATTTCAAGTCAATTGTTTATAATTTCGAGTTCAATTCTTATTTGTTACATACTTTTTTGACATTTTGTAACCCTTGACCTATGGTTGTTTCTTATTTGTTACATAATTTTTTGACATTTTGTAACCCTTGACCTATGGTTGTCCCTTTATCTGTTACATTTATTTTTTTGACATTTTGTAACCCTTGACCTATAGTTGTCTCTTGTTTGTTACGTAATTTTTTGATATTTTGTAACCCTTGACCTATGGTTGTCCCTTTATCTGTTACATTTATTTTTTTGACATTTTGTAACCCTTGACCTATGGTTGTCCCTTTATTTGTTACATTTATTTTTTTGACATTTTGTAACCCTTGACCTATAGTTGTCTCTTATTTGTTACATAATTTTTTGACATTTTGTAACCCTTGACCTATGGTTGTCCCTTTATCTGTTACATACTCTTTTGATATTTTGTAACCCTTGACCTATGGTTGTCCCTTTCTTTACATTTATTTTTTGACATTTTCTAACCCTTGACCTATGGTTGTCCTTTTATCTGTTACATACTTTTTTGATATTTTGTAACCCTTGACCTATGGTTGTCCCTTTCTTTACATTTATTTTTTGACATTTTCTAACCCTTGACCTATGGTTGTCCTTTTATCTGTTACATACTTTTTTGACATTTTGTAACCCTTGACCTACGGTTGTCCCTTTATCAGTTACATACTTTTTTTGATATTTTGTAACCCTTGACCTATGGTTGTCCTTTTATCTGTCACATACTTTTTTGACATTTTGTAACCCTTGACCTACGGTTGTCCCGTTATCTGTTACATACTCTTTTGATATTTTGTAACCCTTGACCTATGGTTGTCCCTTTCTTTACATTTATTTTTTGACATTTTCTAACCCTTGACCTATGGTTGTCCTTTTATCTGTTACATACTTTTTTGATATTTTGTAACCCTTGACCTATGGTTGTCCCTTTCTTTACATTTATTTTTTTGACATTTTGTAACCCTTGAACTATGGTTGTCCATTTCTTTGTTACATACTTTTTTGATATTTTGTAACCCTTGACCTTTGGTGGTCAACTGAGTTTGCTTTGGGTTATTTTGAGAATTAAAAAAAATCTTGCAGAAACTAATATGAATTTTTCTTTATATTTCAGTCTTTGGGTATTTACATCCTGTCCATATTTCTGCATTTGTAGAATTTAACTCAAGTATTTATCAGAATTATTTCATGAAAATATTTTTTTCTCGCCTTTTCTTCTCACTGAACAACAACAGGTAACCCTGCTAATCTAAAACTTTCATTAAAAATTGCTTTCTTAAAGAGACATCAATATTATTTTTCAATTAATATTTAGAATTTTGATCATTGTAAACTTTTAAGAACATTTAAAAACAATATTTTCATACATAAAGTTAATTTGCTTGTAAGCATATATTTACACTGAATTTAACACCAAGCATTCATCTTAAAAATGAAATACATAAAAGCTATCAATTTTCTAAACAATAGTATTAAAAAGACAAATAATAAAGAACAAAAAGGTATTTTTTATTGATTTGGTGTTTTTTCTCTCACCTGCACAGGTGAGAATCATAGGACCACATTTTAAGTAATCACATTGACTTACAAATTATTCCCAGATCTCTTGAATGCTTGTTAGAATATTCCCTCATAATTATCGCTTCTCAAGATTTAATTAATAATTTCCAACTTATACAAAGCAGAAATTTATGGCTGTAATTAAATAATGAAGGAATGATTTCATGTTAGAAAAATCCTGAAATAGTTTTGGCTGTTCTCGAAGAAGAACTGTCCAGGGTAATGTAGATAAAAATCTCTCAGCATAAGTATACGTGTTAATCTGATTAGACCTAACGAGTTAAATCTTGTTAAGGGCCAATCGTGACTTTTGAAAACTCCGCTATAGCTCTGTTGTAATGAAAATGATTTCTGACCCTACGGAAATGTGGGTGTATCAGATTTATATAGGAAAAATGGTTGCAGAATCTTTGTGAACATTTTTCTGAACATACATACAAGCTTAACATTAAAATATTACATACATTCATAACTAGATAAAAATGTTTGCAAATACATACATGTGTATAAATATATGTGAATGTATATATGTATATACATACATGCATGGGTGTGTGTGTATAAATAGATATGTACGTATGTGTGGGTATATATATATATATATATATATATATATCTTTAAGAAAAACAAAAACCGGTCACATTAGGATTATAAATTTATTTCCATCCTGTTATGGGAATTGATATGAATCAATAAAACCAAAAATAACAGGACTTCTTCAGATCTAATGGATAAAATAATTACATTCAGAATAGACACAGGAAGGAAGGGTGGGAGGGGGTAGAAGAAAAAATTACAGTCATCAGATGAGAAATGCATAAAACTAATAGTAATGAGATTGTCATAAGGAGATAAGTAGACATTTAAATATATATATATATATATATATATATATGATGACTGTAATTTTTTGGTAAAAATACATCAAGCAAGAATTAATGAAAATATCATGAGAAAACAATTCATTTAAGATTTCATCCCACTTTCATTATCCAAAAATGCCAAAAGCATGGATTCTCTTGACTCCCTCTTACCATCCATCCCAACTGGTCATCACTCTTGGCAATTTCCCCAGATGGTATCCAATGTTCTCACAGAGGTGATGAATGTCAGTTTGTGATAGGTGGCCAACACTGGTGAGTCCATATGTAGGAGTCCATTGTAGAACATTGCTTAGGATTGCCCAGTTGGCTGGGGCTGTAGAATACACTGACTGCATCTCTTCAGAGGGGTAAGACTCCCACCAACAAGTGTCTTGGATATGACACTAAGCAATCTGATGGTGAGTTTTCAATAATGCTGGATCTTTGGGGAATGCAGATTACCCCTTCATTGCCATCATTCCTATTCCACTCTGGTCTTGAGTGGTAGCACCTGATAGAGTCCTATCTATGGGCCGAATAGAACTAAACTGTGTAATTATACAAAACTGAATTGTTTGAAATTAACTGTTTTTACTTTTAACTGAGTTAACAAAAAAAAAACTGTTATTTTGCTAAACTACATTGTTTGAAATGGAATGGTTTTTTGACATTGAATCTGTGTACTTATGCTAAACTGAATTGTTTGAAATAGAACTGTTTATCTGTAGAAAAATGGATTTGGCATTAATTACCTACAATAGTTGATATGCCATAAAACCAAACCAAACCAAATCAAACACAGTGTCTTTGACCCTGGGTTTCATGCATTTTGCACTCGTCAGATAAAGTGAAGGTTTTGTAAAAAAGATTGATTAATAATGTTGATTTTTTGTTCGAAAAGTTATGCCAAGAAAAAAAAAACCATTTGCAGGGGTGGTAGAATTTGTCCCACTGCACCTCTACAAAGGGGTTAGACCACCCTCCAAATAATGCCACCTGTTGACCATGTGTGATAACTCCTAATACTTGAGTGCAAGATCCTAATAGTCAGGCAGTCTATGACTTAGCAACCACATGACTTGTAACACTCCACTTTGGCCCTTATAAGGCTATGTCAGCTGAAACAAATGGTTGGCTTGTCATATCAAGCCCTAGCACCTATATGATTGTCCTGACAGTATTCTTTAGGTTGTTTCGGTGGAATACCCAAGCCTTTTTTTGTCATAAAGGTGCTAAAACAACTCAAAGCTAATTCCTCTTTGGTCTGCTCATTAAAATGATTGTAAGATTGTATATATTTTAGGTATTGTTGGTTGGTTGGTTGGTTGGTTTTACAGTGTGACAACACTAGTTGAATTATTTAAAGCCAGTCTTTTTTATTTTAAAGCAATTACATGTTTTCATGTAACTACTAACATTTGTTAACAATTATAACTTCAAGTAACTTTTCTCAATAAAAATAATTTTCCCACATTTATATGATTTCAAGTATTATCATCAGATTTTTATATTTTGCTAGAAATGATACTGATTCAAGTAACTATTTGACAATAATAATTACTTTAAGTCACAATTTAACAATAATATTCATCTGTTTGCCCACAGTTATATGGTTTCAAGTATTCCTATCAATACTAATAATTTAAATCCAAAGCTTGATAGGGCCCTAACAAGTACAGAAAGGAGATGGGAGTTATGGCACAAACTCCAAAACTGGGGCATCACCACCTGATGTGGTTTAGGATTCACTGCCAGAATATGTTTTGGTATGGATAAACAATCATGATAAATCAATGGAGAAAAAAAAATTGATCCCGGCTTCAAGCATCCTATGTGTCTAGCCACACTGAAGAGTTGTGATACAACGAAACAGCCTGTCTGTGGATGATAATATATATATATATATATATATATATATATATATATACACTGCTGAAAAGAAATAACTGCTGTGTTACCAATAAAGTCTATATCAGCGGATGACTCTGGGGTTAGTTATGGTCTGAGGGACAAAACATTGATACCATTAACACAAGGTACTTTATGATACCAGCAAATTTTATTTGTTTTCTGGCACATTGGGGAAACATCAGACATAAAATGAAGTTTCATCATGTAATTCTTTATTGTCTACACAGGTTTCCAGTCATGGTAAATGAGTGAAGATTTCATTCAACTATGCAAGATTGAACAGTAGCTGAAAAGATGACAAGTATTTATCTGAGCTCCCACCTGATCACATTTAACACAGGTCATTATAATGTGTGTGGAGTGGTGAATGCACAAGTCAACACTCGTGCATTTTCATCATAAAAATGCTTGATCACCTGGGTATTCTCTATTTTGGGGTCCCTCAGATACCAATTGTTAAATTTAGCCCTGCCGCATCAGTAGTTCCTGATGGGAAGGACCCCTCAGACAAGGTAATCAACTCAATAACACCCATATGGCACACCTGCCACTAAAAATCAGAGGAGACAACAGCCAACGTTATTAATACACTGACAAGATGACTATGTCAAGGCTCTAAGCAGGGACATAGACACTAAGTTTAATCTAGCTTGGTTTCTTTGTTTAATAGCATATCAACCTTCATGGGTTAATTAATGCCAAGGCCATCCTTGTAGAACAGTAATGGTACTATTTAGCCTATAGCTGGAAGTCACTAAGTTAAACTAGAAAATTGAGATAATAGTTTGTATATTTCAAGTTGAAACAATTTTTTAAACTTGTAGATCATGCCAACAAACAAATGAATGATTGATTTTAATGGTATATCAACCTGCCTTGGGTTATTTTATGCCTGGAGGTTAAGGAATCATGTATATTGTATATTCATATTTCCATTTTTTGTATTGTTGTTTCTAAAGATGTTATGGATCTTTTTTACCCAGTTCTATCAAATATAAGTAATTAAATCCATTTGTCTCATAGATGGAGGGACCCAAACAAGTACTCCAAGTTAGAAGAGACTTGGGTGTAATGTAGTGATCCCAGAACTGGAACCTCACTATAAGAGTTTGGTGTTATAACCAAGGCACCCCTTTTTTGGTGGGGGTCATCACTCTACAAGAGATAGAGTTCACATTTTCTTAGCTCCGTCAACAGGGGTGTCAACAAACAAAGGAATTATGTGTATTGTGGTAAAATCCTGGTTTTTGTCAATTGATTTATAGTTCAAGATTTTCCCATTTTAATTCAATGACTTTGCATTCTACTTCCATCTGCTGAAATGTCCAATCAAGAAAGGAATGGTCCAGAGCTTTGAAACACATAAGCTGTTCCACATATTCCCTTCACAGTTCAGCTAGAACATGTACCCCCCCCCTGCTCCAAACACCTTTATTTTTTTGGTAGATTTTTCTTGAATCTTTTGCAGAGAAGGTTAAAGAAACATGATAAACAAAATGCTCCAACTCCCAAATTTATAATAGAATTAAAATAATATTACAACTCCAAGCAAAAATTATGCACACTATGAGGATGTCCACCGAGGTTTTTATTTAGCTGTAAATAAACTAATAACAGATAAGATACACAACATTTCTTCTTTAATCGCTGAACATTCTGATTTCATAGAAATTCCTTAAACAAAATAGATCAAACTATTGAAATTAATGGTAATTTTTTTTTTCCAAGCCACGTAGAGAAAAATACGGAATAAACCAAAAGTTAGGAAAAGAATTATAGAATTCATTGACAAAAAATAGAATTAATTCTTTGTTGCCCCTCTTCAAGCTTTTGTAAAAGCCTTTATTCAATGGATTTTACTAATTTAAAGCAATATTATCAATCAAAGTGATCCCAACTTTTATAATTGGCAATTAATGGATCTTCTATGGTGTATGGAGCCTTCTCATAAACTTTGATTTTTGAATTTTCACAATAAATATTCAAATGGATTGAGAGATCAGGACTATTTGCAGGACATGTTATTTATTTATTTACTGTTAAATAAAAAACAAGGTGATCATCCTCTTAGGGTGCTAATTCCATAATTTTTGCCAGCGGTTTGTAGATGTAGACAGTTTGTGTCAAAAACTTAGCTATCACCTTTTCTCAAGTATTATGATAATTTCAGAATGTACGTTAACAGGCCATTAAGAATAACCATCTATGTTAGATTAGTAAAGACTACAAAAATGAAAATATTTAGCTAGACAAGAACTTATCAAGGTAGAAAGATATGAAATTTGATAAATAGATATATAACAGATTAACACAGATGAGAAATAGACTACATATATGAAAATGTTCAGCAAGACAAGAACTTATTGAAGTGAACAGATTTGAAATTAGATATTAAACAAACAATATTATTCAAGTATTCAGAGAAAAAATAGACTTTTTATGGGTGTGTATTCTTATTTCAAACAATATGAAAGAATGTACATAATTCTTAGATTCAAGATTAAAGACTGCTCTATTTTTATTTCAAAAATCGGTTCTGAGCATTTCAGAAAATGAAATGAAAAGGTGTGATCACTAAATAACTTTTTTCAAATGGAAAGGGAAGATTAACAAAATAGAAAAAGAACAAAACAAGGAGAAACAGGCAAATAGAGAAATGCAAATAAATTTCATGTTCACAAATGATATACATTTAGGGAAAGAAGCCAAAAAAAAGAGTCTAAATTAAAATGCAAATAAAAATCATACAACATAAAAGTCTAAAGAATTGATCAAGGCCAGAAGTTCATGTTAGTCTGAACAACAAATTGGTTCTCCTTGTGAAAATACCCCACCCATATCAAAAAAGGGTGAATTTATGAAATATTCTCTTTTCACCTTAACAGGGAATTTAAATATCATTGAGTTTCAAAATAGATGAATAAACAAGTTGGTATATACAAATAAATGACATACAAATAAAGGACATACAAGCTGGTGATCAGAAATTTAAAAAGGAAAGTAAAAGAAATATAAAGAAAAAATTGTACAACTTTTAAATTGACTTCAAGAAAAACAACTTTTTCTTCCTGTCAAATTTCATGTCAGTTTTAATTGAGAGAAAAATACTAAGTTTATCCTCAAGTTTACAATGAAACATGAACCCCAACTATTTAAATAAATAAGATGAATAAATTCTACAGATTTTTCTTTTTACAGTTAAGATTTGGCAAAGTGAACGAGTTTCTGTTAATCAAAAATATTTTTTATTCACTTGTTTCATCTGTTCTGTCTGAAAATGACTTTTATTTCTTTCATAAGTTTAAAAAAAAGTTTCTAAGTAGATGTGAGTTGCTGTAAAGTCGGGAATCACTTTACAATAAAAATATAATATAAACTAGACTCTGATTTTGTATCCATCTTTAACACTGTATTCTTTACTTTCAAAAGCATTGAAGTTTACTTCTTAGATTCATTTAAATGTTTTCCTAATTATGGAAAAGCAATTTTTTAAAAATGGCAAAAAAAGGGGAGTTTGACTTTCAATGAATGTATAATGCAAAACTGAATTCTGTCCATCTTTAATTTGGATGATTGGTTTCAGTTTCTTTGTTTATTGGCATGTCAACCTTCATTGCCATAACTCCCAGGACCACTCTGACCCGGAGTGGTACTATATGTAAATTCCACCAATGGATCCAATAGATCTGTTAAAAATTATTTGCATTTGATAGGATGGTATGCAAAGAAAAAAATCTTAAGAAACATCAACACAAAAAATGCAGATATGACCATATGAATCCAATTCTCTAGGCATAAAATAACCCTAGATGAGTTGACAGGCCATTATATTCAATCAATCAGAGATCAAAGTTTCAGTCCTGATAGAGGCTAGAATTTTAAAAGCTAATTTTCTAACCAAGCGGTTTTTTTATGCTAATCTTTCTTTCCTCCCATTTCCTTCCATTGAAAATACAAGCAAGTTTATTCATCACTGGGCTCTCAACTGTCAAAGACTTTTGTCAGAGTAAGTATAGTAAATGTCAGGAATCCTGCTGAATATATTTTAGAGTCGTTTCATGACAGGGAACTATTTAGTTCAGACCCAGAAATATTTAATATATACATGATATACATACAAGTAGTACTGAAAAGAATATGCCCACATGTACCAACAGATAAAAATATTCACATATAGTTCTATGAATAAGTAGTATGTAGAAGGGGTACAAAAACAGATATAGGCTTACTTGATAATGTCCTTTAAAATGGCCATAGCATGTTGACTTTATTGTTCAATTTAAGGGAAGAAGAAAACTTCTCTATTGTTCAAAGAACAGATGCAAAAGAGAGGGAGAATGATTTTCTGCAATTGTCAAGTGACAGTCCATGAGCCAGCAAATGGATACACCTATTCTCTAAGGGAGACAATAAATGTCTCCCGACAATACTTTGAACAGCCATGAGGCATCACTTCTGAGTAATTCTTAACAACTGAATCATGCAAGCAGTTTGTAAGATTTGTCAGGGAGGAAATTCAATTCCTGTGAGGGAATAATCCATTGGATTCGAAATCCAATGGGTTATTCCCTCACAAGTTCGAATTCTGTTTGTAGCACCATGTAGGATTGAAGAACAGGAGCTATTTATGGTGCCTTAGGGCATCCCATTGTGCACAAGTGGGCTATTCCATTGCATAGATCGTCATTGGCTGCTTGTAAGTAAGTGAAAGTATTTTATTATATAAACCAGCTTCAGTTTAGCATTGTAAGGAGGACTGCACTGAGCTACAACCTGCTTTATTTTTGTCTGCCAGCTGGACACTTTACGGAGGTATGTGTTATTGTTATTCTACACAGTTGATATTTAATTTTTCTCTGAGTGCTCCAATATTAAAGCCTTGTGCCAGACTTGTGATCTGTTCTTGTTCCCCCAAATTAAAACCTGTTTATCATTTAGGAATTCTCAATAACATACAACAGGTGGTAACAAACCAACTGAAGGCAGTGTTAGTTGCCCTTCCATTTATTGAGTGTTAGAGTATCATTGGGTAGGTGAAGATCATTTAATAAATAAGGGGAATTTTTTTTTAAAAAGAAAAAGATAGAATTTTTTTCTATAGATATATACTGAATTGTTTGTAATTGGATTATTGTAAAAATTATTTTAATCACACAAAAACATTTCTTTTGAGGCTATTCAAAATGAAGACAAAATAAAAAGAGTGCTCTGAACATTTTGAAATCCAATTTTTTGTGACTCAGAAGAGAAAACCATGTGAAATTTACAGAAGAATGTGTGATACATACAGACAAGTGTGTTTTAGTCCAAAAATGTTTCAGATAGGCTAAACATATGGTTGCTACAAAAAGGTTGAGTCAAAAACACACTGAATTTCTGGTAAAGAAAAAATTCTTCGCATCACAATCAGTAAAGAAGGTCATACTGACAGCCTTCTGGAACATCCTGATTAATTTCAATGAAAAATTTGCTACTCTAACCAATGTTTCCTATAACCAACTTTTGACAAAATTCACTTTACTTATCGAATGCCTGTTATACGAATACAAATATTGGACTTGGGTGTCACAATTGAATTTCCTCCCTTGAATGAAGTTACCAATAGATGGTAACCACGCCAATACTTTTTAGACAAACCTCCTAGACTGCTTCTGTCATTCACAAAGGACATAAATGCTGTCAGTTGTATACATTCCTTACATTCTTGATGATATTATAAGAGTGCCAGACGATGTTGCAAACAGTTGAAGTGAAAAAAAAAATAATGAACTATTTTGTGATCCTACTTATAAAAAGTTAGTGACAGAAAAAGAGTTACTTCCTTTCATTAGAGTTGTCTGTTTCTATTCAATTTCTTTTTCTTTGACATCAAACTTTGAATATTATCATTTCACAAAAAAGGCCATTTAATAAAGAAAATCTTGGGTGACATTATTCAGCTTCTCAATGCCAAAGAAGTTAAATCTTAAATGACCTCAAATGGTTTACTCTTTGAGGGTATATTGTTATTTTGTTTTCTGTCATTTTTTATTTTTATAAAATGTCGTTCTGTCATTTTTGACAATATTCAGAAGCACATTATGTGGCCATAGAAAACAAATATAAAGTAACTGCACAAACTCAAAAGGTTATCCTTTTGATAATGTTATAATGCATTTCAACATTTTAAAGAATAACTAGATAACCCATAAACTTGTTGGATTCCTCTTATAATAGCTTTCCATGATGATATTGATGCTTCTGTTTAGAAAGGAGAGAAATATAAATACTATCTCCATTAGAGTAAAAATTTACATGATAAAGAATGACATTTAACTGAAACAAAATTATTGTTGCAAATTAGACTGTAAGTTGCTTTATTCTCTAAGTTAAAGCATTTGAAATACATTGCTTTCATAAAAATCTTACAATGATGTACCATTTTTGCTAGATTATGGTTATATATATATATATATATATATATACATTGAATCAATGGTGCTTGGAAATTTTCATTTTCTTGCCTATCCAATCATCAGATTATTGCAAAGGCAAGAAAATGACTGTAATAATTGCCTACTTAGATCTCTGTATGTTTTCTCATAAATTTTGAACACTCTTTCTTTATAAATATAGTAAAACATAGAATATATATATATATATATAGGCAACAGTTACTCTCTTAAATATATTTTGTTAAAAAAACACAATCTTCTTTTCAAACAGTTATTTTTTTAACAACTTAAAAGATTTCTTTAGATTTTATTCAAAAATATCCAAAATTTTCTCCCCACATGATTTTTACCACCTATGGTTATTTTCAAGAGAAATACCAAGATTTTATTCCTTCTTTAAAATTCAATGAAATTTTTATTTATAATAAAACACGCTGTTTTGGAGATTTTGAAAATTTTGTTTCTCTATATCACCTTGTTACATTAGAGATTTAAATTTAGACTGTTTCATGTCTATCATGAAGTGAACTCTTGAGCCAATGTATATTGATGTATCAATTGAATGTAAGCCATTTATACTGATTGATATGAGTTCTTATAGCTCAACTATCAGATATATATATTCAGGGGGATTCAAAAAGTGTAAACATTTCTCTGGAGTACCTTTATAATATCAGGGTGAGTCAAAAGTCTTGCAATATCTTTTTTTTACATGTTGGGAACTTACAAGCCTAATTCGACATAAAAATAATACCACTTTACATGTATATATTCCAAGCAGGATAATTCAACTCAATCAACAAGGCAAAAACATGAGGACGATTTTTTAGAACATCCAAGTTTTTTTTATATACAGAGAGTAACAATATGTAAGGAGCAGATAACCTGACCCTTATTCAGTGTGGGATTCAGGGTAGATAACTCTGACCTGACAATTACTATCAACAGTAGTTCTATCAAGTACTGACAAGAGCGATAATTTCAACAGTACATGCAGGTTTGCAGTGTGTATATCATATGACCAAAACATTTCAAACTGTGGTTGGTTGTGCATTAATGGTAGTTGGTGCACTGACACATTGTGCATTGCTTCACCTTGTTTGGTTTGGTTCTATTTATGGCATATCAACCCTCGTGTGTTATTTTATGCCAAATCCTGTATAGATATATGTATATATATATATATATATATTTTTAAACAAATAATTTCTAAGTAATATTATTTTAAAACAAGTCAGAACTCGTTTGCACACAGTTAAATAGTTTCAAATAAATGATTAAAAAGCCCTAAAAGGTATTACCACTCTGGGTCAGAGTAGATGTGAGAGTAGAGGCAATGAAGGGGTTCTCCAGGACAGGAGCCTCAACCTCAGAGAGTTTAGTGTCATATCCAGGACAGTCATTGAGGGAGGTCTTACTCCCTCAGCAAAAATGTAGTTACAGTATGCTACAACTCCAGCTGGTTTTGCTGAAGTCACTTTGAATATAATTTGACAGCTGCACAGATGAACGTGTAATGCAATCTAATTGGGGAACTTATACTTCATGAATGTGAAGTGTGTCATAATGCTGTGGAAGTAACCAACAACATTTCTTGTGTTAAAGGTGAAAGTACAATTGATAAAAGTACAGTAACCAAATGGTCCAAGAAATTTTATTTGGTTTGCAAGAAAGGTTGCCCTGATAAACATGCAAAATAGTCTGATTGTTTTGCTTCAAGGCAAATATAGAGGCAAATCTGGTGAGTAGCACTCAAAGAGTATCAGGCGAGATCAGCATCTCACAGTCCAGTGTGGTTTGTACTTTCATAACCTCAGCAAGTGCACCCGGAGCTGCTGAATTGTGACTCATATTGCCAAAATATTGAAAGACTTTTGACTCACCCTCGTACTTTTATTGTCAGGATTTATTTTGTTATTGGCAATCTTTTGTGGGGTTTATATTATATTATATGTTCATGTTTTTGACAAGTAATTTCCTAATGTTATCAGGAATAGGATGGTCTTGTATTTTATACTGATTGATGTGAGTTCTTATTGCCCGATTGTCAGATAGACACTAGGCATTGTGACGTAATGGCTACCATGATAGTAAATGAACATAGTGAACCAAGTTCAAAACCTGTATGAGGCTGTTTGTATTTCATATTATGCTAATACCCTTGAATTTAATTATTCTCCTTCCAGCTGTGAGTAAATATTTGGGCAGACAGGGCTTTTTAACCTTGGTATGCTAAACAATCTATGAGAAGGAAAACTCTGAAATTCAGACTCATTAAAAATTTGAAATTGTGCCACATTCTGTTCATGCAGAGAGGCTAGTAAGTACATACATGCAGGGTTATTCAAAATTATAAACACTTCTCTGGGAGTACATTTATAATCGTTTTTTGTTTTAATTGTTTCTGATGACATCCCACTGGCTAGGTTAACAGCCCTTTCTTACCCAAACAGTTTAGCTAGCTTTAACCTCTAGCAAATATAGCCACATGCTCATATTTACCAATCAATTCTTGTGTAGAGTTGGTAGTATGGTATCTTTGTAGCTTAGTTGTATCTGCCAGAGTGTATACCCAGTTACCATAGCTACCAAACAGTCATTGCTTTGGCTGCATTATGATGTGATGCTGGAATAAGATTTGCAACATTTATAATGTTATGATTTTCAAGTCTCTTCACAGCATCCCAGTCACCTCATTCTACAAATCTTCCTCTGGTGGTCTCCATAATATCAATTCTGCTTTTCTTATGAAGGCACACCCCAAAAAAGTATTGACATTTTTTTTTTATCATCTGTGAAATATTCTGAGAATGTGTTGATGGATTTTTCATTCTCTGAGATTGCTCTTTAAACAAAGTAAAATCTATTAGCATAAACATAAACACAAACATCTTCATCCAGAATTTGCACTTTCTGGCTAATGTAGTAATTTACAAAGCTTTTTGCGTAGATGTGGCATGAGGCTGAATGAATGAGGCACACAATGAGACATGGACTCACTTATGTAGGTTTGCTGTTCTAGCTTGCTAAGCATTAAACCACCCAAGCACCCCTTTCTAGCTATAGTATCAATTTATTTTCTCACGTATATATCAATTATACCTTTTTATGATTAATACATCAATTGACCTTTTTTCTTAGTAGTATATGAATTGTACTTAGTTCTATCTAGTGCAGCAATTGTAATTCATTCTAGCTGGTACATCATTTGTACTTACTGGCCCATTGGCATAATGGTTAGAGAGTTTGCCAAGCGTCCAAAAGACTGGGTTCAATCTCAGGTTGTATCATAGCAAAGACTAAAAAATGGTACTTGATTCATCATTATAAGGTATGGATCAAGGGTAAGAGTATCAATCCAGGAAAAGGAATGGCACCTTTCTTTACACCCCTCAGTGTAGTAGCCTCTGGGTTGTCGGCTAACTTAATGAACTATATGAATTGCACTTTTTAGGACAAGTGTATCAACTTTATTCTTTTATGGCTAACATATCAATTGTAATTTTTATACTGGGTATATCAATCATTCTTTTTCCGGCTTATACTTATTTGTATTTGGTTTAGTTTGTTTTACTTCATGTCAACCCTCATTGGGTTATTCAAAGCCAAAGCCAGAATTTTTTACAAACAATAATATGATTTCAAGTACCTATTCTTATTCCACAATAAAAGTCATTTCAAGTTATAATTCTTTATAAAAATAATTTTCACATGGTTAAAAGGTTTGGTTCTTTGTTTAATGGCCTATCAACTTTCATGGCTTATTTAAAGCCAAAGCCATCCTTGTAGAAGAACAGCAATGATACTATTTAACACTCTCATAAATGAGGGGGTAAGAGGGTTCCTACCTTTCCCAAGGGGCATTAGTCCAAACGTGAATGTGAAAGCATGAATGGTGTTTAAATTCACTTATTTTTGAGGCAACAGTACAGCCCTTCAGCCATTACACTATAGGAACACCCTCGATATTATTGTTCCTATGTTATATGAATAATTTTCTAGCAAATGTATGGTTGATTGGTTTTGAAACATATTAACTCTAGTTTGATTATTTCATGTCAAAGTCTGTTTAGCAATTATGTTGTATAAACGGAACAAAAATGTATATTTACAAATGTTTTAAACAGTTATACACTTCATACTAAGTTGCAATATCAATGTTTTAAGAGAGTCCAAAATGTAGTTAAAAACTATTATAAACATTATCTCAAACAGATATTGGGGGTGTCCTCCTCGTGGTGTAATGGTTAAAGCGATGGACTGCGGGATCATAGTAAGCAAGTTCGTACTCCAGTCACGCTATTACATTCACTTTCGGACAAATACCCTTGGGAAAGGTATGAACCCTCTTATCCTCCCAGCTATGGGTTAAATAGTACCACTACTGTTCTTCAAGGAGAATAGCTTTGGCATTAAATAACCTACAAATGTTGATATGCCATTAAACAAAGAAACCAAACCAATCAAACAGATATACTTGACCGATATTGCCTAACAAATACCGAGGGTCACAGTAGACCAGGGAACAATGGCAACAAATGTGTAACTCCACATGCTTCAGAGTCCAAAAACTGGATACAATTTAGTAACATACTCAGGACACAAATAGAAGTTTTACTACTTGTTAGTTTCACACAATATTGACATTAATAATATTTTTGGTGCTAATGAAGACAACTCTTAAGAGTTATATGCAAAAGACTAGAAAAGTCAAATGTGAAATTAGTAGAGAGATAAAAATTCTGGCATGACTCTTTAAAGAAAAAAAAAAGAATGTGATTATAAAAGAATTATTCACATAATTAAACTATTCTCTCATGAGTACTTATATTTTTTACAAACTATTGAAAATTTGTTTTTCTTGATTTTTAATAATTCAATGAAAAAGACGGATATACTGAGTGAACTCACTTCTCATTGGTTCTTATTCTCTACCCTTCATGAATGCATGTTTAGACAGATTACTGATGGGTAATAAAAAAATGTATATTTTTTACCTTTATAATTATCAAATCATTCAAAAGATAATATTTGAAATCTGATAGGTATAGATGAATATTTTTGCTCTTTTGAAATGCAGAGATTATCTGTTACTATGCATTAGTAGTTTTAAATGAGCAAGATACGAGATGTGATCAAAAGGTAATGAAAGTGAATCATTTTTAAATGAAGATTAGTTGATTGATTGAGTAATCTCAATTGTTAGGATATACAGTCAGCATATTTTAAGCCGACAGGTTTATATAAATGAAAATGTGGGCACAGATGAGCAATTTGTATTAAAAAGTCAGTGAAAATTCTTAATATATTTTGATTAGCAAAACACAAGATTATGCAAGTGCAGTAGCATCCTAATTCACCAGACCTTTTAAATCCACATAACTTTTTCATGTTTCCTAAACTGAAAATTCATCTTAAGTTTCTTTTTTTTTGTAGACCTTTACTCTGAACTTTTTTTCATGTCCACATCTAAAGACACTTTATGAATCAGCTAGGTTATTTCACTTGATGCAAGTTTTTCACATCAGTTTTAGCTGATGGCTTTTCACTGAAAATTGAATGACAGCAAGCAAATCTCCTCAGGTCTCCAGGACTCCTCTGAGTATTCTTGTTGATTTTATTATCATTAAATTTGTTCTAATATTTCATACCAAATATTCTTTTTGCTGATAAATGATACCAATAAGCCTTTTGTACGAAATGTTATAGCAGTAGATATAAGTAATGAGGTTATAGCAATTTTGAGCCATTATTTTTTTAAATGCTGAAGTTGTTTCCAGAAAAGAAAAAATCCAAGAAAATACAACAAAATTTGACTGGACTGCCCAAAACTGGTTTAAGTATCTTAAGAGTTAAAACTTTCATTTTAAAAATAAAGCTCAGAAATGAATAACAATCAGTTGTTACATAAGCTTACAGGAGTTTTCAACAGGTTCTCCATGAAATCGCACTTGGTTAAACATGATATTTTTTTACAAATTTAAATTTCATTCAAATGTGTGTTTTGACTAGAACCATCTATAGATATACTTTAACATAGATTGCTCCCTTGTAGTATTGTATATCTTTAGTTTGATTTGTTTTCTTTGTTCAATGGCATATCAATCTTTGTGGGTTATTTAATGCTAAAGCCATCCTTGTTGAGCAAATGTTGTGGTACTATTAACCCACAGCTGGGGTGATAAGAGATTTCATACCTTTTCTAAGGGTATTCATCAGAAAGAGAATGCAATAACACTTGCTTTCTATCATGTTGCAGTCCAGTACATGAGCCACAACACTAGAGGAATCCCCCCCCACACACACATACCTTTGAATACCTGATATAAAGTGATGGTTAATGAGCTAGTTTCAATAGACCATTCATTTGTATAGTAAGTTAGGTGCACATAGTGTAATTGTTATCATCAGAGAAAATGGAATCTCTGACCCAAGCTGAAATCTTAAATAAGACTGTTTATGTTTCACATTGCACTAATATCCTTTAGAAAGGCATGAATCCACATGTTAAACAATAGACACATTAGAATCCAATTCACATTTATTTTGGAAAGTTACAAATTTTGTTTTTTGGAATGGTCTCATAAACAGGACAATGTAAGGTGATTTTCATTCTGTCAATGGAGGAAAGATTCATTCTTTTATGAATTTTATTTTACCCCCAATTGAGGGGACAGTTTTGTTTAAGGTGTAAAATATCCATCTATTTCCTTTGTCATTTAAAACTAAACTCCTTATATATTCTAATCTTTCTTTTAATTGGAACATGAGTGTCCAAAGTTAATTTCAATGTGTATTTAATGTAAAATTTATTGTTCTATGAAATGTAAACAATAAACCAAATGGAGCAAAACCTTTCACAGTTGATCAAAGTACTTGCTCTAAAGTCATAACTGGCTAGTGAAGCTCATAAACGGTTTAGCAGTGTATCATGGATTGATTGATTTTAATAACATGTCAACACATTTGAGGTTATTTTATACCTCGATCTATGATATCAAGTATTCCTAACTGCTACAAATAATTTACTGACAGATCTATTTAAACCATACATGGTACCCTAATAGGTACTACTACCCTAGATCAGAGGGAATTAGGAGTAATGACCATAAAGGAGTACTGTACATTCTTCAAAGCTCTCGGATTGGAGCTTTACCATCAGATGCAGTTTAGTGTCATAGGACACCTTTTTTGTGGGTGTCAGTCAACCACTCTGGAGAGGATTCAGTCAACATATTCTAACCCCCACCAACAGAGCAGTAAGCCTTTTGATTCACTTTTCTAAACTCTATACATTGAGCTATATTTTAAATATAAATGAAAGGCTTACAAGATAAGAATTAGATTATTCCAAGGGAGTGGAGATATAGAATCATGTAGGCCAATAATTTGGCGACTTTAGTACCACAAAAATTCACACCCCTGTATTCTTTTGGTGTTGTCTGATGAGATGAAAGGAGAAGTTCTTTATTAAGATAGACACTTAAAGAGGAAGGCCCACACATTTTGATTCTTCAGCCTGACTCTGTTCATGCAGATCCAGACGGACTGGCGCCAGAATCTATCAGACACATTATGGTAGCTCATGAACCCTGTTATGAAAGAGTTTTGTCACTTCTAAAAGATGAAATCAAAACAAGACTATTCAAGTCTTATAAAAAATTATTTCTTTGGACAATAGCTGTTGCGTTGACTTGCTGTCATATAATGACTAATCTTGCTGGTATAGCTTGAGGGGCTGAACATTAAAACAGAAAACTTAAACTTGTCATTAGACTATTTAAGCCCCAATGTTGAGCAGATGAGCTTTGTTAAACAGCATCAACAAGAAACTTATTCAGATATGTACACATCTAATAAAAAAACTGTACATATTGATATGCAATTAAAAATTGTACAGAGTGACTTGCTATAAAAACTGTACATTCTGACATGTTTCAAAATACTGTACATATTTACTGCTATGAAAATTGCATATATTTGTGAACCTGAAATGCTTTAAAAATTAAACATTCTGTACCTTTATTGCAGGTACATTAAAACAATAACTGTAACATGTTCATGGGTTCCAAAGGAATATATGTGGCATTGTCAGCTGAATGGATGTCAGTGATGTTGTTAGCATGAACATAAATGAATGTGTATTGCATAGTTGTTGGTGGCAAATAAATACCTGTTGCATTGTCACCTCAGTGGATGTTTGTAGTGTAATCATAATACTACTTATATAGCACTGTCTCATGATGAATGCTTATGGTATAGTAACAGGCTCCAAAGGAATTCTTGTGACATTGTTAGCTTAATCACTGGAACTAATATAACACATATAATGTGTTGTTTTTGCTTCATTATTTGATGTAGTGCTACAAGGTTTTTCTATCCATAACTAACATATTCAATCAGTTACATGCTGTTGAAAGTCAATGTTTTCTGTTGTATCAACCTATCTTTTCTGTGATGGCCTTTGCTTCCAAGGGAAAAGTTTCATAAATGAACAACAGGCTTTATTGTTTGTTTATTGTTAGTCAATTACAACTGACTGTAGAATGAGAGAGTGAATGACTAACAGTTGGATTTTTTGCAAAACGTTTTCTTGAGCTAAATAGTCTACCTTGGTTTGGAGATCAAACACCCTCTAGGAAAATATTGAGGCTGAGTTCTGTATGTACAGCCAAAATTTTAAAGTAATTAACCATAGATTGATTTTTCTTAATTATCTTCTCTTTCCTTCCACACCCTCCAATCCCATTTTTATCTACCCTTTTCTAATTGATACAAATCTATTTGTTTTCAGATCTTAAGTATATTATTTTTTAAACTTTGGTTCAAGTATCCCTTAACTCAAACTAGTAGCTAAAAATCCTTGACTTATTTTATTGACAAAGCCATAAAAACTACAAAGGGCCTCCAAGGGATTGTTGTCAATTTGTCTCAAATTCCTGACCTTTTATTTTAGTCGCCTACTGGCTGGCTGGGTCATTCCTACTTAAGATAACAAAGGGCACCTCGGGTGGTGTAATGGTTAACAAGCTAGACTTGCAAACCTTCGAGTCTCGGTGGGTGCCCCATTCACACAGCTTTGTGCCACATCTGAGCAAAAAGCTTAATGAATTACAATTTAATATATGTACCTAATCTAAGAGTTAGTTGACCAAGTTATTCATTTAATTTTTTTTCTCTCTCCACATGAACTGCTTTTTAGCAATATTTTACAACAAGTTGAATTTTCTTCCAACTTCTCATTTCTAATCTAAAATAATCAATACCTTTAAACAGAAGGCCTTAAAGAAAAAACTGATTTTAAACAATCTTAAACCACACAATATATCATCATCCTCCTCCTGACATAAAGTACAAATTCTTTTTCTTTTTTTTTTAAGTTAAAATTTTTAGTTGGAGCATCAAGAAGAATAATCTTTAACTAAATAGAAAGTGCTTTGACTGAAGATAGGACAAATAAAAGTGAATGTTTGTAATCTTTCAAATCATTGGCAGCACTAACAATTAAATCATAAAACATAAATAATTATGCTAGGAATGGGCTGTAAAAAATAGTGGCACTGTCTATATGTCATGTTAATTAAATTGATAAAATTTACAACAAAAAAAGAATGGAAATGCCCACTCTTATAAAAAAGATTAATCCAAACCTTGTTGAAAAATCATCCATAAGTGCAAAAGATGTTCAGGTAAATATAAAAAAAGGAATAGAAGTGGTTGTGCCTGATATCAATGGAATTAACCATTACTATGTTTGGACACTAGATGATGTCAAGAAGATTGGCCAGGAGGGATGGTCAATAAGAACAGATAGTAAGAGAGAGTCAAGGGAATCCATATTGTCAGCATACCTTGAGGATGATGATGATGATGTATGGGAAATGAATATACTCAATTCTATGCATATGCATTTGAGAGAGGAGAGCCAAGTCAACTCATTTTTGATAAAGGGATACTTTCTAGAATTTTCCACATTTCATATGATATTGAATACATATTTCATTTTTATTGGCCAAGAGAACGAGATTGTGTATAGGATTAGTAGGTTACATCATCAGCTTATGGGACACATTTCTAAATTTAGAATTTAATCAGTAGGGTGAGGGTTAAAGAAGTCATTTTTTTGTCAACTTGATGGCATATGCAGATGAAATGACTTAAGCAAAGGTTATGAATCAAAAATCATTAATAAAAGATAAAGAAACATGAAAAGATGCTCTTTAAAACAAGAACCAGTCAAGAGATTGGAATTTAGAAGACACTCATAGTGCAATATATCATCATAGGAAATTGGCAACCAGTGTTCAAATCCAGGACGAGACTGTTTGTGTAGCACTTTGCCCTTGAAAAAAATCATGAATACCTCTCTCCCAAGATAGGAATAGTAGGGCAGACTGGATTCTTTAGCCACAGTAAGGCAACCAGTCTTGGAGAAAGAGAAAGAGGAGGAAAATTCTAAATTCAAATCTGCTAAACACTGCTGAAAAACTGACCTTGTGTCACATCCTGCTTGTGATAGAAAGATTGGATAAATACAACCTTTAGTAAACAAAGTAAAAAAACAAAAAACAATAATATTTGGGGTCCCTTAAGAGTCTGAAGGCACAGATTTAAAGAAGGCCAGCGCAGAATATACAAATTTCAAAATTGTTAAACCAGATTTAGTTTTATGTAAAAGACTGAAAAGGTAATTCGACTAGCCAAGACTAATTTTGGTCATGTGAAAAAAACAACAACATTGGAATTGGCAAATTATAACCTATGTAGAAAGCTACAAGAAACAGAGGAGGCTAAAGCAGACCAAACTATAAGTTGGAGATAATGAATAAAAAACAAGAAAGAAGACTGAGAAATGCACCACCTGCCAGAAATATTAACTTTATGAAAAAAAAAACCTATTTCAAATATAATGAGTTAGTACTGGTCATGTTGTCAACAACATCTGTACATTTATACAAAACATCCCAGGTTTAAACTAACAGAGAGTTGGCAATTCTCAAGCTGAGTGAAAAAGTGCAAAATATTTTACACTAATGAAAACTCCTTAAAAGTTTTCCATGATAACATCTAGATAGTCCTTGGAGAATAATTTGTGTTACTGAATTGCATTTTACAAAAGAAATCTTTGAAGATGAGATAGTGATCACAAATGCTTGAAGAAATGTTATTAGGATTAATAAATTAATTAATACTTAAGTACAATAAAAATATTCCATAATTCTACTTTTACCAAAAAGTTTAATTTTTTTCACTAAAAAGGAGTACTGAGGCTCCTTTCAGCCTTGCCAGGTTACTGGACACATGTGCATTTACAGACATACTGAAATATGCAGAATAATTTTATATTTCATCTGTTAAAAAAAAACATAATGTCTCCAAAGAAGGAGGTTAAACTACTTATACAAAAAAGAAATTTTATGCAAAAATCTTCACTGGTTGAACAGAACAGACTTTGTTGAATCAAAGGTAACAACAATTGAATTACATGTGTGTTTTTAAGTGTCTATCACTTCCTCCCCCCACCCCAAAAAAAGAATATGTTAGGCCTTATTGACTGATACATTCATTTGTAGATGTCCTTCAATACCTCTAAAACAAAAAGTGTGTGTGACCTTATTGACTGACAGGTGTCTTTCTCTTCCTTCCAAATAGAAAGCGTATGTGGCCTTATTGACTGACACGTATACTTGTAGGTGTCCTTATCGTGGCGTGACTCTCCAGTGTTAGGGTCACACTTCAGCTGGCCGTGTTGTGTGCTGCACGGATCTGGTTGGGTATGTCTCTTCACTGGACTTACCTCTGGCCTCAGGGGGCCGTACCCCCAAGCTTTAACCCTCCTCGGAGGGGTTAGGTTAATGGCCTGGCACCTGAGGTGCTGCTTTTAGGGAAATGCCGATGGTGCCCAAGGCATTTTTGGGGCTGCCAGAGGCATCTGGGCTCGGGCCCTGCGACCAGACCCACATAAAAACGGCCTTGTGCCACACTTATATGCTGGTGGGATGTATGACAAATATTGGCATGCACAAACTCTCATGGTGTGACTCTCGAGTGTTAGGGTCACATTTCATCTGGCCGTGTTGTGTGCCACATGAATTTGGTCAGGTGTGCCTCTTTACTGGACTTACCTCTGGCCTCAGGAGGCTGTCCCTCTAAGCTTTAACCCTCTTTAGAGGGGTTAAGTTCATCACCTAGTGCCTGAGGCACCCCTTTTAGGGCAGCGCCGATGGGGTCCAAGTAATTTTTGGACTGCCAGACATATCTGGGCTACGGCCCAGTGACCGGACCCACCTAAATAACGGCCTTGTGCCACACTCATACACTGGTGGGTTGTATGACAAATATCTGCATGCACATCTCTTGTAGTGAAGCTTTTAAAGGTGCAATCCTACATCTCGTGGTCTCATTCACCTTACCTCAACATAAATATGCTAAAAGGTCCCTTTAAGGACCACTAGAGGTCTCTTTCTTTGGGTTGGAGTATCTCTGACGGTTCTTACGAACACATCAAAGCAGACGGCCAGGAGCCAAATACAAAGAGAATTCTAAGACCACCCAGTCTTAACCATTTTGGTCAATTTCCCTGTCCGTTCATTCGCTCAGCTGCGCAGTGCTAAGGTGCACTAACCTTAGCTATCAGTTCCCAGTTCCCTCAGCTTCGCAGAGCTAAGGCACAGTTAAGCCTAAGCCATCGGTTTCCTGTCCTCACTAAGGTACGGTAACCTTAGTTATCAGTTCTCTGTCCATTCAATTGTCTTTGCAGAGCTAAGGTACGATAGTCTTAGCATACCAACTACAACCATACCAGCTACCCACATCAATCAACTAGCTGTCTCTCTCTACGAATGATGACCATTCCAGCTACTGATATCGAATATCCAGCTGACTACACCAACAATGACTGTACACACCAATTACAATTTGGTAACCTATGACAAATAAATTGTCATTTGTGATACTGTTATCTCACCTTTGTTTCCGTCATTTTTCTTTTGGCCGTCAATTACTCGCATGCTTAACTCTAAAATAATTTGTGGGGTTGAGACGTGTTTATTGGCTCCACAACAGGTTAAATAGAACTAAATTGCTTACTTATGCTAAACTGAATTATTTTCAATAGAACTTTTTGATATTTAAGCTGTGTACTTATGCTAATTTGAACTGCTTGAAATAGAACTATTTTGCTATGTAAACTGCATACTTATAAGTAAGTTGATGACTGTAGTCGAGGGCGACCAGAAGGTTCCCTTTTTAGTAGCTACTACACCGAGGTGTAGGGGAGGATGCCATTTCTTTCCCTGGATTGCTCCACTTTACTCTTGATAAGTACCTTATAATGCTGAGTGTAAAGCAAGGAGGTATCGAGTACCATTTTTTCAGTCTTTGGTATGACTCAACCTGAGATTGAACCCTGGTCTCCCAGGACCATTGGCGAACACTCTACCCACTAGGATTGAAACTGTACTTACATTAAAATCAACTAATTGAGATAGAACTGTTTTGACATTTAACTGAGTGTAAACATAATCTATACTTATTTTCAAGGGAATTGTTTGAACTGTTTGACTAAACTCAATAGCTTTAAATAGGAATGTTTTTGACAATTCAACTGTACTCATGCTAAACTGAATTGTTTGAAATAGAACTGATTATTTGTATAAAAATGGATTTGGTGGACATTGAGGCATTCCATTATTTGTAAGTGGCTAAGTCTATTCTCGGGACAGTGGTTGGTTGCTGGCTCAGTGAATGGATATATTCCTGTATAAATATATATATATACTGGCTTGCTTCAGTCATGTTATGGGCTCATTGTGTTACAGCCCGTTTTATTTTTGGTCTGCCAGCTGGACGCTAGTTGAGGTCACTGAGCCGGTTAATGTCGATATTATTGTTGTTTATTCTGTACGTTAGAGCAGTGACTTTTAGAGCTACAAAGGTTGACATGCCATCAAACCTAAACACCCTACAACACAAAGAAAATGTGAGCCACAGCCGCCACCTCCTAAGTTATTTGCTTTCTGGTCAATCACACATTTCTGTCTCATTCAGAAAAAATTGTTGCTTTTTTAAACAATGTTGTGTAAGTTTATTGTGTGAACAAGAATGAAGTTATTCTGTGAGGATTTAGAAGTTGGATTTTTAACACCTTTTTTTTCTTTACATATTCAATGCTGAACTTGCGAGTTTGAATTTCTCGACCCTGATACAGTGATTGTTACTGATATCTACTGACACACTAACATATGTGGAATAGAATCTATTGCAAAATTCTTTTTATGATGGATTATATTCCAGAGACAAAGCTAAAAACTAACAGAAGAGGAGAGATTTTGAAAAAGAATATCATGGGAATTATCCAAAAAGGAAGTAAAAGATCATACAAGGTTGTCTGTATTTAAAAGAGAAAAATATGGATCTTTAACAAAAGTAAAGTAATGAAATTCAGACATTTATAAATGGAAATATGGAAGCGTCATTTATTGAACCTGATAATGCAAAAAAAACAATGCTCAAAAATTGAATAAGACAAAATTTGTTGGTTCAGTTAAAATACATCACAAGTTGCTAAAGTATTTGAGAGATTTCTTACTGTACATAGAGTTTAGTTTATTGCATGAATAAACCAAAAATTTATACCAAAAATACAAGAAATTGTAATAATTATTGCAATACACAAAAAAAATTCAGCCAACCAGTCAGTAACCTATGGGCCTGTATCACTTGTATACTTCTAAGTTTGAAACCTTTTCAAGAGAACTTATTTATTCTGTAATTAATGAAAAACAGCAGGGATTCTTGAGGGGTAAATCTTCCCTGGGTTCTTGGCAGGGGCCAAATCTTGTTGGACATATCTACAGTATTTAAAAAAAAAAACTGTACATAGTAATATGCTATAAAAAAGTCACATATATTTGTGTCATATCCACAGCATTTTTTTAAATTGCATATCTTCACAGAATATGACTGATTTTGATTTAAGTATTTTGATTAATCTACAAATTATCTGAAATTGCATGTTTATCTCAGTTCCTCCCAATCACCAAAATGCTCTTTAACATTCTTCAGGCAAATGTTACATCCAATCACCAAAATGCTTATCTCAGTTCCTCCCAATTTTTAAGCTACACAGTAAAATACCCAAATATCAAGTCATGCTGATATCACTGAGTTCCTTGATTCTCTTTCTCCCCCACCATCCATCACTCCATGCAGGTCTTCTAGACAGCATTCAGTGTATGCACAGAACTGATATATGTAAGTCCTAGCTACATGGTTAATATTGGAGTGTCCATGAGTAGGAGTCCATAAGAGAATGTTGTATATGTTCATCTTTACCTCTCCAGCAGAATCCTACATGTCTTGTTTTTCTTACTTGGATGGGGGTGTCATCTAGGTGTAATATTTAAAGCAAGCGACTGTGGGATTGTAGTAAGCAAGTTCAAACTCCAGTCAGACTATTATGTTCACTTTCGGACAAATACCCTCAGGAAAGGTATGAACCCCCTTATCCTCCCAGCTATGGGTTAAATAGTACCACTACTGTTCTTCTTGAAAGATGGCTTTGGCATTAAATAACATATAGAAGTTGATATGCCATTAAACAAAACACCAAACAAAACCTTACTTGGATGCTTTGTGAGATGGTAGGTAAGTGTCCGTTTGACTGCCATTTTGAGGGTTGTTGCTTCCAGGATTTTTTTTAAAACGTGTAATTCCCATCTAGCTTTTTCTTGATTCATTTCATTAGCATTCAGGTGGTACATATATACAGGAGTACAGCCACAGCTGGAAAGAAATTCTATTTGATTTTATCAAAGATCAGATTTGATATGATCAAAAACCAGTCAGTAACAATCCATTCCTCCCCAAAGCATAAAGTAAGATCCCTTTCAGTTGATGAGATGTTGCCCCAGATTTATGTGAACTCATCTATTAAAACAATTTGCAACTTAAGTAAAGATGGTACCATCTTGTTTAAAACACATGAACTGATTTATTTGTCTTCATGTACATTTCAATGCTTCCTACTTCTGGCTCAAGGCTATGTAGCAAGGATTCTGCTAGGGCCAGTGTATTTACAAGAAGTGCTAGATCATCTGCATTGTATACATCTGTCATTGTTTCTGCAGGGTATTGTCTGCATCTTGTCATCTTTAATATGAAACCATTTTCTTTTATTAGACCTACAGACAATCATAGTTTGTTATTTTGTCAGATTATAAACAGATATGGTGCTAATGTATTTTCTTGCAAGACTCTAGTGACAATATCAAAGCAGTTGGTGTCAGCATAGGGTAAGTAAACTTTTAATTTAGTGTTTTTGAAAAACACCATCCTAGCAGGGACAGTTTCTTTGAGGAGGCCAATATGCAAGTAGCATTTGCTTCAATTTTTCTCAGTGTATGGAATCAAATTCCTTAGAGAATATCTACAAACGATAATGTTGCTTTAAGATTTTTTGTACATACTCTAATTATTAAAGAAATACTTAGATATGACTGAGAAGCAGGACAGGATCAACCTTAAAGCAGTAAGAGTTAGGCTTTAGTAATTCTCAGTGATTCAACAGTTGCCTTTCTTGGGAGGGGAATGCAACCTTTCATCCATTTCTCTATTGTGTTTTCTTTATGCACAACATTGCATTATCAAAGAAGAATGTAAGCAAATTTTCTTGTATTTCACACTTCAAAAGTTATTGTATTAAAATCCCAAACTTTTCTGTTTTTAATTTTTTCAGTCCTGCAATCAAGTTTTTCCTGCATAAACTTTTCTTATAGTCTAGCAGGTGATTAATATTTTTTCAGTAGGATTATCAGTGATTTCAGCAGGGTTTCCAAGCAGATTCTTGAAATGTTCTTTCCACTTCTGAAGTCTTTCTTGTTGGCTGGCAGCTTTTACTTTTGTTCTTAAGATGCTTTTACTTACTCTTACTTCATTTACTGTGCCATTACTCTGCCATGCTAATCATGACTATCTTTCTATTGAATTTCTAATTTCATTGATTTAGTCTGGAATGTATTTTAGTTGTTCTTTTTGGTATGTGATAGTTTTCCTTTGGCTTTCTTTAGTTTCTGAGGATTGTTATTTGTTGGATTTCTTTTATCAAGGACACTTTTTTATGTTATGTCATTTTTCTCTAACTGCAATTATCTCCCAGGGAACTCTACATTTTGCTCTTGGTTTGTTTGGTATGGATTCAGCTGCTGCTTCTAAATGGGCAGAAACAAAGTTTTCAAAGTATTTCTTTCAGATATCTCCTGAAGAGTATCAAACTTGTTTTTTACAGTTACCATATATTAATTGCTTATATCACTATTGGCAAATGAAGACCAGTCATATTGGGAAGCTTTAACTGTTTGTTTCTTATTTCTGTGTAGACACAGCAAGTTTTTACTGTGATGTTTCTGTGATTAGAAGATACTCCCTCAAAAGTATAGTATCCTTCACAGTTTAAAGCACTATTTATCCACTTCTTGTTTATAAATATATAATCTAGCTGTGCTTTAGAGTTGTTTGTAAGTCTGTTGTTCTTATTTCCTTTAGATAGATTTAGTATTAAGGCATGCTAGTCTGTTCTGAAGAGAAACCTCTGCTAGATATTCATTGTTTCTGTAAGGTGAGTTGTGTAAGCAGAATTTATTATTTACATTTTTACCAATTTGAGCATTCATATCTCCACAGATGATTAGAATGTCATGTTTGGGAATATATTAGACAAAGGAAGAAAGCTTATAATAGGCAGTGGTGATGTCCATTTCATAACTGGCATTCGTGAGACTGTTGCAAAAGATGTTTATTGTGTAGCGCTTACCATTAAATGAAACATATCATTTTCATTTGGATTTTCTGGATGCTATTTAGTGATTTTTAGGCAAGAGGATTGAGAAGTATTACTACATCTCCAATAGCAGCATTGAGAGTTTTTCCATGCAGATGTCCACAAATATCCATCCATTGCCAGGATCATGGTATTTTAGTTCTAGTTGGCTATGGTAATATCAATGTTCATCATCATCATCATGTTGTGCCGTTAGCACAGATATCGCTGACCCTCTCTCGCCACTTCTCCCTATCGTTCATCACCACTGGCAGGTCTTCAGGGTTACATCCCGTATCCTCACATAGCTGCTGAATGTATGTTCGAGCTGGTCGTCCTGCTTTTGCCTGGCCATATGTGGGGGTCCATAGGAGTACATAGCTTATGAGCTCATCCCTGCTTCTCCAGCAGTGTCCTGCGTGTCTGATTCATCTAACTTGGATAGTTTTCGTGATGGGAGGCAGGTGGCTGTATAGTTGGTGCCTTGTGGGGTGTTGCCGCCAGGACTTGTTCAGTATTGCTTGCAGCATTCTTGTGTAATTGCCGTCTAGCTTCTTTTCCAGCCGTTTAGTTAGCGTCCAAGTAGTGCATCCATACAGCAGTATCGATATGACCGCTGCCGGGAAGAAACTGCGTTTCATTTTATCGGTCAGGTTTGATTTCCATATGATCGATAGCCTATCGATAGCTGTCCATGCCTTCATTAGCTGCATTTTCGGTTGATGAGACGCTGCTTCCTAGGTAGGTGAATTTGTCTACTCGTATACCCAAATTATGATTATGTTTCATTTGGCAGCAAATACTGTTTGATCAGGTAGATGGTTCACTGAGTTTAATTTTCTAACATTAAAAGATATTATGTTGGCAATGTTTTTTGCATTGAAATTTATTTAGGGCTCTTAGTGATTTTTTTTTAACATTGGGGTCAGAGCATTAACCTCAGCAGAATATGCACCTTGTGTGATGTGGTTTGGAATTATGGTTTCAGTTAGTCATAGCAGTTTTTTTCTCATTAATAGATGCCAACCTTATAAATGTGCAGAAGTTGTCTCCTGACTGAATTAGTTGATTCTAACTGTTGACCTATGAGAATCGTCTACCCAGCATCTGGTGAAGTGCTCTGTTGAAACATGTTGGGATACATCTGCCTAACTTCACATCTACAATGCTCTATCCCATGGATTCTTTTTCTATTTTCTTGTGTGACTTGTATAATACTCTCCTCCTTTAGAGTAATAAGCCAGAGCAGGATAAATGTGATTATGGAGGCAGCATGTTTAAATATTGTGGAGTTTAGCCTCTATAGTTTGATTGTGGTTTTATTGTCACAGAATTGTACGTCTTTGGTGCTACACTTGTAAAGTTTTGATCATGTGAGTTTTCATTTCTTAAATTTTAACTTGGTTAAATTCAATCTCTGCAATTGAAATTTAATAAGGTAAATGCAGGATTAGTTTATTCTTTCATTTCTCAGGTACACAGTATAATTTTGGGGCATTCAATTTGGAGTTTTTTTTAATATGTTGCTAAATTCTTTCTTCATTTTTTTCATTTATATTTGGGGGGGTCACTAACTGCTATATACACTCTGAGATGGTAATTAAAGTCATTTAAAGCTGATAATGAAACATAGAAAATGTAAATGTGCTTATCAGTAATTATTGGTCTACCTCACAGCCAATTTTTTCTTTTTCTTTTTTGTTTTTTTTTTAAATTTTTTACCCAATTTGAGACTTTTTTATCCTCTCTTCTTAAAAGAAATTTTTAAAACTTTATACATTAGTCAATCAACACATAAAGCAATGTTTTTTTTTCTGCTTGTCCAGTCTCGAAATGCGTGGAAGCCTTAATTTCAATTTTACATTTGATAAGGGTAGAATTGTAGGGAAGAGACTGCTTAAAATCATTGAAAACAGATAATAAAACAAAATATATAAATGCTCTAATCCTTTTATTCTAGCTCCACCAAAGAGTTATTTTTTTGGTGGGGGTAATTTTCTACCCAATTTGAGGATTCAAAAAACCTTTTTTATCTTACTTTTACAAAATGAGTTAAAAATGGATTAACGATAATAATAATGGATTAACAATAATAATAATGGATTAATAATAATAATGATACAGCAAACAATTTGAAAAACAAAAAAACATTTTAGTTTATACATATATATATATATATATATATATATATATTACTTGGTCAGCCTTTAAAGTAGTCATGTGAACTTTTGAAATGAAGCATTGTAACTATTATACATTGATTAATTTGGACAACTTTCTTCAACTTGTAATGTTTCTATTTTTATTTCTGTTTCAACATTTCAAAATAAAATACAAAAGAATACAAAGTAAAGATGGAAATCCTGAAAAAAAATTTTTTTTTTTTAAATAGCTGGAAGAATATAAAGCAAGTATAATGATATTAAGTAAAAGAAAAGAGAAAGAGAAGGTGCAAGAAGAAAAGAAAAAAGTGAAGAAAATAAAATGAGAAGTAAAGAAGAAAAAAATGAGAAAGAAAAGGAAAGAAAATAACCAAAAGAAGAAAATAAGAAAAAGCAGAAGAAAAAAATAAGAGAACAAATCAAAGAAAGAGGAAAAGAAAAGAAAGAGGAAAAGAATATGAAGAAAATAAGGAGGAAAAAAAGAAGAGGAGAAAGAGAAGAAGAAGAAGGATGAAAAGAACAGTAACAACAACAAAGAAGATATAAGCACAGATAATTTTCTTCTTTTCCGACCTTCAATCATTTTCATCTTCTGGACACATGGCATAACACTATTTTCTAAGATTAAGATATCAAAAGTAAGCACAACAACAACAACAACGACAACAACAATCTGGCTGCAATTAATTAAAGTCTTATCAAAGTTCATTTTATCCTCCACAGCCAAAGCAGATTTGTGAGTGCAACTAGTCAAAAAGGATTCTGATGTGAGCTTAGTGAACAAGAAGAGTTAACAGAGAGCAAAGAAAAAAACAACAAAAATAAAACAAAAAAAAAAAACAGATTAGAAATGAGCAAATCCAATGAATCTACAGCTTTTGATTGTAGTATTAAAGAAGAAAAAAAAATCCAGGGATAAGGCCTAGGAAGTTTCAACAAAATCCAGCTCAGTGCACTAAATGGTTGTCCATACTTTGGGAACTGACCACTTGCATCTGCACCAGAAGTGACCACAAATCTTTTCTCTTTCCCTATGTCCAATTTCCGCTAAAAAGAAGCAAGAAAAACAAATCAAGAAACTGCAGGAAGTAAGTAATCACTTAGTTGTATTATTGTAAATTTATGGAACACAAAAGGAGGAAAAAAGAAGAAAAGAAAGAAAAGCTAACTAGCAATTTATTAAATATTTATTGCTATTCTGTACATCTGTTCATTTAAAATGCTTCACAGTGGATTTCCCAAGATTATTGTCAACATTCAATATATTCATACTAGTATCTCCAGTTTTATTTTGTCCAGTTAGCAAGGCTTAGAATATACAGATGGTATCTCTTGTAGAGGGTTAAGACTCCCCCACCAAAAAAAAATGGTGTCCTAGGTATAACATTAACTGCATCATATGATACTATTTACCAACCCCTCCGCTCGGGTAGGATATGACACAAGGTCAATTTTTAAGCGGAGTTTAATAGGTTTGAATTCAGAGTTTTCCTTCTCCTAGACTAGTTGCCTCACCAAGGCTGAAGAACCTAGTCTGTCCTACTATTTACCCATAGCTGGAGGGAGAATAGTTGGATTCATACCTTTCCCAAGGGTATTAGTGCTATGTGAAATGCAATCAGTCTCGTCCAGGATTTGAACTCATGTCGCTGTGTCCATTTCTTACGACGATAACGACTACACCACGGGCACCTCCCTGCGTCATATGATGAGGCTCCCGTTTTGGAGATTTGAGAAATGTGGATAACCCTTTCATTACTTCCAGGTCCACTCTGACCCAGAGTGGTTGTAGCTATTAGAGTTGTATCTTTAGGTCAAATAGATTTGTTTCAAAGTTATTTATATTTGCTAGGAATATCATACAACTGTGTACAAAATTATCTATTTTTGATAGGAATACTTGAAACTGTAAAACTGTGTACACATTATTTGTATTAGATAGGAATACTTGAAACTACAAAACTGTGTACAAATTATTTGTATTAGATAGGAATACTTGAGATTATTGAACTGGGCTAAAAAACTCTTAAACAATAACAAGAAAAATGTAAATATGCATGTACTAAGAATGCAGTTTCCTTACTTCAAGGCTTAAAATGACCCTTGATGGGTTAACATGCCATTAAAATCAATCAATCAATTTTCTTGTATTTTTTGGTGGGTGGAAGATTCTTCAGCCTTTTTCAATGACAGATCATGTAATCTTAAATTCATTATACCAGATTATCCTACTAATTAGATCTGTGTAAACAATAAGAAATACAAATTTTAAAAAACAGCTGATGTACAAGAGATTTGAGAAAGATAGTTTTCCATTGATAACAATGTACTTGATTATTTACTTTGTTGGTTTTTAATGGCATATCAACCCTTGTGGGTTATCAAATGACAAATCCTGTTTATATATATATATATATATAGGATGAAATGGGTAAATTGTTGCCACTTTGAATTATCAATTTCACATGAGCTTCATTTGTTTCAGGTTTTGTCTACTATGAAGTAAACTAATATCGGTTGGATACTGTCAGTGAGGAAAGCAGAACCATGATGCCATTTGCTTTTTCTGAAATTTGTAAATGGTAAGCTGTACTAGTTGGCATTCACATCAGAAGCAGTATATAGATTTCAGAATATTTGGGTGTCAGTCTGAAGGCAGTGCAGGTTCATATTGATGAAAACCAATCACATAGTTTACATCCTCGTGTTTGGTGTGGTCTTTAGTGATAATGAGATTAGGTCTCCATTCATCTTCCCAGGTGGCCTCAGATTCAAATCTATAGATTAAATTTATTCAAAGAAATTGCCATTGACTTCAACCATGGCCTCCAGATGACTTTGGAATCTCTTGGAAGCATTTCTGGTGGTCTCCTTGTTTAAACTGGTAAATGTTGCCATTATCCTTGCCTTCAGTTCATTTTTGGTGTTGCATTGAGTTTTGTTAGTCTCTTGCTCAACTGCGCCCCACACAAAATAATCAAGGTGATTACAATCTGGGGTGTTGGGCTGCTTGATGTTAAGGGTAATGTGGTTGCAGAAATTTTCTCAAGACCAAGACTAGGTTTTCCTGCTTATGTGACATGGTGCAGTGTCCTGTCACCAGATGTAGGGTCTTCCAGTCGCAACTTTCTTGATCCAGGGCAGGTACCACCCCCGCCAGTAAAATATTTTGTGGGTAACTTTATTTTTAAATGAGTTGCTAAAGTTTATTTGTTTGCACACAGTTAAATAGTTACAAGTATTTTTCATCTCACACTAATAAGTCCATTTAATATTAATTACACTAGTTTACAAAAACAAATTTTTGGTCTGTGGCAAGAATGGGGATAAGTGTTTTTTGTTAATTTGGGTTTGCTGAATTCAAATTTATAAATAGTTTTGTTCTATCACCTCTAGTTTTCTGGCTTTTAAATAGTCTCATTTTAGTATAAACAGAGAATATATGTGCATATTTCAAGAGTTGCAGCAGCTTATAACAGATAAAACGGGATAGATAAAGAACACTGATTGAATCAATATACTTGGATGACACAATTACACAATTCATAGTACCACAGACAGTCAAAAGTGTGTTTTCTTAGAAGATCTGGTGTATTTTGCCTCCGGGATGTCATGCAAGAGCATCCAGCTGAAGTCTCCCATCATGTCAGGGTTCCATTTGCCTTGATAGTTGCTCTCCATCTTCCTAATGTCTTGGTGGAATCTTTCTCCATGCTCATCACTCACTGCTCCAAGGTTTGGTGGGAAGAAGTTGAGATGGGAATGGAGAAAATGAATCTTGAGTGACATTCGGCACCCCATATCCTTGTAAGACTTTAGCAACTTCTCAATACAGGCTTGGTAATCTGGTACATGTGTGTTACCAAGGAAGCTACAACAGACTGACTTGAATGCTTCCCATGCTCTCAGTTCCTTTAAGTTAAGAAGCTCCTCAAAACCAGTATCCTTCAGCACTTCTCGGATCTGAGGTCCGACAAAGATGACTTCTTTGAGCTTAGCAGCACTAAGACCTGGGAACACAGTAGACAAGTGTTGGAAGGCAGCACCATTTTTGTGCAATGCCTTCACAAAATTCTTCATCAAACCAAGCTTGATGTGAAGAGGAGGAAGAAGCACCTTATTCATGTCCACCAGAGGATTCTCCTTGAGGCTGAGTTTGCCAGGAACAAAAATGCTTCTAGACCCCCAGTCTTTCTGCTTGTAATGCTGGGATACAGCTCGACTATCCTAGAGACAGAGAAAACAACAGTACTTTGTGAAGCCCGCTTGCATACCCATAAGAAGACCAATGACCTTGAGGTCCCCACACAGAATCCATTGGTACTCGTACTTAATAGCTTCTAAAAGAAGCTCCATATTGTCATAGGACTCCTTTAGATGGACAGAGTGTGCAATGGGAATGCTGGGATATTATTCCTGTTGTGCAGAAGAATACCCTTGAGACTTCACTTGGAAGAGTCTATGAAAAGACGCCAGTCTGAAGGATTATGTGGCAAACCAAGGGACGTAAACAAGCCAAGTACGTTTGTGCAGTAGCACAACTTGTTTTCCATGTCGAAAAAGGAAGCAAGGTCTTTGTTCCGATTCCTGAAACTGGTGATCCTTACATCGTCCTGGACTAGGTTCCACTGTTTAAGCTGAAAAGCCAAGAGCACTGACTGCTGTTTTGACAGATACAAATCACGAGCAAGACCATTCAGGTCTTCTTGCATGATCCAGTGTGGCTCATTGCCACTTGTTCCTGAGTATGTAGACTCAATATCTTCTAAAGATATTGACTCAGCAGAATCCTTCCTTGAAGGCATTTCTTCATCTGATGTGGAAAGAAGATCCTTATTTACTGGAGGTGTGGGTACAGGAAGATCATCTGAATAGGGAATGGGTCTCATAGCAGATCGAATGTTGGGATATTTGATCTTTTTCCTAGAAGATGCATTGAAACCAGTTATATTAGTTAAACAAAAATAACAATCATCTGCGTGGTTTTGCGGCTCTCTCCAAACCATCGGGACTGCAAAGTTGAAAGCTGCTTTCTTGCCATTAAACCATGCAGTTAGTCCATTGTAGCAGGGTTTACAACAGATGTGTGGAGCCCAAGACTTGTCCTGATCACCAATTTTACAGTCAAAATAGTGAAAGTAGGCGGTTCTGAGAAGGGAAGTGATGGTTTGATGTTGTGCAACTGTTGTGAAGTCCCCACACACGTAGCAGAAAGAATTGGCCTTGTTGAGGCATCCTCGACATTTTGACGTGCTTGAAGCCATTGGAGAATCTGAAAATATAAATTTTATCCAAAGATGAGGCTTTAGTTCTGGGGCTTTGTGGAATGTGAGCCACCATTTCATTGCCATTACATCCAGATCTACTCTGACCTGGTGTGTTTGTTAGGGTCTCATCTTTCAAACGAACTAAATGATGGCACATAAAACTCACTTTTTGGGAACTAAAAATCCTTCCTAGATCTTAGAAGTGATGCTGTCGTATCTGGTTGGCTTATGTTCAGCCAGATACTGCAAACCACCAGAAAGGCATAAAAAATTTTGAAAGTGTATTACTATTTGATAAGATACTTAATTGTTGCAGTTTTGTTCTCTTCCTATTTAAAGAGAATTCAAAAAAAGAAATTCACCGTAACTAAATGTGAGTAAAATAAACATGAATAAATCTATTTTAATTTAAATGAATAAAATACAATCATTTTAAAGGGAAAATGGTCTTACATAAAAAATTTACAGAAAAATGAATATATATATGTGTGTGTGTGTGTGCCAAATTTAAGTAAAAAATAATTGCATTCTTACAATTACAATTTGTCAATATACAAATGAAAATTCACTGTTGTAGAAGGGTGAATACATGTGTGTGCATATATATATGAGGTAGATTAGTATTTGATCTCAAGCTAGTTGGCTGGGGCAGTTGAATACACTGATGGTATCTCTGCAGAGGGGTAAGGTCACCTCCAATGAGTGTCCTGGGTATGACATTAAACAATCTGATAGTGAGGCCCCATTAATGCTGGAGCTTTGGGCAATGAGGAATACCCCTTCATTGCCATCACTTCCAAGTCAATTCTGGCCCAGAGTGGTAACACCTAATAGGGTCCTGCTTATGAGTGAAATAGAACTGTTTGACATTTAAACTGAGTGCAAATAAATGACTTGTGCTAAATAAAACTGTTTGATCATTTAAATGTGTGTAAACAAATGACTGATGTTTAATTAAATTGTTAGTGATACATAGCAATATTTGGAATCATTTAACTGTGTGCAAAAGAATAAGCTTAGACTCATTTAAAAATGTAATCTACAAAGTGTGTTTACAAATCATATATATTTAATATAGATGTATAAAGAGGATGTGGCATTAAATAACTTACAATGGTTGATACACATTAAAGCCAAACCAAGCCAAATATTTGA
>OY757905.1:143708054-143713054 GCA_963585895.1 Sepioteuthis lessoniana | reverse complement strand
AAACAATGTACTCTTATGAACTCCTACATATGGACATACTCGTGTTGGCCAATCAGCAAAGACTTATATACATTAGCTCTGTGCAGACACTGGAGAATCTGCCAGGAGTGATAGATGATTGGAACAGTTGAAAAGAGAGAGTCAGGAAAATCTGTGCTGTCAATACAAATTGATAATGAGCAATAAATTATCATTTGGTAATGCAATTAGAGAGACAGACAAAAAATAGAAATGGTAAATATCTGTAAATTTCTAAACTGAGGAGTTGTAATTATTTATACAATTTACATATCCCAAGCAATTAACCTTTTCTTGGTTGTTTTATACATAATGTTTCAACCACTTTACTATCCTTCTTCTGGCAACTTTTGTTGAAGTCAGTAACCTTTAGTGGATTTGAAATTGAACCCTTTATTAATAATTAGAAAGCGTTTGTTAATCAGTAGCCATGACAACTAAATGGTTTGATGAGCTCAGTTGAAAGTCAAATGATTTGATTTGGTTTTGTTTGGTTTATATGGGTTATCTAATGTTAAAATTTGAATTTCTTTAATCAATCAAAACTATATTTTCAATGTTGCATTGCATTTTTTATTTCTAAATGACTTTTATTTGTCTATCATCATTTGCTTGCACAGTTTTGGTTTTTGTATATTCCAATTCAATACAAATGATTTTTCTTTAGATCTATTAAACCCATAGATGGGATCATAAGAGGAAAGAGTGGAACTGAGAGTAATGGCAATGAATAAGTACTCCCCCTCTCCCCCCCAGAGCTTTAGAAATGGAACCTTTCTGTCAGATGCAGTTTAGTGTCATACTCAGGACACTCATTTCAGGGGTGGGGTCTTACTGCAAGGAAGATACAGTCAGCACATTTTATGCTACGCCAAAAGAGCAGAAATAGTTTGGTAAAGGGTTACCAAATTTGGTCTGCATAATTGAATAATAAAACCACTAAGCACATAAACACATTCCAGACTGATAGGAAAGATCTAATTTACATTTTTTTATATTTGAATCTAATCAATTTGGCTGGAAAAGAATATCTGCTGTATAAATCCATTCAAATATTTTTCTCATTTACCTTAAAGTTACTTTATGATTGGTAACATTTTTTAATGAATTTTTATTTCTTATTAATTTTTTCATCTTTTATTATAACAATCTTTTTTAAAACTAGATGAGAACAACACGAGGATGCTACGTGTTATTTTGAACAAATCCTAGAAGCAACACCCTACAAAACAATAGTTATACATCCTAATATTTCCCATCTCACAAACCACCCAAAAAGGAACAAAAAATGCTAGCAGAAGTAAGGAAGAGCTTATAGTTGATGTTTTCTTATGGACTCTTACATATGGACACACCAGTGCTTGCTGACCGGTAAAAAATTAAATTCATAAGCTCTATGCGGACACTGGATGCCATTTAGCAGACTTACTCAGAGTGATGGCTGATAGGGCAAATGCCAAAAGAGATTCAAAGTATACATGCTATCATTATGACTTGATGGTGATGAAAATGTTTGAAATAATTGAAATAAAATTTTATCAAAAAATATGAGATTGAATATTTCAAAAGTTTAAAGTTCACAAACAGAAAATTAATTAAAGTTCTTTTCTAATAATTTCAACTAGAAATGAATTACCATTAACTTGCAAGAAAATAAGTGCAAAAATTACAACTAAGTTTTTTGTTAATAATTATTTTTTAGTCAAAGCTTTAGATAAAATTTTTTTAAAATATAAGTTATTTGATAGCTCTCAACCTGATTGGTTGAAAAATCTTTTGCACTGGAAAAAAAAGGAATTATGACTGAATTCACATCCTGATCCAATCTTCATCCACAATTAAGCATCTCTAATGAGAATTTCACAGTTGTGTGGGAGAGAAGCAAGGAAAATTCATTGTCCTGTGGAAGTCTACTCCTTCAAGAAGTCTTTATTAATTTATGTAATGCCAACCAAGACAAGCCAAATTCTTGCTATTATGTCTTCACTCTTCAAATAATTTTCAACAATTTTCTTGAGAAGATATTTCTCGAAGAAGCTAAATAAGAGTTCAACATTCTCCAGAAGATATTTCTTGAAGAATCACTTTTGACAGCAATTGAAGAATTCAACCTTCTCCAGAAGATAATTTTAAGAATACTAACCATATCTAGAGAAAAATAACTATTTTTAATGACACAAGATATTTCTGGTTGGGGTCTGGTTTGTTCTTTTGTTTAATGGCGTCACAACCTTTGTAGGTTAATTAATGCCAAAGTAATCCATGGAGAAGAACAGTAATGATAGTATTCAACTTATAATTGGTGGAATAGTAGGATTCATGTCTTTTCCAAGGATATAGATATTTCTTGTTGCCTTCCAACATACAAACTCTACACCAAATCTTCATTATAGACCAAATCTTGGACAGAGAATAATTTGTATCAATTTATAAATCAACCTTTCAAAAACAAAAATCTCTTTTAGACATTTTAAGAGAGCTATCATCTTACTACCTTTTTATTTCTTAGAAGCTTTTATTAAAGTATGTATAAATCCAACCCCTCTGCCAGTTTTTCAGTGGAGTACTGTTGGTTTGAATTCAGAGTTTTCCTTCTCCTAGAATGGTTGCCTAATCCAAACTAAAGAACCCAGTATACCCAACTATTTAACCATAGCTGGTTGGGGGAAGAACAGGTGGAGTCATACTTTTCCTAAGGATATTAATGCAAAGTGAAACACAATCAGCCTCATCCAAGTTTTAAATTTCGATTGTTGATTCCTTTTCCTATGATGATAAAATCAACACTCAATGGACATTTTATTGTAGAAGGAAAAATGTTTGTTTTGTTTGTTTGTTTTAACCAGAAACATTAAACATACGTCTTTCATTCTTAAACAACTGGTTTCTTTGGTCAATTTAACCAAATAAAAAATACAACTAAATATAACAGTTTTTAATTAGAGGAACAAAGATGTATATCTAACACATTTTCGATTCCTATATTGTTGCCTTTTATCACAACATTATTTCAATTGATATGTTCTTAAAACGTTGAATTTAATTGCAAAAATTTGGGATAAAGTAAGTTTAGTTGAGACTTGAACTTAGCTCAAAACTCAAATCTGATTAGAATTTCTTTTGTCAAACAATCAAAACATTCAAATTGTTTTATTTCTCCTGATACTCTCTTAATAATTTCCATCATTTTATAAGTCTTGGTCTCTTATTGCTAAGGACAGATAACAAAAAATGTTTACCATTCAATGTCTAGTTAAAAGAACAATACCCAACAATTTTGCCCATAACAGAGGATTTTTTAAATTTTTTTCTCACAACACCCTGCACCACATCCACAAGTTGAATGTAAAATAAGATCAATTTTTAAGCAGAAGACAATTTGAATTCAAAGTTTTCCTTCTCTTAGCCTGGTTGCCATACTAAGGCTTAAGAGCTCTAATGTTTAAAAATAACTGGGAGATTTAAAAAAATTTTTTCGTACAACACAAAATTTTAAAGTGGAATACAGCTGTTTAAGATACACATTTTACTTTCTTTTAGACTGATTGTTATGAAAAGGGTTTCCTCTATTATTTCCTCCTAGTGGGAAATTTTTTGTTATAACTGCCACCCCACCTCTGACAGGATGTGACAAAATCAATTTTTTAGTCAAGTACAACAAGTTGGAATTTAGAATTTACCTTCTTCTAGATTGGTTGTCATACCAAAGCTAAACAGCACAGTCTATCATACTATTTACCAAGAACATTTTAAAAGATCTATTTTCAATTTGCCTATATGAAAACAAATTCCTAATCCATGAGTAAATAATAACAGGAACAATATAAACAGTAAATTATAAACATCAAAGTTTTTTGTGCATCATCATCATCATCATCATCATCATCATCATCATCATCATCAAACGGCACTGACAAGACAAATTTCCCTGATTCTCTTATTTCATCCATCCCTATCAACCATCACAACTGACAGGTCCTCCAAATTACATCTTGTGTCCACATAGAGCTGATGAAAATAAGTTCTTGTTGGTCAGCCAACACAGGCACATCCATGTGCAGGGGTCCACAGAAGAACATTAGTTATGAGTTCATCCTTGCTGCTCCAGACGTGTCCCATATCTCATTTATCTTACTTAGAGGGCCGTACAGTTGCTGTGTTGTGGGGTGCTGCTTTCAAGATTTATTTTTAAAAAATTCCATGTTTTACATACTCATAAAAAATAGTTGATTATATTTGAGAATTTACACTAATATTCATAAAGTAACCAATATTTACAATAAATTACTTTTAAGTTTCATTTGATTAATAATTAATAATTTAATTAGGTAAATCAAAATTTAAAATGAAATAGTTAAAGTGCTTCTCATCAAATAATATTATACATTGTTTAGTGTATTAAACATGATACAATCCTCAAAATAAAGGATAAAAATTTTGATTCTAACAAATTTACTCAAAAGTTTATCTAAATATGAGTTCCTGAATACAGAATATTGTAATTTATTTCACAAACAAATTCCAGACAAGATATCTTCAAATTCCTAAAATAAAAATAAAGAAAAGGACTAAAAATGTATATCTGAACAAAATTGCCTAAAATAAAACTTATTCTTTTGAATAATTAATTGGTTATTCAGTGTTGTTGTCATTCTTGTTATAGCTGTCTCACTTTTTTCAAAATCTGTCCGTGCTCTATGAGATGCTTATTCATCATTTGCTTTGTGAAAGATGACAGCCTCAACTTTCACCGACATCCACTATCTTTGGCCACATTTGTCAATGTTTTCTTGCTACATCTGTCATCTCTGGCCACATTCACCAACCGTATTCGACCCTATCTAACAAACACTGATGGCCACATTCAGTAATGAATATATTCACAACCAACTGGGGGCCACATTCACCAAGGATCTTACATTTCTTTGTAACATTTACCTATGTCCTATTGTATCAGTATCAATGTAACAAAAGAGTGACTA